>OZ038493.1:102119976-102122476 GCA_964036315.1 Acanthosepion esculentum | reverse complement strand
TCCAGAAAAGTAAACGTATGCAAGAACGCCAGAAACATTGAATAAAATACTTAATGGCAGTACCTGGTCAGTTGTCTTTTAAATATATACATAAAAACAGGTTGTGGTTATCCGCGTTTTTTTTTTTTTTTTCTTTAAATGAATTAATTTGCTTTATTTTTTCTCGTGCTGCTTTAAAGTATGGAATTTCCGGATATGGGTTATATAAAAGTGGTCGCTAGTTCTTTCATTGGCGTTCAAGTCGTGTGAAGATTGCGTAAGCGTGAAACTCGGGTTACGTCTAGGGCCATCCTTTCATAGTGATTAACCTTTTCAAGCATTTTTGCTCTGTCTAGGTATTTAGCACTTTACTAAGTAGGTAGGTGCTTGCCTTTTGATCCTTGTCTTTTTTTTTTGCAGTGCTTGTTCGAAATGTTATCTTGTTTAAGGGTATTTAAGTTTAGGCATTTGGGAAATTTTCCGGTGATTCCACCAAAGGTTTTGTTTTTCCTTATATATATATATATATATATATATATATATATATATATATTGAGAAAATAAGCAGCTTTTTAAAAAATATTTGCCGTGAATGCACATCGGAAAGAAAAAGTGCTTAACACCATATAAAATGACAGAACTTTTCTAAATTAAGCATTACCATTCAGGAGTACTGAGTCTGACCAGTGCTGTAAGTTCCATGCTTTTATACAATCGTCAGATGGTCGGGGCGTTGTAATGCGAAAATGGGAAGCATGAAACTTATAGTTGTGGCCGGACACTGAAAGGTGATTCTTAATTTATAAAATATCATTCACGGAATACTCTTTTAAAGAACTGCTTATTTCTATTAATATTAGTTGGTGTCTGTGTGGCATTGAGCATTTTTTGCAGCATTAACAATTTATTTCTGTTTTTTTTTGTGGGTGGGGGTATCATAGTGTTTACGGCTTTTTTTTTATCTTTGCCGGGTGGGTGCTTTTCCCACCTCCAGGTGAGATTAGTTGCTGTATGCATTTTGTGCGCGAACCGTACATATTTTTTTCGTTTTAGTCTTGCTTAGGATATTAATTTCACTGTTTTATAAAATTCAGGGACATCTGCTCAATCACGGCTACTCAAACACTAAGTACAGAGTTTACAGTAATAGTAATAAGAAATAATCTTGAATTAAAAGATATTACATTGTTTAAAAATATCTATCATGTCGTTTGTTATGTGTATTTCCTGAGGCGTAGATTTGAAATCTCAATATTAATAAATTAAAAATCTCGTCTGTGAGAGAAGGGTGGTTGTGTGTAAAATAGTTTGTTACTCACAAGGACGCGGAGACTATATTTTGACTGGAAAATGAGGACTGGTCAGCTCCTGTCCAAATATGACAGGAGTACACTATTTTAGGACATATCTGGCTCGTGTAAAGATATAGCGTAGCACAACGATTCATGTACTTGGTGCATTGGTACAGGGAACCGACCATTTTTCCCTGAGGGAGCATCCATTTATCATGACTGGTGGTAGTTCAGGGTTCAGTCAGCGATGAGGGAATATAACTAATTTGCTTTAAGAGGCATTGGATGTAACCAGATAGTCTCCCCACAACACACTGACATTAGAGCAAGAACAGATGAGAAATCAACTGCCAATCTCTACTCGTCTTGAAATAAATATCGTCTACGCAGATGTATTTTCTTAAAGGTTTATTTCTAAAATAAAAATAATTCAATCCTATCTATGGTGTATAGGAATAATTTATAATTACCAAGCTGTAGGAATTTATATTTAGATGCGAGTCTACAAAGACACACGAATATGAGGGTGCATCAATATGAAAATAACCTCTTAGGGATATATATTAAATGAAATTCTATCTGAAATTTTTACTGTATAATGATAAAACTATATTATAAAGATTAGCCAATTTGTTAATTACATTAAAAGTGATTAAAAAATAATGGAAACACTAATATTAGAAAGAAAAAGCCAACACTCAATATCACCAATTACAAACACGGCCTCAATATGCTGGCCGTGTTTGGAAAATAAAACAAAGCTATAACTTCAGACACATACATAAAAATCCACATATTTGGATAAAAAATAGAGAATAAATATCGCTCTTTATAATAGCTAAAAGAATATCCGAAAGCGCTCGGACATGCAGAAATTTTGTACAGCTTATACACACTTTGTTTCTAGAAAAGAAAACACTTGTACGAACACAAGAAAATTTAAATAAAAAGCTTAATCGAAGTACCTTGTCCGTCGTCTTGTTTGTAACTAAACTTGCATAAAATAAAGGGGGTGTATGTATATATATATGTATATATATATATATATATATATATATATATATATATATATATATATATGTACGTATATATATATATATATATATATATATATATATATATATGTATGTATGTATATATATGTATGTATGTATATATATGTATGTATGTATATATATGTATGTATGTATATATATATATATGTATGTATATATATATATATGTATGTA
>OZ038493.1:102092476-102112476 GCA_964036315.1 Acanthosepion esculentum | reverse complement strand
CCTATGATTCTATCCTACGTAAGGGCTTATAGCCACAGCACGTCTGTTTCATGCTTTAGCACTAGTTCCCGTGCGATCACAGAAGTTAAGAATCTCGAGCTAATTCATTATCTAGATGGATGACTGATTGGAAATATCAGCTGCTGTAAGTTTGGATGTGCGGGTGGTTTAATGGATACAGACTCAGAATTGTTAATCGGAGAGTCGAGTTCCAATTCCAGCTAGGTTCGTTCTATTCACTTACGCGCAAATATCCTTGGGAAATTTGTGAATGCACCACTTCTTCTACCGGCTCTGACGTGTTTCACTAAGTAAAAAAATCCTTACAATCTAAAAAAATTCTGGCTTTAAATAATCTGTAAAGTGTTGATAAACCGTAAAAATGAATGAATAAATCAATCAACATTACCATTAAAACTTCTTTCCTTGCCTGCCCAATCCATTGCATTCTCAGAATTCTTCTGTAGAAAAACATTTCAGTTTTCAAATGTCTCCTATTTATCTTTAAGTAAATTGTTCAGCATTGACATCCACAGAGTAAAAACATTACCAGCAATAGTTTATTTGTATGAAATGATTTTTCCTATTTCTTAATACTTTGCTTAGCTTTTGGAAGTTAACTTCCGTTAAAAGAAATTTCGGAAATAGAAACATCAGTAAATGTAATAGTTATTTTAAGAAAGACTTTGCAAAATTATTGAAATGAAAGAACAAAACTTTCAATAATAACTTGTAGAATTGGGACTGAGCATTAGAGTAAAAATGGAAGAAGATGCAGTGGAAGAGAGAGAGAGGGAAAGAGAGAGAAAGAGAGAGAGAGAGAGAGAGACGCATTATCCTCAAAAACTGAAATGGAAAATTAAAGACCATCTGAGGTGAGAATTACTGAAAATGAAAACTTGGAATGTGCTAGAAATAAGAAAAATAAATAAATAGCTAACACCATAGGACCATGTATAGTCATAAGATCGCTGTGCATTTGAGAAAGTGACCAGCTCCTTCCATATACCTAGGTTGCATGTCTATGTCTGAGTGTCTGTGAAGGATTTCCAACTCTAATTAATAACCTTGTCAACTCATTTTTCCTCTACCTCTTCTTCTTTTGCCTAGCGTATATATGATGGCGTTGGTGATATTGTTAGCTAACACGAAGTGTCTATACTGCATCAATTTTCTGTTCTTGACGATATTACGGGGTTTTTCATCAATCCTGTTTATGTTTGATGTTACAGCCTGTGCCATTTGGTGTGTGGTCTGCGCAGGAGAAGACCTGGATGCTTGTGTAGCCTATCATTTCTAATGCTTGGATTCTGATCTCTAATCAGCAGGTATCTAGCTTTTGAATATCTACAATTAGAATTTAGAGAAATGCTTTTATAATGAAGTGTAGAAAATATTTATAAAGATGGAGGAAAAGAAAAGGAAGGGAACATTTTTGTAAAAAAAACAAATGATAACTTGCAAGTAATATATTTTGTTGAAATATTTCCATGTAATTATATGTAGTGTTCTTTTGAAAAATTCAGGTGCCCATACTTAACAGATGTTATTTTGTGCTGAAGATCTTTTCATTTCTTTTCAATGTCAATCTTTTCAATGTCATTCCTTTTCTAATATCTCTATTTTCCTTCCTCATTCAAATTTCCGAAGGTTGATAAACCGTAAAAAAACAAAACAAAACAAAGCGATTCAAATTTCATTCTGTTCGTTTCCTCTTTCAATCTTTTCAATACCTTTCCTCTTTCAATCAATATGTTTATATTTACAGCTTTTTTCACAAAACATCAAGAAACACACAAAAGATCAATATTATCTGGCTATACGCAAACAAAGGTATCCATATAATTCATATATATATATATATATATGTATGTATGTATATATATATATATATATATATATATATATATATATATATATATATATATATATATATATATATATATATATATATGTATGTATATATATATATATATAAATTTCTCAGAGTTAACCTGTAGAAAAAGACAATATTTATAAATGTAAAAGACAATAGGAAAACTGTAATGGTAGCCGACGCGTTTCGTCTAATGTGGACTTTTTCAAGACAAAAAACAAAATGAATTTATTAATCAAAGTAACAAAGAACAAAGCAAAATGTCCTTAGCAACTTAACAGTATGAAAATAACGTTCTCTAAATTCTTTCAGTTGCTAAGGACATTTTGTTTTGTTATTATTAGTTACTTTGTTTAATAAATTCATTTCGTTTTTGTCTTGAAAAAGTCCACATTGAACGAAACGCGTCGGCTACCATTGCAGTTTTCCTATTGTCTTTTACACACACACACACACACACACACACACACACACACACACACACACACACACACACACACACACACACACACACACACACACATATATATATATATATATATATAGGCAATTGGGGAAATCTGAAGTGTACAACGGCCGAAACAACCAAGATGAGCAAGCTAGCCTGAATAATAAATCATAATCAAATACAAACGTTCGAATATAAATTTCAGTTGTTGACAAGGACAAGAAATGGCTGGTTAACTTTAATGCCTCAAAAACAAAACTGCTCTCTATTACACACTACATAAACTCTCCCTGCCTCTCAATATCAACTCCACGAGAGCACGTCTTTGTGACTGCTTGGTCTCGCACTGTCCGCTGACCTGAGACGGAATAATTACATTGAATCCATAGCTTCATCTACCGCAAGGAAAGTTGGTTCTCTGTGACGCGCCAGAAAGTTTTTTTCTCGCCCGAGTTCATTCTTCAAATCTACAAATCAACCATTCGCCTTTGCATGGCATATTGGCATCATATAGGGTCTAGAGACTCCGCTGTTCGTCTTAGGGTCCTCGTCAAAATCCAGAGACGAATATGCAATGTGGTTGGCCCGGATCTGGCACCTCGTTTACAGTCGCTCTCTCACAGACGTGTCGTCGTCCCATCCGTCTTTTCTACAAACACTTTCTCGGTAGGTGCTCCGACGAGCTATTTTCGCTAGTTCCCAAAAGGCATGAATTCAAACGTGCCACTAGGTCGGCATCTCAGTCCAACTCTTTCACTGTCGAAATGGTTAATTGTAGCCGTCTCTTCTACTCCAATAGCTTCATGTCTCGCACTTTCAGTCTGTGGAACTTCCTTCCTCTTACTTGCTTCCCAGATAGTTATAATCTACTGTTATTCAAATGCAATGCCAATCGGTATCTCCAGATGTCATGATCTATTCCCCATCGTTCTCTTCATCCTTTCCTCTTTTACGTCTCTTTACTCTTGTTCCCACCTTTTTTAACCTCTTGCGTGCAAATGGCACTCCCGCCTTGTTGTGGTGAAAAGTTAAAACAAAAAAATTCGAGTGCAGGCTGAAAAGTTCATAGGCTGACTAGAAAGTCGTGACATCTTGCCTTCACTAAGTTTAACTCGTCTTATTAATAACCACATTGTTTCTTACCAAATAAACTAACATCTGACTGTTCAAAGAAGACTTCAAAAGTAACAAGTTGAGACTTATCTTGAAAACGGAGAAAATTTGGTATCGTGGTGTTATCAAGTACCTACAGAAAAAGGGTTTAGCCTCAAAGACATTCATGCTAACGTGGTTGTTACATTAGGGGATGATACTACAGATATATCAACAGTGCAAAAGTAGGCCGCTGAATTTAAGATGGGAAGGGAGAATCTTGAAGATTACCTAGGGTCTGGACGTCCTGCGACTGACATCACCGAAGAAAACATCGATCGTGTTCACCACATGTTTATAGATTATGGGGGACTGAAAATAAAACAAATAGCGAATGCAATTAGCATATCTCGTGAGAGAGTTGAGAATATCCTGCACTGTGAACTTTGCATGATGAAGTTTCCTGTTTGGTGGGTTCCACGTCTTCTGATATCTGACTAAAAGCGCATAAGGTTGAGCCCTTCACGGGAAAATCTAACATTGTTTGAGGCAGGGCTAGCTGTTTTTAATGTTTCCTAACCCATGATGAGCAATGGGTTCATCACTTTGAACCAGAGACAAAGATACAATCTATACTGTAGAAACACTCTTGCTCCAAAGAAATCCAAGGTTATTTCATCTGCAGAAATGGTGGTGATGGCCTCAGTTTTCTGAGATGCAAAAGGCATTGGGTTTATTGACTATCTTGAAAAGGGCCATATCATCAATATAGAGTACTATGTGAACTTACTAAGGCAGTTACGAAACGCTATCAAGACCAAAGAGAATTTACGAAATGCTCCTGTACAAAAGTCCTTTGTTTTAATGACCTCTCTGTGTGACTGGCTTTGAACTGGTTGATCACCCTCCCTACTTTCCGGATTAGACAATCATCTATTACCCAACATGGAAAAACACTTAACTGGAAACCATTATTGTAGTAATGATGACGTCACATCTGCTGTGGTTGACCTTGTTTACCAAGACGAAGAGACTTCTTTGAACAGTCAGATGTCAGTTTACCTAGAAAGAAATGATACATGCGATTTGCAGGTTGGGAACACTAGAATCAAGCAGATGCGGAAGTTTAAATATATAGAAAGCGTTATGACAGAGCACGGTAAGTGCGACACTGAGATCCGTAGACGTATTGGGATGGCCAAGGACGCATTCCAAAAGCTGGGCAAAGTATTGCGAGACAGGAAGATTTCTTTGGTAACAAAGAAAAGAATACTGAGCAATTATATGACATCTGTTCTTCTTTACGGCAGCGAATGTTGAAGAGGAGACTCGAGACAACGGAGATGTGATTCTATAGAAAGATACTAAGGATATCATGGACCTTAGAGAGGATGCAAACAAGGAGGAGGCTTATGGTTAAATATCAGGAAGAGGCCACTGAAGTTTCTGGGACATAATGAGGAAGGAGACCCTAGAGAATCTGATACGCACGGATCGAATAGAGGGAAAGAGATAAAGGAAATAACGTATGACATACCTAGCGGGCTTGTGCAAGCGGATGACAGAATAGGGTCTGGGGAAGATGGCAGATGGAAGAAACTTGTTAAGAACTGCAAGGGATAGAGTGAGGTGGAGAGCCATGGTCGCCTACGTCCTGAAAGGACATGGCACATAAAAAAAGAATATGTAGAGTTAAAGTTAATACATAAATTATTTCACAACTCCACCATTAATCCTTCATAGTCAGCCTATAAAGTATTCAGCCCACATTCGTACCCAGAAAGAAACAGTTATTAGAAGGGTTGGAATTAATGCATGGAAGATTTCACAGCTCTAGCATCACTCTTCATAGTCAGCCTATGAATTTTTCAGCCCACCCTCGTCAGTTATAATATTAGCGAGAATATTGCAGCTTTGAGAAAACATGTCAGACTCCAATGAACGCCACATGTATCACTGAATAAGCCTAAGAATTTCCACATCAGTATCTAAAATTGCTGGAAATGAAAATGAAGCTTTCAAAGATATACATCGAAAACATATTTAGTAGGACAATATTTTGATCCCTTTCTCAATTTAACCAGTAAAAAATTAAATATTTTTTTTTATTAAAAAAAATATTCGGTTGTCCGGAAAGTTCCTGCCAATTTTTAGTTGTTCATGTTCCAACACGTTAGAAAAAAAATCAAATTTACCGACAGATATAATATACTTAGTTTTACGGATTAGAGCACACTTGAAATTATATCTTGAGAAAGGGAGTTTAAAATTACTTAATTCAATTTTGCTTCCCTATAAAAATGGAAGATTATTTGTTGCGTTTTATATACTTGATGCTTTTTTTACCGTAAAGGCTGAAATGCTTCGCAAGCAACAAAAAAGGCATGTGCTTGCGTACGGTGAAGGTGCTTTGGCTGACAGAACTGTACGGAAGTGGTTCGCTAAGTTAAGAGATGGTCATTGTAGCCTTATTGATAAAGCACGCTCAGGCAGACACCCAACTACAGATGGGGACCAAATCTAGACACTGATTGAGAATAACCCGTATTACACAATGCAGGAATTGGCAGTAACACTAAATCTATCAAAATTCATCATCCGTGATCACTTAGTGAAGCTTGGGTACTCAAATCGATACGATGTTTGGGTATGACAGTGAAAAGAAATCTTTTGACAGTGAAACTCTTTTGACAGTGAAAAGCATCTTTTGCATCGCATTTCATCTGTGCTTTGCTGTATAAACGCAATGGAAATGCAGCCTTTTTGAAGTAAATTGTGACGTGTGATGGGAAATAGATCATTTACAACAATGTTCAGCGAAAAAGGTCCTAGTGTAAGCGAGATGAGCCAACATTAGACACCTCGAAAGCACCTCTTCATACTAAGAACGTCATACTGTGCATCTAGTGGGACTAGAAAGGAATCCTGTACTATGAGCTTCTGCCAAGTAACCAGTCAATTGGTTCTGAAGAGTACTGTTAGCAACTGAATTAAATAAAGTCAGCAATTCAAGAAAACCACTCAGAATTGGCGAACAGGAAAGGTGTTGTTTTCTATCAGGCTAGTGCCTGACTTCATGTTTATTTGTCGACCCGGCAAAAATTGTTACAACTTGGCTGGTGTGTGTTACCCCACCCGCCATATTCACCAAACATTGCTCCTTCGTATTTTCATTTATTCAGGTCCTTGCAAAATGATCTCAATGGTGAAAATTTTAATTCTTTAAAAAAAAACCCAAAAACACCTTAATGAGTTCTTTGCCGAGAAACCACCGAAATTCTGGGAAGATGGAATCTTTAAGTTGAAGGATAATGGAGAAAAGTTGTGCAATTAAATGCTTCATATTTAGTTGAATAAATATTTAATGGCATAATTTTGTTTCATATATTAATTTCCCTTAAAATAGGCATAAACGTTCCGGACAACCCAATACATTGTTTATCAAGCCTGAAATCATTCACCCTGGAGACAATCCGTATGAATACTATATATAAAAGGAATATATTATGTTGACGTGACTGTTATAGGAATCGAGGACTAAACATGAGAGTAGATAATAATGAGATACAGAAACTATCAGAAAGTTGGCAACTAAAAAAACGCATTTTATAGCCAGACTCTCAAAAAATGGTAACTGAAAATGGAAAGAAAATCGAATTTATGGAAAAAATATTAAAAAGCTACATGAATGCTCAGAGGATATTTGTAAACGAGAGAGACAGTATCTATTAAATATAACAATTTCGAACAAGACTCCCGGAATTGTGTTCATGTCAACACAAAAAATAGTCACAGCAAAATAGTTAATGCTTTCTGTATATATATATATATATATATATATATATATATATATATATATATATATATATATATATATATATATATATATATATATGCGACAGCAAAATAATTGGCATGAAAAGTTAAGCATGATCCGTAGGGCATATTTCTTGAAAGACAAAACAAAAAGTAAAACGCTAACAACAAAATCAATATTAGATCACAATCAACATCATCATCATTACCGTTTGTGGTCTTAGGGTCGCTGCGCATTCACGTTTTCCATTGACATGAATGGGAAAGATTATATTGAAACAGATGCTACGTCTTCTCTTATGAAAATTCGTTCCCTATGTCGGGAAAGATAATTTTTCTCTCTAGAATATATCTTACACATTTATAAATCTACCATTCGTCCATTCATTAAATATTGCTGTGACACCTGGTTTAGTGCTTCAGATCTGAATTTAGAGATTCTTGATAAAATCCAAAGAAAAATCTTCAGTGTTATAGGTCCTGACCTGATTTTTCGGTTTCAATAACTTTCCCACCACGACTTCCCTGTGACTGTTAAATAAATAAATATTTTCATAGGAATTTCATGTGCTTTACTCTTTGGTACATGGATTTACGATTTTAAGCGTTGTGCTAGATTGGCAGTTAGATCTCATTATTTTACAATTGAAATTGGAACCGTAAGTTCTATGCTGGCAGTTTTTTCTAACGCTTCGCCTGTGGAACTTTCTCCCGCCGTCTTGCTTTCCAGTCAGCACTGATCATTATGAAATTAAATGCAATGTTTATCGTTATCTTTATGGCATTCATTTCCTGTTCGCGCGTTGTTCACTCTTCTTAAAAATGTTTTATCTTTTGCCTAAGTTTATACCTTGTAGGATATTAGTGGAAATATTGTTGTCCCTGGGCGTTGCCATAGAAGTTCGATTTTTAATTCTTGGCGGTATTTATTAGGTCGACCAGTGTGCTTATTTCTCTTCTGACTGTCTCGCCCTCTGTCATTTGTATTGCTGTCTACGTAGTCGTGTCAGTTGTGATACCGCCTAAGATAGTTCTGTAGCATTTCATTTGTAATATTTAGATCAACAAGCTTAAAACATTGATGTCAACAATGATAGAATCTGGGTACAAACAAAAAGAAACGTAGACAAAATGACCCGGGCATAATTGCAGAAAGATGAAAGGGTATATATCCTTATGTGCTGTGTTCTATCAGAATATGGGCGATCACGGCTCTCCACGACTATTTCTCAACTTCTTTGTAACTCGAAGCAAAGTTTGTCCTCTGACAATCCCCCCAGTCATTCTGCATGAGAAATAATATTCGCATAGATGAGTTAATCTGATTTGTTTTCTTATTGTAATATATCAGTCAATAACGAATTCATTGAAACATTGGTTTTATGAGATTATGAATTATATTAATATTTTCTCATATGAATTGCGCATTCTAAAATTAAGATTTCAAGTCTTCTTCATTTATCTGCCGTGTCCCTTCAGGACGTGAGCGATCATACCCTTTCCACAACTTTCTAGCCTTCGTAGTTGCTAGCTCGTAGTTGTTGTTCTTTGTATACTCCATTCTTGTTAGGTTACACGATATTTCTTTCTGTTTCTTTCACCTTCAGTGTGTTCTGTAACTGTTAACTTCTCCAATTCGCTTTTCTCTTTATATGTCCCCAAAATTTCGACTCTCATTATTCTAATTACAAGTGCTTTATTTTGGCTTGAATTGTTCTTAAAATATCCTCGTAGGTCAGTCCTTATTGCGTAAATGGCATTCTTATCATCATTCTCTAAAATCACTGCTCTTTGCCACCTTTTCATCTGTGAGGAAATTATCCAGCATTAACTGCCTTATAGGAGGATTGATAAATCAGTGAATTAATTAATATTTGTTTTGCCCTACTGTGAAATAAATTTCAAATGGAAACAAAATTATTTCAAGAAATTGCCTATTGTCCGGTTCACACCATTCTCGGTACTTTGAACATGAGTAGAGCTTTATCCCTTGTTTCCTTTTAAGATTGGGTTTCCGGTTTCTTTGAAAGTCTTTTCCTTCTCTTTCACTTTCAGTAGCCCCCTTGCGTCTTAGTGGCACTAATGCTTTTCTTGGGGTGAATTGATTTTAAAAAATTGTGCAAATCAAAGTGCGCTTAACTCGTCGTCAACAGTGTAGAGTTTTACACACTTAACTTATATTCAGAGACACTGAACTATTTTAAATAGTGAAATGGTTGGAGAAGCGAGCAACAATTTGGGAATTGTCCAAGACATTCCGCATTCGGGCAGAAATCAAAAACTTTTGGCAGGCAGACAAATGAGAAAAAAAAAGGAAAAACAAAAAAGCAAAGAAAAGTCTACTTATTAAATCGACACCTTTTATATATCAATCACCGTGGAAAAATGATTTTTTATTCGCGTGAAACGTAACACATTGGAAAGCGCTCCACAAATGTAATAATCCTTCTTCTGCTGAAGAAGTTTGTGTCTGATGTCGCCCGGCGTTCCCAGCATTTGGCTTTAGTTTTGAATGATGAAAAAATAAAATAAAAATATCTAAAATGAATAATAGTTGGTAATTTTTTTAAAATGCGAAAACGTCTTGATCAAAGTTTATTTTCAGGATAAAATCTAAATGGTAGAGTAAAGGATTACGCGCCATATTGTGTGAGGTCTATCAAATGAAGGTATGATATACATTAGAACTATTATAGGATATATATTATCATGATAATGAGTAATATGCGAGTAGTGTAATGGATGGAGGCCCCGACTTCGAAATAATTCCCATCGGGTTCGTAACATTCACAAAGCAGAAATACCCTTGGGAAAGGTATGAATCTATCATCTGCCACCCGGTAGTAGGAGTTGTACCTCGAAAAATCATCGGTATCCCCAAGAAAAAAGTTTAATGCAATATTCACTCGCAAAAATTATTCTTACAATCTAAAATGTCTCGGCTTTAAATGACCTCCAATATATTGAAAAACCGTACTAAAGTTTCAGCTTAACGACTATCTATCGTCCTTATCCTTATCATTTTCTTTTACTACTTTATGGGTTATTTACATTCTTATCACACATTTCATTTTGTAACCCTCAGCTTTGAGGGGCTCTCTTGCGTTGGGTGAATATTAGTATTAAAATAGTGAACAGGTTACATCAATTTCCGTGAGAGTTTCTTTGCATATTCGATGAACTCTTCAATTTCTTACTGGTGGAGCTGATAAAAGAGGTGCCTCATATAGTCGTGTTTTTGTTTGCTTATATTTCACAGATATTTACAGAAGTTTGTTCGCATAAGTCATTATTTAGCGTTTATGTTTTTCTAATCTATTTGCAGCTTTCGTTTCAGATGGTTGTTTACATAAAAATAATATTAATCGTAAACCGTGGAAAATGATAATGAGACAATGTCGGCTGGTACTATTATACGAATTAAAACTAGTCCACAATGCCAAGAAAACTCAAAGAAATATCAGCGTAGCATTTGGCCGTAGCATTTCTAATGTCAGAATTATACTGAGATGATTTCGGATACCCCGTTCAAGAGATGAGAGACTTGAAAATGAATCATGAGAAAAAAAAAACAACAACAAAAAAAAAAAAACTAATTCCATTTTAAAACATGACCATCTGAATGCATTGGTTGGATAAGTTCGTAAAACAAGAATGAGAAAAATTTCCGGACAACTTGAAACATCTCGAACGTAAAAACAAATGAAAAACAAGACTACACAATGGCAGTGAAGGCCTTCACCGTAAACGCTCTCCCGTTCAAAAGTTGCACACCGTTGTTCATATTTTAGACTGATTGATTTGTTTGTTTAACGGAATATCAACACCTTCATGCGTCATTTAATGCCGAAATGTAATTTATTTGGTAGCTTTGAAGTAATAAAAATATGATATGTTATTCTGCTTTCACAGTTGAATACATGGTATATGATACTTTTGTGCATATATTTTATTGTGTGGATATGATTACTAGAAGCAGTGATATGAGTATTTTATGTTGTAGTTTTGTTGAAGTTATGTTGTGAAATACAGTTTGATTTCCCTAAGAAATTGTAGGATATTATATGGATTAATATCATGAAAGTGCTCTTTCTTGTTTTTTTCGTTAGTTGATTTGGTTTGGTGGGTTATTTCATTCTGAAATGAAAATATTTTGTACGTAATTTTATACTTTTAGAGTAAAGGTATGTTTCTTTAGATATAAACGTTTCAGATCATGAAATTTATTGTGGGTAATCTTACTATTAAAATATATTTTTATATATTTTAGTGCTGAATTCATTGTCATTTTGTTAAAGAATGTATTTTTGGCTATTGTAGAAGAAACCTTTTTGTAATTGCCCAGTCCATTCATTCGTATTGTTCAGCAATAATTTCTCATTTTTCTCAATTTTCTTTATTTTTATACTAATATTGCTTAAATTAATTAATTTTTACGATTATTGGGAACTCTTATTATTGCTGTTCAGTTAATTTTTTTGTTATGTGTGTATGTTTACAAGTGTGTGCAAGTGTGTATGCCTGTGTACGCGCGTGCGTGTGTGTGTGTGTGTGTGTGTGTGTGTGTGTGTGTGTATGTGTGTGCGCCAAATGTGGAGGTTAATTATTCTTTTCATCATATTCTTGTCTACTTGTATACTCTGGCTATTCTTTTCCTTTCATTCATCTTTTGGCCCGGAGTGTGTGTATATGCGTATATATATATATATATATATATATATATATATATATATATATATATATATATATATATATACCGTATGTACTCGCATATCATTCGACTTTTAAAGATCTAATTGTTATTTTAAATTTAAGGGGATCGCATCATACACGAGGAAAAATATGCGTGAGGATGAATAAAGGTTTATTCGAAAGTACAAGCATTTAAAAAAATATAAACTGGAAACAACTGACAACAGTTTTATGAATGAGGATCACATCATTCTATGGATTAACAGTGTTTTAATGCATACATTATATTCTACTAGCGATGTGATAGCGCCAATAATCGCATTAATATTGCTGATTGATTCTATGCGTGATTATTTCTTTGTATATAAAATACATGCTGCCTAATGTTTTATATATATACATATATATATATATATATATATATACATATATATACATACATATATATATATATATATATATATATATATATATATATATATATATATATATATATATATATATGCTGAGCCGAACACTACCGCGGTTTCGACCACTAAGATCTTTTCAGGCGGTTTGTTCAGCGAATCAATCAAATGAAGCTCAATACTTAAAGTATTTTGTTCGAAACCGGGAGTAGTGGGGGCAGATGTAGCAACAAAAAAAAAAGAAACTTTATCCAGGTTCAAATAACCCCAAACTGAACTTCTTAACATGTTTACACTTGGGCATGATCTCTGACCTGCACACGTTCAATAATTCAGTGCTCTCTTTAATCGTTGCTACAGATAGTTTCCCTTCTTGGCATAGCTTTCACGTATCCCCGGTTATAATGTTAATCTTCAGATTTCGTAACAAATCCATTTAATGCATGGGCTTTTGCTATGTTTCTCCCTAAAGTTCTAATAGTAGCTTGCTAGATTCGTGTTGTACCTACGTTCCGGGATTCCCACCTCTTCACCGTTGAAACTGTTAGATGTAGACGTCTCTTCTACTCCAATAGCTTCATGTCTCGCACATCTGGCCTGTGGAACTCCCTTCCCTATTCCTGTTTCCCTGAAAAATACAATCTCCAACTATTTAAGTGTAACGTCAATCGACATCTCCCGTTGCCTTGATCTATCCACTTCCCTTCTCCACATCCTTTCACCTTTCATTCCTATCTGCTCTCGCTCCAAATCTTCTGTAACCCCTTGCCTTGATCGATCCACTGTCTTTCTCCACATCCTCTCCTTTACCACTCCTATCTGCTCTTCCTCCAAACCTTCTGTAACCCCTTGCGTGATAGTGGCCTCTAGCCTTGCTTGTGGTGATACGTTTAAAAAACAAAAAAAAAAACTGGCACTCAGTACAACCGATGTATTTTTGCGCAACTATTTACACCTTCCACTTCGGCACAAAACACAACTCGTTCCACACGACATAATACAAATTTATAATTTAAAGGACAGTTATCTTTTGCCCTGCAATTGCATAAAAAGGTATTTTCACCTTTCATTTTCACCTTTCATTTTTACTATTCATTCTTTTCCTAATGTTGCCCATATTGCTGGTGCAACTATAACTTAATTCGACCGTATTGCGGTTAAATAATTTATACAGTCCGGACGTTTTAGGGAAGTGCTTATCTAATATATTGAAAAACATCTTCCCCATAATTGGTTTTGCTTGTTGATGAAAGGTGGGTTGAACCAGATTATATTTCACTTTCTTCTTTTAATATTATCATTTCTTGGAATCGTCTTCTTTCTGCAAGTCTGGTCTTCCAACTTGATATTGACCATTTTTAATGCATATGATCTTTAAAAATATTTTACTGTTTATTTACTCTGGTGTATATATATATATATATATATATATATATATATATATATATATATATATATATATATATACATATATATATACATACATATATATTTATGTTATATATATATATATATATATATATATATATATATATATATATATATATATATATATATATATATATATGTTGTATCATTGTTAGATCGATGGGTAAATAAACCAAGAATACAGTTTTGTAAAGGGAGAGAAATGTAATAATAAGATACATCCAGACTAAAAGTTAGATACACATACCTAAGTTGATAAACATAAGTTAATATAGATATAAAGGTAGGTAATTTAGAATGATAGACATTTATTGAATGGTTTAGCGAGAAATTGAGGTAGTTTGATAGACACATATTAAGATTAATCTCTAGATAGATAATCTTTGAAACATTCATAATGCTGAGCAATTATTCATGTAACTAGATTCCTAGGGGCCTTGCTAAAAAAAAACTTAAAGAAAATGTGAGACGAATAAAACAAAGGGAGTTGAATGGACACTGAGAGAACGAAACAAGATTAAAAAACAGTATTGGCGAAGAAATTAGTCGCTGAAAGAAAATAGTTATTGTAAATTTGGAATAGGCAGATATGAAAAAAAGTTATGATTCGATGAACAATGAAAGAAAAAAAGAAAGATGATTAAGAAAAGCAAAGGTAGCAAAGCACCCAGAAGATATATAAGAAAAATGTTCATGAATATATATATATATATATATATATATATATATATATATATATATATATATATATATATATATATATATATATATATATATATATATATATATATTCATATTCATTGCGTGTGCCGTTATCACAGTGAGTTGTTGGTCGAAGAGTAAGTCCGTTGATTAACTTTCATGTATGATCCTATACTTTGGAATTAAAAATTATGTTAAAAAAAGGTAAGGTGTTCTGGTTTTTCTATTTTTTGTCATTCTATTTTAGTCTATTCTTTATTTCTTTATATATATATATATATATATATATATATATATATATATATATATATATATATATATATATATATATATATATATATACACAAGCCTTATCCCTATCTATCTATCTATCTATCTATCTATCTATCTATCTATCTATCTATCTATCTTACCGTTATCTATATATCAGTCTATAATAGATTTTTCATTATCTATCTATCTGTCTTTTCATTATATATATATATATATATGTGTGTATATATATATATATATATATATATATATATATATATATATATATATCTTTCATAGACTTTTCATTATCTAGCTAGAAATATATATATATATATATATATATATATATATATATATATATATATATATATATATATATATATATATGAAACGTAATAGGAGCGAAATGGGGTAGATAAAGAAAGTTATTGCTTGTAAAGAAAAAAAATCGCTTAGCTCACCTGTTTCGAAGAATATATACACCTTATTTAATATAAACGACGTTAACACGAAACATTCTTGCATGCAAATATAAATTAGCGTGGGAAAGATACGTATTGTTAACCAAGTCCTGATATAAACGTAGTTTTTTCAAATAATTCTCTATAAATTGATCTGTGATTTTCTTTCTGATATTGAATGAATGAATCAGCGAAACGTGGCATACAGGCATGTCTGCGCACTACGTTCATACTGAACGTAGTGCGTAGACTTGCCTGTATGCAGAAGACCAACAACAAGATTCTCTGTGATTTGTCGTATCATTTAAAGAGCTGGTTATTTCCGTATAGTGTCAGAAGTTGGATTTTGTATCCTACTAAAGATGACGTATTATCCAATTAGATAATAGACACGACACAGTCTTTCAGTATATTTTCCATCATTTGTTCTCGTGTCACTGTAAGCATTCTCTCTTCTTTCATGAGCATTCTCTCTCCAGGACGTGTGCGATCATGGCTCTTCACAGCTTCCTGTTCTTTGTAGCTCTTAGAAAAGACTGCTTTTCCTCTATCCTTCTCACTCCCTAATCTGCCTAAATCGTTAGATATGTTATTTGCTGCTTACCCATCTCCTTCTATTTGACTCTCTATGTCGTACTTCCTCATTATGCGTCCCAAAAATGTTAACTGTTTATCTCTGATTGTAAGATCGGTGTACTTTTTGTTTCAGTTATCCTTAAAATGTCCCTGTTGCTGACATGCTCCGTAGATGGTATTCTCAGCATCCTTCTGTAGAATTATTCTCTATTGTCTCAAGTCTCCCCTTCGTTTGTGTGAAGATTGTTCAGTATTCATTTACTGAATGGGTGAAGATTGATCAGTATTCATTTATTGAACGGGTTAGCGAGAAATTGATGAAGATTGATAGACACATATTAAGATTAATCTCTAGATAGATAATCTTTGAAAGATTCATAATGCTGAGCAATTATTCATGTAACTAGATTCCTAGGGGCCTTGCTTAAAAAAAATCTTAAAGAAAATGTGAGACGAATAAAACAAAGGGAGTTGAATGGACACTGAGAGAACGAAACAAGATTAAAAAACAGTATTTACGAAGAAATTAGTTGCTGAAAGAAAATAGTTATTGTAAATTTGGAATAGGTAGATATGAAAAAAAGTCATGATTCGATGAACAATGAAAGAAAAAAAGAAAGATGATTAGACAGATAGACACGTATTATGATTAATCTCTAGATAGATAATCTTTGAAATATTCATATTGCTTAGCAATTATTCATGTAACTAGATTAAAAAATCTTAAAGAAAATGTGAGACTAATAAAAAAAAGTGGAGTTGAATGGGCACCGAACGAACGAAACAAGATGAAAAAAGTATTTGCGAAGAAATTAGGACTGATTTTCCATAGTAGATCAACACTCGTTTCTTTCTTTCTAACGAACTCTTCCTCTTTGTTTAGCTTTTGAAAGCCACTTTCGCTATTACAGTGATACTTGAGATTTTGGTGTCACATTTTCCGGCATCTATACTCAAAGATGTTTAAGTACTTGTACGCCCTTGATTTTGACATTTTCAATTTGTAGCCCTTACCTAGGGCATCATGGTCGCTTCCTCTTTCAAGGTGAACTCTAAGATTAGTAAATTAAAATTATTCCACATTTCTTTCAACTGCTCAAGCAATATCGAAACAATTCTTGTAAGGCAAACCGGGTGTGTTAGTAATCATCTGATCATGTCATATTCATATTCAATGGGGGTGGTCTTTTTTTTTTATCGTGCTGTCCAGTGCAATTTCTTCATATTTCTCCTTTGTTGGAAAACGGTATATATATATATTTTATATATCAAGAACAATTTCATGAGGGGGAATATGGCAATGTCAAAAAAGTTATTTGTGTAACCTGTTTCCTCATTTAGGACTTCACTGGACTAAATTGGACGCCATAGTTTTAAATTTAAATAAATCTTTGTTTTAAATATACGTTTGGGTTACATAGTCTATCCGATTTCATTTAGTTTCTTCTTTTTATGATTTCCTCGCTTTCCTTATTAAATATTCCACATTGTGATAATAGAAGATCGGCCAAGAAAGATGAAATGTTGAAAGAACATGGATATACATTTACTATGGGAGATAAGCGATTAAAACACTTTCTAAACATTTTCTTCTTAGTAAATTGCTATTCCTATTAATTAAAGTATCATTTTAAAATTAATATTATCGCTAGTTTTATTGCAGTGAACAACTAAAGTGTTTAGCGTGTTGTTTTGTAATATATCCCCTTTATGTTTATATAATCTTCTATTTAACTTCGTTGAAATTTCTCTGATGCATTACCTGTGACAATTGTTAAAAGTGATAGACTAAAATCTGCTTTCAAGTTTTAGTTGATTATCGTGTTGGCTGTTAGTGTCTTAGATGTAGTTGTATGGAATTTTTGTTGAGTTTAGATAAATTCTTTTCAACTGTAGTTGTGATAGATTTGGTGGATACAACAATATATTTTGATTCGTCGGCTTTGTCAGTCTGCTTTTCTATTTTGAAATATTATATAAACCTTTCGTTTCGCTTTAAATATTAAATAATTCAGGTATTTGAAAAACTTAAAATTATTTTCAGTGTTTTTCTCCTCTTCATATAAATACAGAGGGCTACAAATTATGAGTGCTCTTAAATAGATTGAGATTATTATTCTGGATTTTATTTTGTTATGAGAGTGAGAATAGAAACTTATGAGATTAATTTTATTACTTTATTTTCGATGGACGCTAAGTGTTAGGCTATTGTTAACGCGGTGCCGCATGATATATAGGAAAGGTAAACTATTGTTTGTTTCCAGTTCATAAGTAAATTCTGTGTTGTGTTCAACTTTCATTAGTTAATCTATAAGGTCATGTAAATCAGTTTCCCGTGGATATATTAACAGAACGTCATCACTATATCGGAAATATGTTGATTGTTAGGCAATGTATTTTGTAAAAGACCAGATTCAAGAAATTCAAAGAAAATACCTCACTTAGAGGCGACCACATAGTTAATCCAATTTTTTGATTATAAAAGATTATTGCTAAACGTGAAATAGTAATGATCGGTGATGAGACGGCATATTATATTATCTTAGCTATTGATAAGGAGAGGTTTATTTGTGATTGCCTTAGATACTTTAATATAGATATTTTAAAAAAGGATCGTTGGCTTAAAGGGATTTAATATCTAGACTACCTCTGATTTTATCAGTCATATTTAGCCGCCTTATTTTTAAACCAGTTTTCTTGAATTTTTAATAAGTGATGGGCTGATTGCTCCAAGGAGAGGAGGTTACATTTTTCATTATGGCTCCCTGCGCAAATATCACTTTAGTCCAAGGAAGTCCTAATGGACAAAACCCGTCACACGAAAACTTTTTCGATTTAGTCGGTGTGCATAAAAAGTTTACTTTTCTTGGATCGAGTCCTAATGAATGAGGGGAGATAACCGGTTGCTCATTCTCTATGGTTTTATTTTTCTCTCTTTTTAAAGTCTTCTTTCTTTCCATCTTTCTTTCTTTCTTTCTTTCTTTCTTTCTTTCTTTCCATCTTTCTTTCTTTCTTTCTTTCTTCTAATTTCGTATTACCATCTACCCTAGTTGTTGTTTACACTTTTTGTTCCTTTTAATTATGTCCGCTTTAGTTTTCACTCGTGTTGAAGACACTCAGAAAGATGCTGCTTCGCGGGTATAGCTGGCACATCTAAAATACACAACTTGCCTGCACGCCGAATCTTCTTTCTTCTCTGTGCTCGACTCCTCAAGTTGTGACATCAATGGAGGCGTACACAAGCGTGGTGTGGCGTCTGTGGAAATATGGCTGGAGGCACGAATGCTTCTAGTCCTGTTGCAAGTGTTGACATACCTTGGGATACATTCGTTCTTATCTCCGCTGACAGCGCCATTCCGTCTGCTGTGTTACCCTTGTGATGCTTCAAACTTTGTAAGCGTTTGTACTACGTGACCATTCAAATCATTCCGACATTCAACGGATAAAGGAATAATGAGTTATAATATGATGTCTAATTCTCTTCTCATTATATAGATAGGTTGAATAAGTCACATGGGAAGATACATCCTGCCTACCTTTTTATTTCCTATATGTAAAATAAATTTTGTTGAGTTGGTTGCATTTGATATAAAAGGCCTCGAGAATTTGAAGTATTATTTTCGTGTTGTAGTGTACTGGTTTTGCGAAAGTGGACAGGAATGAGTTTTAGATATTGTGCAATAGAACTTGTATCCGACAAATAAAGTGTAAGACGTCTTGATATTGTTGTCGTCGTCAAACCAACATATCTACTTACTTTTTTTGTCAGAGATACAAATTCCAAAATGTCATGTAATCTGATATGAAAACTTATTTAAAATGATATACAAATTTATAATTTTTTTATGAGTGTAGCAGCAACGTGTTGAAGTGTATATAACAAACATGTAATGTTATTTTGAATTTCTACCAATTTCCGGTCAGCTCCCTTATATTGGGACGTTTGTTTGGAAAAAGATTCCATAGCTACAACGGATAAATTAAAAAATAGTAATATAAGCACGTTCATGCGTGTTTTTAAAAAACACAATCAGAATAAAATACAGATTTTGTCACAGTTACAATAACTTGGTCGTTATAATTTATCCCTGGGAATGATCTTGGAGGAGAGCGAAAGTACATGCGTAGGAAAAAACTTCGACGCCTTCCTATCAGGAAACTGTGTAGAATACTGGAATAGATCAATATAAAAATAAATAGATATAATATGTCTATATTATCCAGTGAAACATGTTTGAATATATATA
>OZ038493.1:102012476-102087476 GCA_964036315.1 Acanthosepion esculentum | reverse complement strand
CCAATCTAGAAGAGAGAGAAGACTGAATTTCAAAAATTTATGTAATCCCGGTGCGGTACAACTGAAAACCCATTGTAAAAGATTATGGCGTTCAAGCTAAGTGTGAAGTGTTGATTCGCCCACTTACCGACTTAATCAGGGTCAATATCTGTTCGTCATTAAGGACAAGACACTCTCCCGGAACATTTGATGAAAATAAACATTTCATTATCCTATCTATCAAATGATCTATTTACATTGCTCGGACTATCATCTTCATCTTTGTTGCCATATTTATCACAACGTTTCGGCTGTTGTACGCTCTGACCTTCAGGTGGTTGGAATGTCGAACTGAACCCTTTATTTCGCTGGCTGGGTTAGACTGTTCTAGTTCCACGTGCCATGTCTAATGGATGTCAGTTATCAGTTATTTCCTGTTAATTCCCCTCTCCAAGTTCTCCACCTCCTTAACCAGGTATTGAACTCACAACTATTTGGGTCCTGTCAATGGATCCAACTAACCCCTTTATCCACATTTCAACCACCTAAAGAAGGTCGAAGCGTACAACGGCCGGAACCTTGTGATAAATCTGACAACAAAGATGAGTATGATAGTCCGAGCAATGTAAATAGTGTACATAATACCTCATCTCAGAAATATCGACAGTTATCAAAAGAGATACTGTTAAAATCGAAGGAAGATCTGTACCTGTAAGAAAACCAGTGATAAATACACAAAGAACAAAACCCTGTGATTGGTAGATTATTAAGTTTCTTCGCTTGCATTATGTGTTAGATTTCAATACATTCTGAGATATTTTGCTGCCAAAGGAAAAAGGAGGCAAGTCTTTGTTGAGAAAACGAGATTCACTATTCGGAAAAGTATGCCTACATAAAAAAGACTACGTTTTATTAACAGTGAATATGGAATTTTAATTCATCAACGCTCAGTCAGTTGATTCCTATACGTAATACACGTTTGGGTGATCATGTCGCTTTCAATTCATAACTGACTAGGGAGAAGATTTTTCCGCCTTAGGTTGTCATGTTTTTCTGCGGTAGACTGGCTGCCAACCAAGGTTATAAGACCTCGTCTGTCCTGCTATTAAACCCATATCTGAGAATAGGGGAAAAGAGATGGATTCATAAGTTTCCCGATGATATCTGCTGTGGTATAATCATTTGTATTTCAATGTTTGCCTTTTTACTATCCTTCCAACTTTCTATTCTCCCATCCATTTACATACTCCGTAGTTTAGTCAGTCAGTTAAGTATCATAAGCGATACACGATCGGCCGATCATGTATCTTTCGATTCATAACTGACTACATTTTCCAGCATTAGGCTGCCATTACTTTCTGCGGTATACTGGTTGCCAACCAATGCTTTAAGACCCGGTCTGTCCTTTTCTTAAACCCATAGCTAAGAGAGGAGAATAAATGGATTCATACCTTTCCCAAGGGTATTTACGCTCAAGTGAATGTAACGAATTCGACTGGAAATCGAACCCGGCTCTTTGATCTCTCATTCTGATGCTATTATGCATTACACCGTAGCGGAAATTCTACGTCATCGAATCTAATCCCCCGGACTTGCTCCGTCGAATTATCAACGTTCAAATATTTACTATATTTTCTGTCACGAAATTGCACATCGATTATGAAGCGGTTAAAAAAATGACATAGAGATTTTTTTTACTTGAAAATCGAAAGTATTTTATACCCGAGGCGTCAATAACTTTTTCTGCTTGATGGGATTATGCCATAAAAAATCGAAGGAATCTATAACCTTGATTGAATTTGTAATTGATCATTAAATATAACCCAATTATGTACCTCGACATAAAAGTGGACTTTCTCTTCAGCTTAAGACAGACACACACAAGAAAGTTACGATAAACACATATAACTCTGGGGCTTATAATGATTAAGCGAATAATTTTTGCATTTCACCCCTTTTGCCCCACCTCCAATATATTGACCCTATCAATGAAACCATTATTACTTTGAAGAAGTGATCAGGCAGTAAACACACACACACACACACACACACACACACACACACACACACACACACACACACAACCACACACACACACACACACACACACACATATATATATATATATATATATATATATATATATATATATATGAAGCAATCATTCTTTAATAGATGTTTCCTTGAATATAACGGGAAAAGAGAAATTTGTAAGGTTTATATTCAGTTTTCTAGTGTACTTACAGATTGTCTATCACGTGGTATTACTGTACCGAGCACTTTAATTTATGTTATTAGCCATATTCAAGGGGAGATAATTTTGGTTAATATAATTTATGCTTGTTACTATCTACTCTGATTTGTGACAGCAGTCGTAATTTAATTACTATTGGAGAGTTTTTTTAATATTCAAAACAGAGCCAAGATGCTCTGAATATATTAGAAGCAACAACAGTTAAGTGTAGGTCTGTAGGTTTCGATTAGAAAGGCCTCTATTATCTTCAATGTTTTATTACACTCAGATCATATTCATATATCAGCATATTTTATGGGATGGGAATTTGATTGCTCAAGAGGTTTGTACTGAACTAAGATCGCAGTATATCCATATATTTTATTGTGTGTTTACATGAGGTGGAGCTGAAAGATTAACGCTAAAAGATTCTGTTGTTTGATATATATATATATATATATATATATATATATATATATATATATATATATATATATATATATATATACGGGGTGAAGTAAACTCCCTATTTTATGTATGTTGTCAGCCACAAGTCCTGACTTAAGACCCTGTGATTGTTTTATTTTGGGGATAGGTTAACGGAGCAGATCTACTATAACGAACCGAGGAAGAAATTGAAGGGCGAATACAAGAAGTTATGTCCTCCATACCACAAGAGATACTAGTGAAATCAGTTGACGCGATTCTTGGGCGGTTCGAGAAGCTGGTAGAGAATTCTGGTGCCAAAATCGAATCGTAAATAACACCTCATTCTAAAGATTTTCCTCTCATATCCATTTCTTGAAAAATCTATATTTAATAAATAAAATATATTTTAAAATGGGCAGTTATTTTTCAATCACTGTATATATATATATATATATATATATATATATATATATATATATATATATATATATATGAAGAGATATAGTTTTAAGGTGTTCTATATTTATGGGACAAAGTGCTCAATATCAGAGATAGAGCGTATGTAAATATAAATATAAAAATAAACATTGAAGTCATCACTCATCTAGCATGAAACAGCCTGTCGCCTCTGAGGGTTGACTTCGATATATATATATATATATATATATATATATATATATATATATATATATATATATATATATATATATATATATATATATATGTATATATTGTACATTGTGTGCTGGTGTTAATAAAATAGTATTCGATGCAATATAACAGACCTATTAAGTATATATTAATAAATATACATATTATTCCTCACCGGAATATATATATATATATATATATATATATATATATATATATATATATATATATATATATATATATATATATATATATATATATATATATATATATAACGAATATATATGAATAAATCTCTGGCATGATCAAAGAGAATTGAATCTTCATTGTCTCATGTTCAATGTAAGAGATTAATTGATAAGCGTTGGTTAAAAACATTAACAAGGCGATTATATTGATAAATATACAAACATTTTTTTTTTTTTTTTTTGTGCAAAATAAGTGTATATTCGATCATATTTTTTAATTGTATCTTTGATCTTCGAGAAAGTACTTTTCCCGCGTCTCGTGAGAGTGCGCGGATACAAAGCTATTTATGAATGTCAAACCCCGCAAACTTTCGTCTTAACTTGTGAGCTCGATCGCAAACAGACGCTCCTCTTTTGTCTCCTTGTGTTAGACTAGTAAAATCTCATGTCAAGCTGAAGGTGGCAGTCATATAGCGACCAGATATTTTATGTCACTGCAATTCCAATTCGATGCTTTCTTTTTGTAGATTTATGCAAATCTTCACAGTTTCATAAATAGATATCAACAAAAAATGTCTGTGTTCAAATATCATCATCATCAACATTTTTATCACGCCCTTGACGTTTATAATCGTAGGTGGGGGTTCGAATGCAGCGGCCACACTGAATCTACACAATGGTCTATCAACGGCAGAAGACAGAAATCCTGGTATAGTCACACCTGTTCATTGTTTGACATTGTCCAACCAGTTTTTGCATTGGGGTCCTCTCCTACGTCCACCTTCAGCGGTACATTGCATGATGGTCTTGCACAGGCTGTTGTGACTTGTAACGTGTTCAAACCACGCCATTATTCTCTATTTGTAAGCGGCGAGAAGAGGTTCCCGGGGGTCCACAAAACTTTCAAAACTTTCAGTGCAAGCTCTATTGGTTCTATGCTCCAAATAGATAATGCCAATGAGTTTTCTGATGCATTTGTTCGTAAACGCTTGGGTCCTTCTCTCTGTTGCTGCCAACAGTGTCCACTTTTGACATCCACACAGAAGAACGGCGACTACCACTATAATAGTTATGAAATAACTGAAATAGGTATGCACTCTTTGGTGTCAAACTTTTTCGAAATTTGAGCATCGTTAAAAATCAGGATTTAGATCATTGACATATAGGACAAGCCTGATTTCTTCCCTTAAAAAGGTTTAAGACAACCTTGTCATCATATCTCTGTTTTCCCACTTCATTGGGCTAACCTTAGCTTAGTAGTTGTCAATACACCAAATTACATGCTCTACAACATGTCAACCGTAATTAGAAACTTTACTACACGACGATTATTCTGTATTTGATGTTGATAACAGGAAAAGAATGGGCAGGATGTGTAACGGTTAGAGGCTCGAAACGTGAAATCGACCAGCCGGGTTCGAATCCCAGTTGATAGCTACTTTCACTTTCACAGAAATGCCCTTGCTCGCCCAGGCGAATCTCTAACCCTGACTGGCAACCAGTATAGGAGAAGGAAAAGCATATGTATCCCTAGGCACTGTGGAGTAATGGATAGCTGCTCGGATTGAGAAATCGGAGAGCCGAGTTCGAATTCCAGTCAAATCCATTACGTTCACGTAATATTACGTTTCCCACGTAAGTGCTAATTCCCTTGGGAAAGGTATGAATCCGCTTCTTCTCACCCCAGATATGGGTAAATAGCAGGGCAGACCGGGTTCTATATCCTTTCCCTACCGGAGAAAGAAATGGCAACCTACTGCGGAAAAAAATCAGCTGAAATCTATCGAAAGATATATGATCGCCTAATCATGCATAACACATAACTGACTGACTGTTGTGTCCTTAGTGGGGCACATACTTAAACTTGAACTAAGGTCCACTCGGAATAGTTGCAATAAAACCCAAGTTGGCTCTAATGAGTTTGAGCAGACGAAAAGGAGCAACCTTAGTGAAGGCAAGAAATCACAGTGTTGTTTCAGTTTGAAATAGCTTTGATGATGATATTTAATTATGTCTAAACTTAGTCGATATCTATAAATGTATGGTAACTTTTTTAAGTTTGGCGAAAAGCCAAATATATGGGGCATCCAGTGAGGACCAAACACATTATTAACTGGCGAGACAAGGTTGCTGACCATTACACCACGTCGAAGTGCCGACATATTTATAAATGTATGGAGTCACGGACGAATTATTTGATATTATAAAGCTAACATTAAATTAGGTGTTAGAATTTGAACCCTGCTCGCTGGCTGAAATTTCTATGCCACCAGCTCAGCTATAAACAAGTGTCACCGGAAGCCTTAGTTAATTTCTTTTCTTCAAATAGATCTATCAGAGAAACTGTATAATGATGGAAAACTTGAACAAAGTACACATATCTTTCGTCCTCCCCATGCAGAGAAGACCTGTGACTTCGAATCATTGGGGGAGGGGTGGAGCGTGTCTAGATGACTAATGAGTCCGATCTTCCCTAAAAATCTGTTTTGGATGCTGCAGGCTGAAACAGACCGGGAGGCGGAGCCCTCCTGATGTTTACTTTTTTTGGCATCTCTGTTCTTTGTCCCTGAATCTTTTCTCCTGAAAATCAGACACGCCGAAGCTTACAGGGGAGCGTCATAGCGCACGGATATCAGTAGACTCTTCGCAGGTAGAATGGAGAATGCTACAGTGCTTGAGAGACTTCTTCAGTGTGTCTTTGTAACGCTTCCTTCGTTTGCTGATTGTGCGCTTGCCTGTGGATAGCTCGCCATATAGAAAAGTACACAAGGCACAACTAATTTGCTGTAACCTGATATAATTCGGCCAAAAGAAAATCTAAAAGAAAAACCAAGGGGATGTTTATAATACTCTTTGGAACAGGAAGTAGTCGATTTCTATTTTCCTCAGTAGTATTTAAAATAAAATAAAAACACGAGAATTATATTACGTATAATGAAAAGAGAAAAAAGCAGACAAGGGAATTGAAAGCATCTTTATCGATTTGAATATATTACATTGTACCTCGAGACTTTTAAAACAAGCAATGCGGCGAGAACTTATCTTTTCCATCAGAGATAAAAGAACTCAGGAATATAGTCAAATGGACTGTAGAGACATTATGTACCAAATAGTCCACTGATTATCACTTTTAACCTTTAAGCGTTGGATACGTATTCAAGTAGACAGTGAAGAACTTTGACTCATAAATCAAACTCACATAATGACTTAATTTCGTTTCTGCACAATGATTACAATTTAATTTAAAAATACACTGGAGCGAATGTAACAGAGGACATTACAGTTGAACGAAAGGCTAGAAAAGGAGATAATCTTTGCTAGCTGACCATTAAATCAATTATTAATAAAAATGGTTGAATACGGACTTCAAATATTTAGTTGCGAGATTAGGACATTTATTGCAAGCTATTAACAATCAGAAATAATTTATAGGGTCTTATCTCCTCTCCCATAACAAGACTGCCCTTAATTTTTTGTAAAACGTTTATTCTTTTTATTTTCTTCCTCTTTTCATCATCGTCATCGTTTCTTGATTTCCTTTTCTTCTTTTCCTCTTTGTAGTGATATGTAGATTAACTAATTAACATATATAGAATCCCCAGGCTATATAACTACGTTGATTTAAAAAAAAAATCTGTACCACACAATGAAAGGCAGTAAAGCCACTAAGACACAAGTGGTTGCAGGGTGTGAAAGAATTAGAAACAGAAATAATGAGCGGGAAGGTGAGAGAGTAATCAATAGGGAAATGGATAGCGACTGACATTGTATGTAAATTTTTGCAGATTAAAGTTGGCTAGAAAGCATGGAGCCAGAAGGGAGTTCAACAAGTGCAAGAGAAGGAACTGTTAGCATAGAACTTACGGTTACATCTAGCCAGCTCAGCTGTAAATTGATGAGATCTCGATGCCAGTTTAGTACTGCGCTTAAATTAAGAAAGTCTGGGTGCCATAGCGAAGAGCTCATGCGAACTATTACTATAAAAGTATTTATAGAAAAAGAGAGCCAACCTTACGACGGTGGGTAAGTGAGCCAACAGATCAGGACCAATAATATTGCTGATTCTTCTTTGGATTTTATCAAGGTCTTCACGGTAAATAACAGGGAAAATGGACCATATGCGGCAGCAATATTCTAAGCATGGACGAATGGTTGATTTATAAGTATGTAAGATAGATTCTGGAGGGAAAAATTGTCTCGCATGATACAGTGAATCAACTTTCTTAGCAGCTGAGAAATGGATTCAGTATAGAATATTAGGAAGAGGAGGGACAAACGCATGCGCATTGAGTTGTAACAGGAAGTTAGGACTTCACGCCACTTTTCTTTGCAGATTTTTAAAAAAATCTTCTTCTTTTCTACTTCTTTTTTTTGTTTTCTTCTTTTTTCTTATCTTTTCTTTTTCTTTTTTTCTTCTATTTTTCTCTTCTTTCTTAGAATGTGATTTTCTGGAATGACCTGCATCAACGATCTGTTAACAAATTGCTTGATACTTTAAGCATAACAATGTCGTAGTAACAAAAGCTTTTTTTTGTTACTAAGACGTTGTTATTCATTCTTTCTATAAAATAATCTATATTTAAATAGTTTTTTAATTGATTTCTGGAGGAGATTGACATATGATTAGATATACGACCAAATCCTTGGTATGACGATAAACTACACCTCTAATCGTGAGGTTTTTAGGATCGTGGAACGACCTCTTAATTGCTGTTGTTCCCATATCCACCTTGACCTGGGGTGGTAGCACCTGTTAGGATACCAACTATGGGCAAATAGTTAATCCCCAAACTGGTGTCAAAAGATTATGAAAGTATATATATATATTTCTATAGTAAAATTACCAGCAATACATTTTTTATAGTTAAAATTACCAGCAATACATTTTCATAGTTAAAAAAAATTACCAGCAATACAAGCTAATACATTTTTTTGTAAAATAAATTACTAATATTCCCAAGAAAATTAAACAAACAAACGATTACCGAAGTTAAGTAGCACAGTCAGTACTTTCAAGAACAACCTATTTTCAATGCTGCGTATTGTATGGGTAGACAGTAAACACGATGAAAAAAATCCCAATTTTGAAATGTGGGGAGTGGGCTGATACGTACAACGACAGATGTTTGTTATTTATCACATCCTATGATGGAAGAGTGTCACTGTCAGCGGCAAGGAGATATTTTCTTCTTTTTTATCTCAGGACGTGGCGATCATAGCCCTCTACAACCTCCTATATTTTAGGCACTATTCTTGATATTTCTTTTGTTTAAGTTTTTTTTATTAAACCTCAAAATGATGTTAAAAATGGATACGACATTATGCTTAGATTTAACCGTTGAATGTATTATTATTATTTGTGTTTATATCTAGATCAACCAATAGGATTCTCATATCTAAATAGCATGAGGATTTTAAAAGCGTAGCTTAGATGTGGCCCAAGGCCGAAAGTATGAAGTATCTAGTGAGGATCACACTCACCTTTCAGTTGTAATTGTTCTAGTGACACAAGCTTGCCAAACATTTTACCACGTCGAAGATCCCAAATGCTTTTCTCAGTGTAGCTTAGATGTGACATAAGGCTGAAAGTATGCAGCACAGATGAAGCACAGTGTGAGGATCGAACTCACTCCTCTGTCGGAAGTGTTCTAGCGAGATCTGCGTGTTAACTATTACACGACGTCGAAGCGCCCAAAATGATTTATTAGCTTAGATGTAGCGCAGGGCCGAAAGTTTGGTGTGAGGACCCAACTCACTACTCAATCTTAATTGTTCTAAGGAGACAAACTTACCTATCGTCACAGAGTCCAAATAATTTTCTAAGCGTAGCTTATATATATATATCACAAGGCCGAAGGTATGGAGCACCCAGTGAGGATGGAGCTCACTACTTAGTTGTAGTGAGATAAGTTTGCTAACGATTACACCATAATGCGTATGGTGAAACAAGGCCGAATGTATGGGGCATCAAGTGAGTATCGAACTCGCTACTCAATTGTAATGGTTCTAACGAGACACGCTTGCTAACTATAACACCACGTCGAGGTACCCCCCTCCGCAATCATATCTAATTAGTATTTACGATATCCATGGGTAAAGTTTTATACATATTTTTAATTTTTATGTAAATTTTGTGGCTAGACACTGTATATAAAACTGGTTTTATGGACTGATTTGGTTTGTTTAATTTGGTTTGTTTTGTTTTTTGGCATATCAATACCTCAATGGGTTATTTAATGCCGACAAGATTTTTATTGCTGGTAATATTTTTTCTTTCAAAAATGTATTGCTACTAATTGTTTTTTCTTCAAAAATGTATTGCTGGTAATCATTTTTTTTTCTTAAAAAGTTTAGTGCTGGTATTAATATTTAACAAAAATGTAACTTATTTTTACACTTTCATAATGCTTTGACCCCAGTTTGGGGTTAACTATTTTACCTATAGTTGGGACGCTAACATTTGTTTTTACGTCTTTGAAGGTTATTTAAAACCGAAACATATTCCGGATTGTAGGAGGTTGTTAACTGCATGGTTCAGCAACCTACGGCATGCGTGCCACATGGAGCACGCCAAGCAATTTCCAATGGCACGCAGCCGCAAATGACATCACGAAGTTCAACCCAATAACTACTATGACCCAAAGAAGATAATTAGCTGTTTCAAAATTGCTCACTCATTCAAATCCCATAAAACTTTTAAAAACAGTTAATGTTGTTTACATATTATCGTATATATTACTATATAAAATACGTTGTAGAACAGGTATATTGACCTTGAATTGTATAAAAATACGTATGCTGAATGATTTTAAAACACTAAGTCGGCACATAGTTATCAAATGTTTGCCGACCCCCGGCTTACAGTACTGTGGTTTCCACAGCAAGTAAGTCTTCACGGGATGAAGTGGCTAGAATCAAAGTGAAACCTTACAGTACACTTAAATACTGATTAGTGTCGACGCTGCTTAACTTCATCATAGTAGCGGTTTATGGAAAAATTATGGCACAGAAACTTATACTTATTCGAGTGTAGACTAGAGAAAATATTCACAAGAGATGGCGTTCCATTATTTTAATGACCCATTAAAGACGCTTGGCTCTAGAAAGGCTGGATTTAAATTGCTTTATGTCTACATCTATCCATATCATGAGTATTCTCATATGGAATTCCTACTACTCACTTTATACACATTCCGTAGTTAAATGAATTATGAAATGGCCTCCAATCACGTGACGAGAGACGTATATACGACGGTAGTCATTATATGTGTGTATTGTCCACAGATAAGTTTAGCGAACCATATATGCTCTTTTTTATTATTCTGAACCATGTTTACAGATCACAAACACCTTGGAGAATTCTAAGCGTCTGGAAAATTGGAATAATTCTGAAAATCCGTTTGGCTTGATATACTTCCGATTATGAGGACGTCATTACACGTTCTTCATTCTATTACTAACGGAAAATTGGCAGTTCATTTAAGATCTCATCTCATTTAAGAGAACAGCATTGAGACGTGGTAGTGTATTATATCAAAATAGAGACAAGTAATTTCGTGGTGTTGGTAAATCTTATTATCTACCCATTCCGAAACGCTGCCCATGTTGACCGCTTCGGTAGGCGCAGGAAGTGTAAACTGGAGACATCCCGGAAAAGGCTTCTAGCCGCAACGGACGGATTAATATCCTTAAGAATATCCGTCGCTACATTTAAAAGAAAATACAAAACAAAGAGAGGATCTGCTTACGCCCAACAAAACAGACAAGCAGAAAATTGCTGTTTTGAACATCCATTCTTAAAAACCGAACATCTTCCCAATATTTTGGATGTGTAGCTAGTTTAATAGATAGCAACTGAGAATAAGAAATCTGAGAACAGAGTTCGAATTCCATTCGTTATATTCACTTACGGCCTAATATCTCTGGAGAAAGTTATGAATACAACACTTCTCTATTGTTGAAATATACGAATAAACGATTCTCTATCAGTCTATCAGATGGGCAACTGAATTTAAATCCTTATGTGGACTTTGGACAAAATCAAAGGTTGTCCTTTGATAAGGGATGGCAGCAGCTCGTCATCCATGCCAGTGTTGAATACATTGGCGGCAGAATTTTAATTGTGCTAACAACAGAATCTAACAGATTAGATTTTTGGTATCACACTGCAATGATGTCATGCCAAAAGATCCTTCGTACTGGATAATGGATCAGGTTCAATTATTCAATAGACCAGGTTCACTTAGTCAGATATAAAGTACGAGAACACATCGAGCAGCTCCTTGTGTCTCATAATATATGCACAACCGAAATCCCTATGGGTCATTTCCGATGGACGACCTAGTTAGTTAATACCCTATATTTATATCTCAGAAATGCTGAAGCCAAATCAGAGCCTTATCTTGTTTGTTTAACATTATATATACTCCAGTTTTGGGACCTTGAACCAGATTTTGTCCTATGTTGGCTACAAGGACTCTTCTTAACATCAAATAGAGACAGTTGATATTTCTGGAAGGCATAGCTTAGCTTGAAAAATTTAACACTCAGAGAAGGAAGGAAGATGGAACAAGCGTGTAGCCAACCACACGCGTTTGGGGGAATAATTTGGAGAGAGATATCTAATATCTGGATTTCAAAGAGTCAAATGCGGCTGACAACAACAAAGGACGGGAAGTTGTGGAGATCTATGATCGCCCACGTCCTGAAGTGACATGGAACATCAGAATAGCGAAGGTGGTATAAATTAAACAATATATTAGGTTGGTGCAAACTTAATGTCGTTTTTTGACGTTCAACTTATGTGAGAAAAACGACATTATTTTTGCACCAACCTAATGTTTAGATATAGGAAAATTTCAGTAGAAGTAAAGAAAAGGATGCTGCATTTTTATGTCACATCTGTCCTCCGATATAGCAGTGAATGGCGAACACACTTAATACAGCAGAAAATGGCGATTACACGTGAAGCGACAGGGATGTATTACTAATCAAATATGCAAGGAATACCGTAAATTGGACATCTGAGCAAGGAGGGTTTGTTTTTTTTATTAATGGGAACTAAAAAAGAAAACAATTAAAATTTGTTCAAATTTGTAGGGCATAATGAGAAAAGAGGACTGGGAGAATTTAACACTAACAGGACACACTGGAGAAAGGAGACAAACAGAAGCTACGAAAGTTCTCAACGAGTCTGGGTGAGCGCATAGCTCTTTTTTATTATTCTGAACCATGTTTACAGATCACAAACACCTTGGAGAATTCTAAGCGTCTGGAAAATTGGAATAATTCTGAAAATCCGTTTGGCTTGATATACTTCCGATTATGAGGACGTCATTACACGTTCTTCATTCTATTACTAACGGAAAATTGGCAGTTCATTTAAGATCTCATCTCATTTAAGAGAACAGCATTGAGACATCACAAAGAAACGGTAAACAATCATATATTGCTTAGGGGAACGGGGGTGGTGATCAAGGAGGACAATGTCGTGTAATTTACATGAGATGAAAACAGCGAGTTGCGAACCTAACGTTTTGGAAAGCGAAATCCAAGAGGTATTTTAAAGAGACAAATGGTGCTAACAGCAACAAAGGATAGGAAGATGTTGAGATCTATGATCGCCCATGTCATGAAGGCGCAATGAAATAACGAATGAGGCCTAAACAAATAAATATATTAAGAAATATTAAATATATTACCAAAGAAAACCTCTCTGAATGCAAGCATTTATAGATTTGTTAAAAATAGGGCTTTTGTTATCTTTATCATCGGTATCATGCCTCACATACCTAGTGCGAAAAAAGTGGGTAGTAATTAATTTATACAAAGGATTATGTCTTTTGAGTCTGGGGTTCTCTTTGTTCAAATACAAAAATGAAATCTGAAGCACCTAAAAAGGTGACGTCATTCAGTGCAATTGATTTTCTTGTTACTAAAAATATATAATTCTCTTTAAGTGAAAACATTTAGAACGTTTCTAATTAGAGAACCGTTGTAAAACGATTTACAGTTTAAGTTACATTTGAATTTATTAATTTATAGTTTTTAGTTCTATATTTTTGCTAATATCAATTTACTCAATTTATATCCCGAGAGAATTTTGCAAGCATTTAATCAATACAATATAAAGGTGTGTGTAGCGGTTAAGAATTTGCAGGAGACTGTGTACTATATCATTTACGCAATTCAATAATAATTATAGCATTAATTCTTTTAAAAAACAAAAGAGAGGACCTTTTAATAGAAAATGAATTGGTTTTAATAAACAAAGCAATAACTCTGTTGAATAACTGTAAAATAAATTATGGAAAGCATCGTAGATAATGTAAATAAAATACCCATTTAGTTTTCGCTAAATCTCTGAGATGTGGAGTTTTATTTACATTATCTACAGTCAGATTTATATTCTTATTTTTATCACAACTTTTCATCCGCTTTCTCTCAGCCAAAATCAGAGTTCATCTGGGTAACTTTCTGGGGATTTCGAACTGAACGCTGTATTTAGTTTACTAGCGTAGCATATTCCGCAGTCCATATCGAGGATTATCCTGTTTTGATTAATCTCTTAAGTTATTACGCAGTCTAGTCTTTAGTGAGTCTGAAAATATTCATACAACCAGTGATTGAACTCACGTCTATTATGACATCAAATTCACTTACCAACGCCATTGTTCCGTGAGATAATGACCTAGAAAATCCTGTTGATAACCATATAGCGTAATTATCCAAATATTTCACAATGGCGGGAAAATATCCTAATAAAACTTCCTAGTTTATAAATCATTTCTATATAGGCAGAAAGACAATCTCGTGACAATTACATTACTTCAGGACGTGGGTGATCATGGCTCCCCACAGTTTCCTGCAATTTATAACTGTTAGTAAATTTTGTCGTATCTCTTTCTCTTCTTTCAAACATTTAAGTTTTATTTCTTCTTTATGCGCCGTATCTTCTCAGGACGTAGGCGATCACGGCTCCCCTCAATTTCCGGTAATTTAAATTCTGTCATTTCTTGATTTCTAAACCTTGTTCCGCCTCCATATTCTCAAGCTCGTCAACTATGTTATGCGTTGTTTTGCTCTGTTTTTCTTGCCCTGAGTCTGTCATGTGAGTAATAGAACAAGTTCGTTAGGTAGGTCATTCGCTGTTTTCTTTCTCTTGCATTCAATATGTCCTGTCAGTGTCAAATTCTCCAAGCCCTCTTTCCTCATTATGTGCCACAGACATTTCACTTATCTCTTTTTGATGTTATATTTTCACTTAAATCTCAGATATTCGGTCCATGATATTCCCGGCATCATTCAATAAAACCATATTTTTGTTGCTTCAGGACTCTTCTTTATTTGTGAGGAGATTGTCCAGCCTTCACTTCCATATTTCATGACCGATTTAACACAACAATTAAGTACTGTTTTCTATGTTTCTAATGAAATTTTCTTGTTTCTTAATATTTTCTCATCTTTTGGTAGACATCTTTCGCTACCCCAATGCGCCTTTAGCTTTCAGCGTCGCACTTACCGTCCTCTGTTAAAATACTCCCCGGATATTTAAATCGTTATACTTGCTTGATTTTGGCACAACTGATTCGTAATTTACATATTTCACTGTTCATCTCTTACAATTAATGTTAGAATGATTAATTTGACGATATGTTGGTTATTTAATGGGGAAATCTCTATTTTGTTTAATCATTATTTTTTTTCAAAATTTCCTTTCAATACATTTCTGAAAAAAATATAACCAGCAATACATTTTTGAAAAAATATTATCAGCTATAAATTATTGGAAAAATTGTTACCTGCAATGCATCTTTGAAAAAAGAAATATTACCAGCAATACATCTTCGAAAAAATATTACCAGCAATACATTTTTGCAAAAACAAATATTACCAGCAATATATTTTTGAAAAAAAATAACAGAAATACATTTGACTCTCGATAAAAAAACCACTTTACAAACATACGTCAATCAAACCTGATCTTTAAAGGCGTCTCTCTATATAATAATAAAAATCTGTGATTGTGTGCGTGCTTGTGTGGTGCGTCCGTCCGGCACATAATGATTTACGAGTTATTTATACAGTAAGTATTTTCATTTTAACTTTCTTCAGACATTTTTATTAAATAAATAGTTTTCAGGTAAAGACAAACACAAAGAAATCCCGCTTTGCTGTTTCGTACCAGTTGTCTGTAGATTAATCATTTATATTTCAGCTTTCTTTTGAACATACATAATTTTAATTATTTAAAAATATTTTTTGGCATATTTAAAAATATTTTCAAGTGAATATCATTTAAAAATACTCTAGTCATATTTAAAATATATTTTTAAGTTAATCTGATTTTTAAAAATATTTTAAGCGAATAAGATTTAAAAATACGAGTTGTTTATACACTAAGTATTTTTATTTCAACATTTTTCAAACTGACAATTTTTAAATGTTGGACTCAATTTCACCCTTAGTGAGCCAACGGGTTACGGGTAGTCTAGTCTATATATAAAATTCAGTTACTTCCGTTAGTCTATCTGTCCGTCACACCCTCTAAAATAGTCATACACTGACCGATCGAAAGTACAAACAAGTAAGTGCTTAGCAAGTACAGGTGGTTTTACTAGGGTGCGTAACAAATCAGCTTATCATCAATTGGTTTGCGAAATTGAACTAAGCATCCAGTTTGTAAATCTCGACAAAAAAATGTTAGTGACATTTTCAATGCAGAAATAATTTCAACACGCGTTGGCGTGTTGCAAAAAAAAATATAGCTTCTATAATTTCTGTCAAGATGAGGCTGTTTTCGTTTTTTGAGTTCTTATATAGTTGAGAATGCCGAAGGTTAAAGAAAATGTCAAAACGTTTAAAATGAAAACTATGTTTTCAGGAATCAGTTCCAATATTGCAATATTTTTCTCTTTCTTTAGAGATAGGGATAAGGATAAGGTAAGTTAAAAATGTGGTTCTACTGAAGTATACTGTGAATACGATACACTGAACATGTGAACAATGACGAAGTTCTAGAGAAAATGGAAACGAAGAGGACACTTATGCTTAACATGAAGAAGAGATAGTTGAAATTTCTAGGGCAAATAATGATAAAAGAGCTCTTTGACCCTCACAGAACAGATTGAATGCAAGAAGGACAGAGGAAAGCAACGTATAGCCTACCTAACAAACTTGAATATCTGAAAAGCACAACAGGGTTTATGAGAGATAACAAAAAGACATTTATTATGATCTACGAAGCTCGGAAGATTGTGGGGAGCCATGATCGCCAACGTTATGCAGGCACATAGACGAAGTTATTTCTATTATTATATATAAGTAATGTTGCTCCTTAATTTGGATTCCATGAATTAGTAATACTTTACGAATGGCTGCTTAAAAATACTCTGACCTTTCTTTTGCTGAAATGTGATCAGCCGACTTTTCAGGAGGGTTCCATTGTCATTGGGCTCGGTAATAGTGGATTACCGTTGTTAGCCCCCTATTAACGTTACTACCATGTTATTTTTTGAGTTGGTTTTTCTCAAAACTACGTATTTCGATTCATTTTAGACCGACATATAATCGTATTAATTTAAGTGTTGCGACATTCATCACAGTCAGGCGTCAGCTTACACACAGCAAAACACCACTTTTTTTTTTATCTAGCTGTTACTTAGGCTCGAACACTGAGTATTGATACGCTTCGGTGCTAATTCACCTTTTAAACCTGACCTAAACCTGATGAATTGTGATGAAAACTGAGGTGGATTGAAAATTTCATTGAATCTCTCTCAACGTGTTATCGTGTTACCCTGCTGACGGATCAAGTTGTAAAAATGTCCGTTTCTTTAACAAAGTGAGTTAATTGTTTATTCCCTTCAGATTAATTCGCTTGCTTCTGGCATTCGTTGAAGCGCAATTCGGTCGATAAAAAAAGCAGGTGTCTTGAGACTATTTATACTCATTCAAAATACAGGCTGTTTTAAATTTTCTCTTCTTTATATATGGCAAAAATTATATTGTTCTCTCGTCTTTCTCACGTATTATTATATCTTTCACTTTTATTTCTCTCGTGTTATATTATTATCTTTTATTTCTCTCTTTATTGTATTGTTCTCTCTTATTTCTCTCATTATTGTTCGCTTTTATTTCACACCTTATTATATTCTCTCTTATATCTGTCATGTTATTATATTGTTCTTTTTAATTTCTCTCCTTATTACATTCCTCTATCTTATTTCTCTCCTTATTTTATTGTCTTCTTTTATTTCTCTCCTTATTATATTGTCCTCTTTTATTTTTATCCCTATCATCTTGTTCTGTTTTATTTCTATCCTTATTATATTGTCCTCTCTTATTTCTCTCGTTATTATTGTTCTGTTTTATTTCTCTCCTTATTATATTGTTCTCTTTTATTTCTCTCGTTATTATTGTTCTGTTTTATTTCTCTCCTTATTATATTGTTCTCTTTTATTTCACTCCTTATTATATTGTTCTCGTTTATTTATCTCCTCATTATATTGTTCTATCTTATTTCTCTCGTTATTATATTGTTCTTTTTTATTTCTCTCCTTATTACATTGTTCTATCTTATTTCTGTCGTTATTATATTGTTCCCTTTCTCCTTATTAAGGTGTTCTTTTTTATTTCTCTCATTCTTGTTCTATTTTAGTCTCATAATATATTTCTTTTTTCTGATTATTATAGTGTTCTGTCACATTTCTCTCCTCATTATATTGCTCACTTTTGTTTCTCTTATTATTGTATCTTTCTGTTTTATTTCTCTCATATTATTATACTGTTCTCTCTTATTTCTCTCATTTTTAAGGGGTATTTTCCGCCATAACCTTGCACCCAAAACTCCTGCTTTTATTTCCATTTTCATTATTTCTTTCTAATGAGAACGGATGTGATTCTCTTTAATGAAAACAGTTACACTTTTTATTTATATGTACAAAAGTTAAAAAAAATGAAACTAATTCTCAGCTTGGACAGCAACACTGAAGTTTCAACGGGATTTTTGGCGTTCGAAAGCTCAGTGGAAGGCCGCAATAATTTTGATAGGACAGTAAGAATATTGAAATCTTTTATCGTATTTGCCAGTAGCGTATAGGTTACTGACACAGAAGTTGGAATCAGGGACTTTTGTTCAAATCTAAGTCGAGTTGTTTCTTTTGACGGGTGTGGTGCCAAAAATGCTAAACCGAAGTCTGGCAGATGATGATGATGATGATGATGACGATGGATTGCAAACGTGTCTCATCACATCCTTGTCTGTCATCACGGAACAACTCCTGCATGAATATGTTCTATGTCTTGTATAAATCACATTCAATCTACCATCTAAAAATTCTAGAAACAATCTTTATTATATCAAAACAATCATCCGTATATATCCTGAAGGATTGGTTGTGTTGTCTTAATTGGATACGCACATAGAAAAATCCACTTCTCAATACAGGGCGCGATGGATAAATTGTCATCTAAATTACGCAAAAATGAAAATAACACTGACATCTCATTTTAACAGATATATTTACCAAGTTTACACAAAAATATCTCTAAGGAAAAAAGGAGTAAATTCATTCAAGAAAATCGCCATTGGCTTCAACCCTGACCTCTAGACGATATCAAAATCTCCTGCATTTCTTCTGAACGGTCGCCTTGTTTAAGTTGGTGAATGCTGCCATAATGCCTGCTCTCAGTTCAGCTTTGGTGTTACAAGTTGTGTCGGTCTCTTGCTCACTCATAATCAAGGTGGTTGCAGTCTGGGGAGTTAGGTGGCCAGATGTCAGGTGTGATGTGGTCGCAGAAATTGTCTGACAGCCATAATTGCGTTCTACTTGTGTGACATAGGGTCTTCCAGCAGCCACCCACTTGACCCAGGCAGCACTATCTCCTCAAAGCATTTGATGTAGGCTTCCATATTGACTGAGGCCCTATGGTAAGATGAATGTAGGCAAAACGTCGCCATCACTAGTGATCACTCCAAACACCCACGCAATCACAATTAGACTCATCCAACACTTCCCAATCCTCTTCAATGTCTTCAGATTGACAACCAGACACTCTGAAATGCTCTTATTGGAGCTTCCGGTGCGAATGCCAAGCGGTACAGCATGCCGTTTTTAAATTTCTGTCGGAGTGAATTACCTGATGGTGTTCTTTTTCTCACAGATAGTGCCCAATTAACCCAGTCGACAAAATGAAAAACAAACAACACGCATTGGCGAAATTATAACAATAATAAACTTCTAATTATAACAATATATAAAATGGCGACAATTTACCCATCGCACCCTGTATATTAATGAGACGGGTGTATTTTCTTTCTATTTTCATTTTCTTTTTTTTTTTAAATAGGTGTGGACAATGATTTTATTTATTTACATCCATCGAACTCTGATGAATGGAGTATGAAATGGTTAGATAATTTAAACTCTTTTTTCTTTTTCATTTCTCTTTCCTTTTGGTTACTTTTTTAGTTTCTTTTCTTTTTTTGTGTTTCTATTTTCGTATCAATGACTCGAGTCAGATTTTGTCCTTATTCTTGGCTTTTTTCCGTATTTTTAAAATTATATTCGTTGTACTTCTGTTATAACGTTTTGTACCACTAACAAGATTTTCAAGAGACAAAAAAAAAAAAATTCGGAAAAATATCGGAACTGTACATTGTATCAATAGAAGAATGTTGTCTTATAAGATGAGTCAAAATTTATTCTGGAGAAAGTAGATGGGAGAGTAAGTACACATGTTTATCTTAGCTGGAACTGATTTCCAATTCATCGTGCTATCGCAGTCGTCTGTTATATTTTGCGGAAATAATTTACAGGCAGTTATATGTGGCTTAAGATTTCAAGACGAGAATCTTTGACAACTTAATTTTAGAGAGAATTGTTCATCGTGAAACTAACGTTCATCTACAATTTGTTGTTTAAAACCATAAACTTACAATTCAATTTTTCTCTAATTAATTTAATTGCATAACTTATGATTTATAATGTAGTCACTACTGAGGCTATAGATGGTTACATATAATTAGAAATAGCTAAAATTAAATAAATCTTTCTTAAAGAAATCTGAAATAATATGCCAATATGATAAGTAGTCTAATCCTTAACCAGTAATAAAAACACATACACACACAAATATATATGTCACACACTCATACTAATATACATATATACATACTCACATCACGCACTCTCCCAAAGAACAAAAAGATACCATACACTTAACAAACACATCCCATTCCAAGCAACCAATAAAACTGTCAAAATTACCAAGGAGGGAATTCTTAAAGTCTCCCATCCTCTATCGTAAAAACAACTTGAAAGAGGCTATTTGACCAACACAAGGACCGACCAAATTTAACGATAAAAAACAAATGAAAGCTACAGATAAAGTTAACTTTCTTCAGAAACAGTCATTCACTCCTGTAGTTCTCTGCTACTAACAAGCAAATAATTTTTTCTCCTGATGATGGCCATGCTGGCCGAAACTACACGAGGAACCTAATTGAAATAATAAAACAAAAACTATTAATATTCAACCCAGTGTGTCTGAAAATTTTAATTAATATTTTTCATTGTTCAAAACACCGTATATTATTTCCGCGTATAAAGCGACCTTTTTGTCAAGGGAGGCCAATATTTAATTATTCACCCTGTTATTTAATATTATATCAAAGTCATAAAAACACAAAAATATCTTGTTAGAATCATTTTTCTCATATTTTTCTGGGTTTGTTTATTCTATTGATAGAGGGTAAATATTATCCTGTTTTATCAGTTCTATCACTGTAATAGTAAGTAATTTAGGAATGAATATTTATGCGTAATTTTTTAAAATTTGCGGCTCCTTCATAACATATTACATACTAGTTTAATATTCAAAATATATAGGAGACTCTAAAAGATGTTTAGTATTATGCAGGAATAGACTTTGCACTCAATTTCACTCCAGACCAAAGGAATCAAGTACCGGTTAAACTTGAGGTTACTTGCGGCTGTCGCATGCAGAAGCACCTAACCTCCCACCTGCATCCGATTTTGCAAGCGCGGGAAAGACTTGTAATGAATGCAGTTACATAAACAACTGCACCAGAGGGAAGTTGGTCAGTCTCTCATACATCGCACAGGGTAGAGTAAGGATCATGTTTCGGAGGAAGAACTCTGGGGACCTTACCACGTACTGGCCGGGGGGAAAATGACGACAATTCAAGTCATGCGTTATTTATATGGTGTTATCATTTCGCCGGCACATTACACAGATAACGGATCACATCCGATACGTAACTACGTCCGCCCCGAGAGTACTTTACTTTGGCCCGACTATTCACATGCAGAGCATATAGAGATTTGTTAAGCGTCTATAGATATAGAATATCTTACCACATAGATTTATAGTTACTTTTGAATAGTAAGAATACTGTCCGCATGACAAATAGTTGTTTACTCGTAATTATGCTTGAGATATTTTTAGAGTTAATATATCGAAAGCGAAACAATAAATCAATATCGTAGATTGTTTTTTTTTTTGTGTGTGTGTGTGGGGGTGTGTGAATTTTCTAGTATTTCAAATTCGCTTGCTGATTGATGCATTGATCTCAACGTAGAGCTGGGATAGAACTCCGGCACCGAACGAAAAAAAATAAGTATTGAATATGACAACTATAAATAATTTTTTTTTGAAATCGACATTATGTCGAAGTAATACGAGGCAGAAAATCCGTCCCCCGGTCATAACAGATGACAATTCCACTTATTATCCCATTGTTAATAATCTGCTTAAATTCTTAAATAATCAGCCTATACACGCGTAAAAAAAATGCATTTGGCTATATTTGCAAAAATATATAGTAAATTGCTATCTAAATATTAATTCCTTCGAAATAGTTGTATGTACATAATGACTATTATTTAAAAGCAAATGCATTCGAGACGTAATGATATTTATTAAGCTTAACTTAGCCTGACACATCGTTATATGAATCGAACATTCAATCGAAAGATAGATGTCAGTTGGAAGAAATTTTGCAAGATTGACATCCCTGACTAAAAATATATATAAAATCTACATAAAATTCAGTTTCCATATATTTTATTACATTAGAATAAAAGGGAATATATATATACTTAGTGGTCCGAAAGTCTTGTTACCCTTATAATAATATATTATTATAAATATTGCAAGATTGACATCCTTGACTAGAAATACATATAAAATCTACATAAAATTCAGTTTCCATATATTTTATTACATTAGAATAAAAGGGAATATATATATACTTAGTGGTCCGAAAGTCTTGTTACCCTTATAATAATATAATTTTCTATATCAGATGGCTAACACGGGCGCCTATAGTCTGGAAGTGAGGCTGCTTGCAAGTGTATGGACACAGGAGCGTCAATGAAAGGGAAATAACTGAATCCAATGCATGTACTTTGTATTACTGTATTACTTGTACTTCGATTGTTTTCATTATTTTTGGTAAGTGGTGACAATACTTTCGGACACCCTGCATATTTTGATATTTATAAAAAGTGCCCAATACAAAAGATTCGTTTATTTTTGTGTTTTAATATATTTATTTCTAGCGTTAATTCTGAAAATCTTTAGAAAAACAAGCCAGAGATTTCCACCCATTTTTGCGTCTTTAATCACTTTCAAACTTAAAAAGAAAATATTGCCTTCACCCACGTCAGTTAGTTATGTGCCATGAGTGATACACACTTAAGCGATCATGTATCTTACGATACATGACTGACGAGGCAGTTTTTTTCCCGCGTCAGGTTGTCATTTCTTTCTGCGGTAGACCAGTTGCCATCCAAGTCTGTCCTGCTATTTACCCATAACTGGGCGGGGGGAGAAGAAGATTATTCATATCTTTCTCAAGGGTATCAGCACGCAAGAGAATGTAATGGATTTGACTGGAATTCGGCTCTCCGATTCCTCAATCCGAACCGCTATCTCCAGCGGTATAGTAAGTATTCAAAAGCATACCAAAATTGCTTAGTAAAAGTTAGTTTCACGTTCATAAACTTTATGATGTAGTAAAAAATACAAAAATGAGCTAACAAATAACGCTCACTTCTCCGGTGACTTCTGCTAGTAGCGTATTAAAGCACAAAGTAAAATCAAACGTGCCCATTGATAAATATATAGAAAATACCAAAATGATCCTTGATTGCAGGTATATTTATATCTTATCTACGAATGTCACCCAGTTATTCCCATTAAGCCACCTGTTTTATTTATATAGCTTCTTTACATATCTCCTTTGAATATTTTTTCGGGTAGCATATATTGTAAAACATTTTTAATAATCAAAATCCTATATCGACCACCAAAATTTCCAATCGCCCTCCATTTTCTGTTTAGTTGCTCATCTCCCACCCAACAATTAAAATCGCCCGCCGGTGGGCGATATCGCTCAGGTTAAGAACCACTGCTTTAAACGCTTGATTCTCGTTTAAGAAACCAGGACGTTTTAAAGTTTTAAGGAAAACGGAATAGAAAACTCACTTGTATTTAAAATCAGAAAGTGATAGTTGAAATATCTAGGATACATAGGGAAGAAATATTACTTCCAGAATTTACCACCAACAGGATATATTGACGCCAAGAGAGGCAAAGGGAAACAATGCCTAATCTTCCTAAAGTGCCTGTGCAAATAAATAGCAGAACATTTACTAGAAATGATAGTATGAAGGCAAACTATTATTAAGGGATACAAATGATATGAACTTGTGGAGAGTCATAATCGTTTATCTTTTGAAGGGACATGCCACATAAAATAGATTAATGCATTAAAAAAAACAATGAATTCACTCAAATCAAAGCACTAAAGACATTTAGGTACAAGGGTTTAGAACGTGTTAAAAAATAGGAACAGAAACATTACTAATGAGCGGGCAGAGAAAAGAGCAACCAGGAGAAAGTAGATAGCGATTGACACTGCATTTAAAATTTTGGAGAGAAAAGTTTCGTTAGGAAGCATGGAGCCGGAAGGGAGTTCCACGAACGAGAAGTGCGAGAAAAAACTGTTCGCATAGAATTTACTGCTATATCTAGCTATCTCAACTGCCAATTGAGATCTCGTTTCTAGTCTAGCGCTTAAATTAAAAAAAGTAGCACAGCGAAGAACTCATCCGAGGCACGACGATACGACTTTATGGCTGAAGCTGAGACACCAGATTATGACCGATTATATTGCTGATTCTTCTTTGGATTTTTTTCAAAGAAGTCAGGGTAGAAAGTAGGGGAAAAGGACCATATGTGGGAGCAATATTCTAAGCATGGACGAATAGTATATTCGTAGATATTTGGACTAATTATTGAAATTTAATAAAATGCCTTATATTTATGCCAGTCTATGTACCATGCTTTGGCGATCAGGTATCTGCCTCGAGGCAGATTTTTCCCGTCATTTCTTTCTGCGGTTGCCATATTTATCTGGTGTGAGAAGGGTGTTCATTCATTCATTCATTCATTCATATATATATATATATATATATATATATATATATATATATATATATATATATATATATATATATATATATATATATATATATATACACACACACACACACACACTGGAGGGAGGAGAAAAAATTTATACCTTCCCCAAGGGTATTTGGAACAAAATGTAACGGATTTGGTTAGAATCCGAACTCGGCTCTCCGATTCCTCAAACCGAGCAGCTATCCATTACTCCACCGTACCTACTCTATGTTTATGTACGAATTGATTTATTACAACAATTCTTTATTGCAAATAATTTCTTGTTCTAACCGCTTGTATGACCAGTAGAGGCGTAAGACTACCCGAAGTGACGTCCTTCTAAGTAGATGTTTGAAAACTCAAATACAAACAGGAACAATATTTACCTTTGGGCTCATGTGTAAACTTGTCAAATGTTTTTACTTTTTGACTCGTCAGAGAGCAACGATAAATCATTTCAAATCACAGATAATAAAGAAAAATAGTCTGCGTAGTGCCCTGATTTCCATCGTCTGAAAGGGACAAAACCTTAATCAAATATAGCAGACTAATCTTTCCCTTTTGACTCAAGTAAAAAGAGGATCCAATATTTACTTCTCTACTCAAGTAAAACCCAAAGTGATATTTACTTAGTGACTCGGGTATAAAAAGAACGAATTTTTATTTATTGATTCAAGCATAAACCCGAACAATGTTTACCTAAAGACAGAATCATAAACCGGGCAACTGTTACTTTGTGACCCCCGTATAAAGAAGGCTAATGTTCCCCTATTGCCTCAGGTATAAACCCGGTTAATGTTTGTTTTTAACCAAGTATAAACTGTTGCCTCAGGTATAAATCTGGCCAATATTTACATTTTAGCTGTGTATAAACTGGACAAATATTTCCCTATAAACTCAGATATAAATCTTTTTTATTTCGACATAAGCTATATTGGAATCAAATATAAACTGGACTGAGATTTCCCTATTGTATCAGATATAAACCCGGCCACTAATTACTTTCTACCTAAGTATAAACTGGACTGATATTTTCCTATAAGCTCAGGTATAAATCCGACTAATGTTTACATTTTCACCCAAGTATAAACGGGACTAATATTTCCCAATAGACTCAAGTATAAACCCGACCATTGTTTACCTTTTGAGCCAACTATAAACTGGACTAATATTTCCTTATAGGCTTAAGTATAAACGTGGCCGATATACAAGCAAATATGTCAAATCAAACAAACCCAGTTTTAATGAGAGCGGTCGATCGATAGATTTGTACTTTTTAACAGATTATCAACTCTGTGATTTATTTAATGCCGAAATATATTATTTTGCATTGCAGAAGGTTGTTTACAGTATCCAGTGTTCCCAATTGGTCCCCCTATATCTACTGACCGTACTCAATAACTTCGGTGATCGATGGAGAACCGACCACGAGATTAAAAGCAAGTATATATATATAACTCCATTTTGAATAAGAGTTAAAAATATAATCATAAGTATGGTAAACAGACTTCTGTTTTTTTGTGGGTTGGGGTTGCAATTCCCCCACTTTTCATTGGAGGATACTATCGGTGTTTTCGTGACTCCTGTCATCAGACCGAAGAGTATTTGTAATTCTAAGCCTGTTTAGACAGGTATACAGCTGAATGAGAATATGGTGTGCGTCAGCCCTCGTCAGCTGTCACATGTAAAATGTCTGAAAATATATCTAGACTTGGTTATCGAAACATCAAGCGAAAACGAAATAAACATCTCGAGATGTCGCTAGTCGCGGTGTTTCTTTTCATGGTCTCGCTCTTTTCTAAGGGGTTTCCTTTTTTCGACATAAACTATATTTTAATCTCAAGCGCTGATTAGATCCTGCTTATTCACAGAGGAAACAAGGATTTTGTAGTAAGGCAAAAATGAACAAAATCAATGCTTGCTTATCTTTCACATGAAAGGGTGTTATAAAATTTTCCCAAGACATAATCTCCGATTAGATGAGGGAACGGTTTCCTAAGAACAAATTCCGCAAGTTGTTCTATGGGGAGAGGCAAGATTACAGGTTGGACAAAAAGGATATAAAGGTCGCTTGCATCTGCAGAAGAAAGGAGTCAAGCAGAACAGAACAGAAAAAAAAGGAACAAATCTGTGGAAAAAGGGACATCTACTGATGGCTTATCGCGACCGATGTCACTAAATTTAAATCTCAACGTTGTCAAACAGCCGAGAAGAGCTAATATATAAAGAAAGCCGATAGCGACACTAGGTGCATTATCATTAGTTCTATAGTGAGGATTTCTTCTATCTCGAAATCCTGTTTTGTCTACCGGAAAACAAAAAACGACAACTGTCTTATGTGATCAAGAAACAAAGATTAAGAAAAGGAACGATGCTTATCATTTCTTGTTGACATGAAAGCAAGATTTATTTAAAAATAATGAAAAGAAAAAAATCAGTTTCACGCTACCATCGGGATGGAGCAGACTCAGCTGCCAAAACTATAATGCTAATCTCTAATATAAAATACAACTGATTCTCTGTCCGTCAAACATTAGGTGGGATTTCGCATTCACGTATATAAGCTATATGTGCCTGTTTGTGTTCTGCAGGAGTGAATCACATGTGATTATTCAATTTGATATAGCAACAGTCGCGTTCACCGGCGCGCACACACATGTACATACACACACACAACCAGCGACACATACGCACACACTTTGAATTTAAAATAAGACATTGGAATAAGTCTGGACAACGCCCTACCCTTAGCTGAGCAATATAATCATAAAATCAATTAAAGGAAAAAAAAATCATTAAACTCTAAAAAGCAATTGAAATATCATTGAACGTTTTGTAAATTATTCTAAAATAAATATAATTATTTAAAAAATATGTCGAAATATTTTTATGTCTGCCACTGAATTTAAATACACGCGCACACGCACCAGTGTGCATACAGACAAAATTTGAATGAAACTGCAATAAAGTGTTGTGCTGCCAGAGAAAATTTAACTCTCTCTCTAACAACATAAACTTTGAAGTCATTTTATGACTTCTTCAGTATTTAAGCAGAATGCATTTTCTAATAAATGTATTTTAAACGGACAACCAGTTTCGATTACAAATTTAATCATTTTCTCGTCAGTGAAGAGGCAGATACCGGATTAGTGTTGATTCATTCCAACGAGAAGAAGCCGAGATAATTTCAAGGATTTGCTATTAGAATTTTCTAATGAATCACAGTTCTTAAGTTAATGATTGACTAAGCTCCTTAAGAGTTCTACAAGTATAAAATATCCATGACAATTTCTCTATCACGTCATTAAATATTTGAGCTTAACTATTTAAGAAAATTTTGCAATAACAATAAAACATATGAGCAGAGGTCATTATTTAATTTACCTGGCTACAAACGAAGAGATTCAGAATAGGCAAGTTTTCTATTTAATTAAAGAAAACATTAAACACAAGAGCGTTATCGCCTCCTCTATCCTTTCTTTCTTTCTATATTTATTTATTTTCTTCATTCTTTCTGCATTTCTTTCTTTCTTACGCTCAAATAAAAGTGCGCCGTTGATATGCCTTTCTATATTTATTTATTTATTTCCTTCTTTCTTTGTATTCTTTGTTTGTTTCTTTCTTTCACTGAAACAAAAGAGTGCCTTGATATGTCTTTCTATATTTCTTTCTTTCTTTCATTATTTCTTTCTTTCTTTTTTCTTTCTTTTTTCTTTCTTTCTTTCTTTCTTTCTTTCTTTCTTTCTTTCTTTCTTTCTTTCTTTCTTTCAATGAAACAAAAGAGTGCCTTGAGATGTCTTTCTATATTTCTTTCTTTCTTTCATTATTTCTTTCTTTCTTTTTTCTTTCTTTTTTTCTTTCTTTCTTTTTTCTTTCTTTTTTTCTTTCTTTCTTTCTTTCTTTCTTTCTTTCTTTCACTGAAACAAAAGAGTGCCTTGAGATGTCTTTCTATATTTCTTTCTTTCTTTCATTATTTCTTTCTTTCTTTTTTCTTTCTTTTTTCTTTCTTTCTTTCTTTCTTTCTTTCAATGAAACAAAAGAGTGCCTTGATATGTCTTTCTATATTTCTTTCTTTCTTTCATTATTTCTTTCTTTCTTTCATTATTTCTTTCTTTTTTCTTTCTTTCTTTCTTTCTTTCTTTCTTTCAATGAAACAAAAGAGTGCCTTGATATGTCTTTCTATATTTCTTTCTTTCTTTCATTATTTCTTTCTTTCTTTTTTCTTTCTTTCTTTTTTCTTTCTTTATTTCTTTCAATGAAACAAAAGAGTGCCTTGATATGTCTTTCTATATTTCTTTCTTTCTTTCATTATTTATTTTTTTCATTATTTCTTTCTTTCTTTCTTTCTTTCAATGAAACAAAACAGTGCCTTTGATATTTCTTTCTTTCTTTCTTTCTTTCTTTCAATGAAACAAAACAGTGCCTTTGATATTTCTTTCCTTCTTTCTTTCTTTCAATGAAACAAAACAGTGCCTTTGATATGACTTTTCTTCTGATCAAAATGGATCAAAAACGGAATCGTCCATTATTTATAAATTAGTGGCAAGGTTCACGAAGTCAATGAAATCAAATATTTAGGAAGTGTTTTAACGGAGGATGGAAAATGCGGCACTGAAATCCGAAGTCGTTTTGGGATAGCAAAAGATGCCTTCCAAAAGCTAAGTCAAGTATTAACTCATCATTTTCATAAAGAACTCTCATTAGAAACAAAAAAGAGAGTTATGCCGAGGAAAATCATTATCATCATTCGACCGCAGTCGTGTTCATGGAAACAATGCAAACGATCCTTCATCCTATTCTTTAGCTGTATAGTATGTGCTACTCCAGGGCTACATACAGTTTTGAATTCAGAGTTACTTTCTCCTAGACCGGTTGCCACAAAAAGATATAGAATCCAGTCTGTTTTGCTAGTTACTGGGAGGGAGAAGAAAAGGAATCATACCTTTCCAAGGGGTATTAATACGTGAGTGAATGTAATGGATTCGACTGGAATCCGAACACTGTTCTCCATTACGCCACCGTGAAAATAGCACATACCCTACCGAACAAATTTATGGAAGTAGTTGGCAGAACGTGAAATTTTGAAAAATGGCGAAAGGTATTACAAGAATTACAAAGAACAGGAATGTGTGGAGAGCAATGATCGCCAACGTCGTAAAGGGACACGGCACTTAGAAAAATAGTAAAATTACCATCAATATATTTTTAAAGAAAAAAGACCAGTAATACATTTTATAGAAAAATTACCAACAATGCATTTTATCTGTAGTTGAAGGCATACAAATTCTTTTAAAATATATTTAGTTGAAGCCATTAATTTGTGTTCGAAATATTTAAACTTTGGTATTAAATAACCCACAGAGGATGATATGCCGCTAAACTAAATCAACTAACTAATTTATTATTTGTTTTTATGTATTATTGAAAATTATGGTCACCATAATCTCCCCATGGAAATTAGAAAATTTTACAGAACATTGAATGTGCGCAAAGAAAAATCACGAGTGAAATTGCTGGTATGAAAAAGGTAAACTGCTGGAAAAGATTGAAAATAATTGGGCATCACGACATTTTGAGAACGCAGACTGCGTGGTGATCGTATTGAAACGTTTCAGAATTTAGTCAGACAACCGAGGAAAATCCTTTTTAGAAATCTGCATGTTTTTGTTTTTGTTTTGTCTTTTTTTGTACAGAAGAGTATCATTTTATCGAAATAACCTGCCTGAGAATGTAAAACATGTTGCAAATATATATAATTTTAGAAGTAATCTAGATAGACTCCGTAAGAGTTACATGAAAGATGAACATTACAGACAACAGTGGGACTTCTCAAGAGCAATTTTCAAAAAGATATAAACACAAATTTTAAAACGATATCTTGTATTTTAAAAACATTATTTAATATATTTTTCATGGTTGTCTTATTGAAATGGCATGGAGATATAAAAAAATAAATACAATAGGTTATTAATTATTTTTCAGCATCCAACCCCTATCGCACAGACATCATATAGTAAGGCTATGGCTACTTTATGACTATTTCCAAGACAGATCTTCTGACGAGCTATATTCCCTAGTTTCACTAGTTCAGTCATTTATGAAGACCTACCATTCTCTGTATACAGAAGCGAATCACCATTATTCCCTTAATAATCCATTGGATAAAAGAAGAAGAGTACGGCTTCTTCCCAATAGCCGTGACTTTATGAAATAGACACCCAAACGGATGCTTTCCTGATCGCTATGATCTTAACCACTTCATGCCACGGATAAACCATTATATATCCTAAACATCCTCATAAAATTACGGTCATAGGCTAGCTCTATGCATTAAGATTCTACTGGGATCAGACAGAGAATAATGTTTGGAAAGAATGGTCTGTTTAATTCTTGACACAATCATTATTATTTTTTTCGTTCTAAGGTTTTTTCCCTAGATTAATTAATATCACAATAGGTAATTTTTTACACTTCTAAAATAATTTGTCTCAGACTCTATATTCTTTATGGATTCTAAAATGTGGAATAGTAGAAAAGGAATATTTGCTCTGCCTATCGAACTGAAGTTTTAAGTGCCCTGTTATGCCAACGATGGCTTGAGAAGTTCCGAGCGGGATGTTTACTTCTCGGAGTTTCCTCTGTGTCTGGATAAAGAAATTCTGACAATATTGAGTTCTGCAAAAGTTAGTTGAACACTTTAATGAAACCGAATGAAGATTAGGAATGCAGTTCAATACAAGTTGCTTTTCGATCAAAAACCATTTTCATGAACTCGAAAATGTGTTTCTTATCATCTGACTGTTTATCAGCTTAAAGTTACTAAGAGTTGATCTTTGCTCGTCATTGAAGAGTAGACATGATACCGAACCTTTTCTGTATAGTATCGCAACCACTGATGAAAAGACGATTCGCGATAATCATATCCGACGAAAACACCGTTAGCACCGATTGAAAAAAGAAAATCCATCACTAATTCAGGACTACACGAAAAAAAAACTATTCTCAGTGTCTAATGGGACATGAAAGCTGTCATCAATCATGAAGTGCTAAATCAAAATGAAACGGTTAATATGGAGAAGTCCCCACGGATGAGAAAGAAACAAAAGGCATCAGAAATATGATTCGACAGACGGATACTGAATGTTCCTATGACGAAAAGAGTAAGCAATAAGGAAGCCATAAAGAAAATGTCAATAAAAATACTCTTGTACTCAAAATCAGGAAAACATAGCTGGAATTCCTCGAACACATAATAAGGAAGGGAAGCTTAGAAAACTTAACTCTGAGGGGGCATAATGTATGCAAGAGTAATATCGGAAGCCAGCGAGATACTTACGTGACGAACTTGTGTGAAAAGATGGCGGAATTGGGGTTAGCGAAGGGAGAAAAGTGCTAAGATCCACATGAGTTTGATAGTTGCGGAGAGCCATAATCGTCTATGTCTGAAAGGGATGCAGCACTTAGAATAAGGATATTGTAGTGAATTGGAAGCATTTGACAACAATTTGGAGTAGAAGTTTCCATCACTGGTTAATAATAAAGACATGTTAAGGTGAGATCCCATACTGAAAGAGTCACACAGTAAAAGATTATGGCACTAACAGAGAAGGTGAAGGCAGCGGGTCATCTATCTGACGAGCTTGTGTGAATGGGGATAGATAATAGGTGGGGTGGGGGTCTTGGGAAAGGGACAAATATTGCTACAATGGATAGGAAGATGTGGAGAACGATGATCGCATATGTTCTGACAGGACACATTCTATAAGTATATATCACGGCGCGCCCCGTCGTGGTATAATCGTCAAAAACTAGGTCTCACAGTTAATTAGTACTAAGTAGTAAAACAATCACTTCATTTATGTGTCATAACTCTTCAGCAAGAGTAAAACTCGACTTGGCGTAATGGTTTGCAAACTTGTCTTAACAGATCAATTACGATATTTATTTCTGTGAAAAATGAAGAAAATGTGACACAAGTCCTAAAATAGGGGATGGGGAAAATACCGGTCTTCATCAGTCTTAATTTTAAACTTAGCTAGCCACAAGCACTGACCCAAGCATACAAACAATATTCATGACGCAAAAAAAAAAAAAACAACACATTCTTACTAACCTTTCTTACTACATTCACCATAATACCTCATGTCTCAATGAAATGTGGGTGGGAATAAAACAATAAATTTAAAAAAAATCCCCAATGAGTATATACAATATGAATATAATCTATTTACAATGAACTAAACAGAATCATGTTAGTAATAAAACCCCCAATACTCCTTAACAGATCAATTACGGGTGCCACATACTTTCGGTTTTGTGCCACATCTAAGGTACTCTCCGAAAAGCACCATAACTCTTCAGGAAGTGGATGATCATGGCGCTCAACAAGTTCCTTTGTTTTGAGTAAATTTTGGTCCTTTACCATAATTTTTGTCCCTTGTTCTGCAAATCATCTCGTTAGGTAAGTGATTCTCTTTTTTTCTTCATTTCTTGCCTTCACTGTATCCTGTTTTAAACCTTTTTCTATCTTCATCATGGAACTCAGAAATTTCAACTGTCGCTTTCTGATAAAATTATACTTTACCTTGTAATTCTTTTTTTAATGACTTAATGATTTTCTTTTGTTTCTAATATTTATGCCTATGGTGTTTGTAGCATTTGTTGAGAGAAACATTTCAACTCCATCACTTCACCTTTTTGACTCTATGAGGAGATGGCTGTAGATATCATACAGCAGACGTCTTTCCCTTAAAAAAACGAAGTTACACTTTCTAACTGCATTTATATGCATCCGTAAAGAACTTTGATTCTTAGAATTGGTTGAGATATTGAATAAACTACGAAATTCTTGAATTACTTCCAAGAAAGCTAATATAAATATACAGAATTGAATTTTCAAAGCCAAAAACGTAAAAACTAATGGTTTTAGTTTCTTGTTTATAATTGGTTAACAATTTTCATTAATTAAACAACTAAAATAATAATCAGCAAAGATCCTCGAAACGCTTAAAGAATATGTACCGCTTGAAATGAGGAATGACGGCATGGAGAATTCGATACTCACATACGTAAGTGTTAGATTAGTAAACAACTTGTGCAAATAGATGTCAGATCTGACAGTTGGGTAGACAGTAAAAAAAAAGATAAAAACAAAAAAAAAACAGATGTTGTTACGAGATGCAAATGACAGGAAAATGGGGAGAGACATGATCGCCCCCTGCTAGAAGATATTAATTGTGAATGAAGAACACCACTCGGAATTTATTCATTCTTTTTATACGCCGAATGTGGTTAGCTAGGCGTGACATTATCATTTCGTACACGCAGATCTTTACAGCGAGACAAAAAGTCTTTTTAAGAAATGTGCAACTCTTGTTGGGAAACTTCGGTGTCTACATCTGCCAGATTTGGTTTTCCTACTCAAAGGGTGAAGTAATTTTTAATCAATAATTTTTCTGATCAATTATTATTTCTAATTAATATAACAATTGTTTTTAGTAAGTACACCTGTTTGAGTAGGTATTCGTATTTTTTTAATTTGTTTTTAAACAGTTAAATTTACATCTACTTACCAAGATAATAAATTCTTATGAAAGAAAATCGGCAGATGGTAGATTCTCTGTTTAGAAAATCGAACAAACAGTGATGAAGCCCTTAAAGAAACATAAAACAAAATCATTTTTATATCCCCTTCGAAGGCAATGGACTCATAATCATGGAAAAACACAGTTATCAACAAACAATGAGACTCTTCTCTGATGTCGATGATATTTACGAAAACATAATCGAACTGAAGGTCATAAAAGAGACATAAAAACTTAAAAGCGAAACTTCAAAAATGAAGAGAATTCCTGATTAAAAATCATCGAACACCAACCGGAAACACCCACATAACGGATTACAAAAACTACATGAACCAGATATCCCGAAGGGGCCCATAAAGTAGCCGGCAGACTAACCAAATTTTTAATCCAAAATATTGGTACGATTAGCTCCTCGCACATAAAAAACAATCTGGTGATCTCGTAAATAAATGAAAAATCATAGACATCAAAAACGAATACATATATATATATATATATATATATATATATATATATATATATATATATATATATATATATATATATATATTTGTGTATTTAGGCAGCAATCCTTCGTTCATGCACATTTCATTAAAAACGACTGACAAGGTGCTTTTATTTAGTTTTTTATATAATTTCTCGTGCGATCTAATAAATAATATATATATATATATATATATATATATATATATATATATATGCGTGTGTGTGTGTGTGCAAATATATTGCAAACTTTTTGTTTTTATTTTTAAAAAACGGTGTTTGATACACAAGTACAGCATATATTATGATTATTTTTAAAAACATATGATTCCATCGCTACATAGGAATTGCCATGTTTCAAAAGCAGAGGCTAAAAACTTACAATTCAATTTTAGAAATTAAATTAAAATTAAAGTACCTAGTTCTGTTTCATCCTCAAGTCTTTAGCGTCTGTTGGGGATTCCTATGTGGCGATGGATCATATTTTTAAATATATATGTAGATAGGTAGATAGATAGATAGATAGAGAGAGAGAGAGAGAGAGAGAGAGAGAGAGATATGGAATTGACTCCGCAGAAGAAGAAAGATTTAAACAAAGATGACGTCATTTTATATATCTAATTAAGATTAACGATTCCTTTTCAGCCAACAGTTTTTCAAAGGTGGACGTTGACGCAGTTAAACAAACTAATGACACAATTCACGAAAAATTAGCGAACGAGGAAGAGACATTGCAACGCGATTAAAATAAATTTTAATTTTAAATTATTAACGACTAAAAACATATATTAAAGGGTTCCAAAATTGTTAACTTTTTCTAGTTTATGTTCTTGAAGAATGGATAGGCGGGTCCATCTACGAAGCTCTAGAGTCAGAAAGCTGAACGTAACAACAATCAGCTATTACTATATCGAATCGAGTTCTCTCAGTCACTGTGTGTTTATCTAAAAATAAATACGCTTAAATTCACCTTCTTCTCTGCCGTGCGCCAACGGCTTCAGGGTAAAATTTCCGACTGACGCGAATTCAGCCGGTTTTCGATTCTAGCCAGAGGCAACCGGACGTCTAGCCACACTGATGAGCTGTGATACAGCGAAACAGTCTGTCTGTGGATGTCAATATATATGCCCCTGAAAAATGCATTTCGGTTGAGCTCTCTGGGGAGGATGTGTGGGTTTGTAAACAGTGACTATTACGGCTAATAATGCAAGACTCTTCGGTAAATCGAATCGAGTTCTCTCAGTCACTGTGTGTTTATCTAAAAATAAATACGCTTAAATTCACCTTCTTCTCTGCCGTGTGCCAACGGCTTCAGGGTAAAATTTCCGACTGACGCGAGTTCAGCCGGTTTTTGATTCTAGCCAGAGGCAACCGGACGTCTAGCCACACTGATGAGCTGTGATACAGCGAAACAGTCTGTCTGTGGATGACAATATATATATATATATATATATATATATATATATATATATATATATATATATATATATATATGAAATTAAAAAAAATAAAAAACACGCACACATATATGAGTGTGTTCCTTATTCGGAAGTTCAACTATAAATTATTTTATGAAATAATTTCTTTGATACTTAATTTAATTCTGATTTAAGGATATCTGTGTGGTGTAAGTGATAGTGGGTCAAGATGAGAAATCCGTCAGCCGAGTTCGAATTCTAGCCGAGTTCGCTACATTCACTTATAAGCAAGCACATTTGGGAAATGTATGTTGATTTTTGTAAGCGTAGCTTAGATGTGGAACAAGGCCGAGAGTATGGGTCACGCAGTGAGGACTGAACTCACTATTCAGTCGTAATTAATCTAGCGAGCCAGTTATGCGAACGATTGCGCCATCTCAAAATTCCCAAAATGACATTCTAAGTCGAACTTAGACGTGGCACAAGTATGGAGCACCCAGTGATGATCGAACTCACTACTCAGTCAATATTAATCAAGACAAACTTGCTTAACCATTCCACCACGCCGAAATGCATAGATGTGAGTGGTGTGAAAGTAGATCTTCACTGCTTCACCTAACTAGAAATTAAATAACAGTACAGACTTGGTTGGAAACTGTTCTAGGGACGTTGACTCGATAAATCACCTTTCTCCCAGCAAGTCTGGGCTTCTCGTGGGTAAACATCGCTCAATAAAATCGCACATGCAACTTCTGTTCTGTGAGTTGTTCATTCTGTATCAGACGGAGAAGGCATTTACTTCGTAATTTATTTTATTTTTCCATAACAATGCACTGAACAACCCATTCCATTATTAATTTCTTCATTAATCACCTCGATCGAATATTTTATATTTCTTTTTTATTTATCTTCATGCAGGATTGTTTGTAAATCAACAAAAGTTATTTCTGTGAAATACTACTACTAATAATAATAATTAAAATTTTTAAGGTTTGGACCGTATTTCTGGTTTCCGGGGAGAATTACGAACATAAATTATCGAAATCACTTTCGTATTTCTTAAGGCATCATCAAATATTATGTTTGTGTTAATAATTTGGTGTCTATATGTATGCATTGTTATGTTGTGTTTTCTCACGTCCGTATGGGTGATGACGTTTCTTTACTTTAGTGAAATAAATTTAGTATATTAATTCTTAAATTGAATGAGTACTTATTGATATTGGGTTGCGTTATATGGTTTTTACATGTACACACATATAAATATCTTAACCATATAAAACAACCCAATATCAATAAATCAGGTTCAAATTGAATGAATATTTATTGATACTGGCTTGGTTTATATGCTTTTTACACGTACCCACATATAAAAATCTTAACTATATAAACCAACCCAATATCAATAAATACTCATACAATTTAAGAAATAATATACTAAATTTATTTCATAATATTATTATTATATTATTATTTCATAATATTTCTTTCTTAAGAATTAATGAATTTATTTTTAACTCAATATATTTCGAATTTCGTGGATATAAGTATTTGTGTAGGATCGCCATTTGGTAAGTCGGATATTAAGTTCATTAGACTGCGCACTCGTGAAAACTTGAAGAAAATGTGCTCACTTGCCGAGTTCAAAATTACTTCCTCCTTTATATGAGAAACCACCGCCTGTTCCGGTGTGTTTAGACAGTTCAACCAGGGAGAACCTTACAGCCTAAATATTTTCTGTTTTAAGGAAAGCATATTCCATCTTTCACTTTTTCTCAAAAGGCCGTATCTGCTCAGTTAACGCGAACAAAATCATTTCTGAAGAATTAATGTATTTAAAGTTCATCCGACAATTTTTCTTATTTCAAGTTTATTTTTAGTGGATAGCCGTATTTGTATACTCTAAATTGAAATATGCGAAAACGTCCTGCTTTTAAATAGTGTGTTTTACGCCTGACGCTCTGCGTACCCTAGAAACTCTAATAAAGAAAATGTACCCCCTTTTAGGTTCAAATATCCTTCCTCTTTGTAGAATAAACCACCGTTTAATCCGGAATGCTTTACAACCCTAAGTCACGGAGATTCTACATTGTTCGTATCCTGTCGAATCACATTTTTCTTTAAAAAGAATTCTCGATCTAAATAGGTTGTTATTAATCTCCCAGTCTAGAGACAAAACCCCCAAAACAAAACATGAATGTCAACTGTCCCCCACTCGAAAATAACTTTCACAATAAAAAAGAAAATCTATGTGCATGTATATATTTTATAAATTAACATTTTAAAGATGTGGCAATAAAGTTATTTTCTATTTTTCGTATATCTTTTCTTATTATTTGTAATGATGCTACATGATTCTGACTGGATCCAGAGGGGAGATGCTGGTTGTGATGAATGTTACAAACTTTGGGCAATTGAGAAAGTGCAAGTCGAATCATTTGTACACGGGGAGTGTGAAAGAAAAAATTCGCCTTCCTGGAGTGTAAAATCTCCGAGTGGTGCCAAATCAGTCGAGTTTCGATTCCAGCTTGAAGCAATCTAGCCACACTGATGATGTGTGATAGAGTCTGTCTGTGGATGATAATATATAGAGAGGTGTGTATATATATATATATATATATATATATATATATATATATATATATATATATATATATATATATATATATATATATATATATGGATATATATATATGCATATATGTGGATATAAATCTGTATGTATGTATATATATATATGTATATGGATGTATAGGTATATGTATGAATATAAATATGTATTTATGTATATATATATATATGTATATCTATGTTTGTATATGTATATATAATGCATGTATATGTATGTATATATATATATGCATGTGTAATATATATATATATATATATATATATATATATATACACATACATACGTACATATATATAAGCTTATAGATTTTACTATACACACACGCATATATATATATATATATATATATATATATATATATATATATATATATATATATATATATATATATATATATATATATATATATAGTAAATTCTATAAGCCTTTTCAACTGTATAATGCTATTATAGGATATAAGATAACGCAATCTCAATTTAAAACCTCCATACCCCGCAGGTGGAATTTACTACATAGGAGAAGACCTTTTCTTTACTTTAGTCATATGAACTTCCGCGGACTATCATTTCGTATATTAATAACTTCCTCGATACTAATTCACTTCGCAGAAAATAATCTTTCAAGACACGTTTATTTTTAACCATATATACAAAAATTCAATTACATATTCCATGAAACAAATTCTCTATTGGAGGCGCTGAAATGCGCCGGTGAACAAAAGGAGTTATATCAGTCAGTTGCAGAAAACTTAAGGCCACTGATGAACCACAGTATTGTGCTTTCGCTGTAGCCAGTTTCTGTGAAAGACCAAACCAGCCAGAACGACGGGACCAATTCAATAAAAACAGAGACCTTCTCCCAGAATAGAATGCGTGTTATTACAAATACAATCCAACATCGACCGGTATTAATAATGGTCCCAATTTTTCTTTTCCCAGCTGCAAGCATAAAATAAAATAGTGATCCGCGTGAAAAACAAAAAGAAGAAAAATTAGAATAAAAACAAATGTATAAGATCTTGTAATGGGCATCAAATAAGGAACACACATACATACATTATATATATTTATATATATATATATATATATATATATATATATATATATATATATATATATATATATATATATATATATATATATATATATAACCCTATATACATATATAAATAAAATTATATGCATATTTATAAATATATATATATATATATATATATATATCACTCTATATACATATATACATATATATATATATATATATATATATATATATATATATATATATATATATATATGTATATATTTATATATGTTATTTATATATAAGATTTTGTACATATGGTAATTATTCTGATGTGCTTGTAGAAATCTTTATTGGATACACGGTAGTTTCTAAATGTATCGACAAAAATTTGTTAATCTCATTGTTTCCTGGCCCGAAGAAAATGAAGCGAAATGCAAGTCAGAGAGAGAGAGAGAGAGAGAGAGAGAGAGAGAGAGAGAGAGAGAGAGAGAGAGAGAGAGAGCAAAAGAGAGAGAGTGAGTGAGAGAGATAGATAGAAAGAGAGACAGAGAGAAAGATTGGGGTAGAGATAGTAAGAGAGAGAGAGGTGGGAGAGAGAAGATAACAAATAAATAAATACGAAAGAAAAAATAAAAGGATGAAGATAAGTAAAAAGATAAGAAAACTAACGTTTGATTTACATTTATGCTTCTTGCATTCTGCTCAAAAAAATATATATAGAAATCCATTGTTTCCAGTTAACTTCGTAAAGTTCGCCTTTTCGTGTTTACTGATACAAATATCTCCTGTGAGAAGTCAATCATTACTTTTGTACAGTTACGAACATCGCAAAATGACGTGGAATCTCACGTGAACTTAAACCACAAAATTAGATAATACAATTTTTTTGCTTTAAATTTATGCAACAACATCGAAACGAATAACGCGGGTCGTCAGTTACAGTGAATAAAAACAAAAAAACAAATATTTTAATTATATTTTTCTCTAACATTCTATGCCTAAATATTTTGTCAAATTATCCATATCCGTGTACATTGTACCATTTAGATTAATGCCAGAACGGTGAGGTTTGTTATCAAACAAAGGAATAAGAAATGCTCTAAAACAACTAAACGGTGAAGGCTGAACAAATGAACAGGTTCAAACAGGCAATTTTGCTGAATAGACTTTAAATGGAGATAAAGTGTGGTTATTTTACATGACTTGCACACATCGCTAAGATAACCAGACTTGAAATTAACGAGATCAGTTGACTTCTGACACATACGTCCTATTCTCCTGATTTAGTCCCTTCGTACTACTAACATTTTCGGTCACTTTTTAACGATCTGCGGGGTATTTCGTTCAACAACTCTCTGGAATTTAAAACGTGCCTTGATTAATTTGTCGAGTCTAAACCTAGTGATTTCTGTCTTCGAGCAATTGAACAATTAGTGGATCGTTGATAGGAGGTCGTAGACAATGAAAGTGAATACATTGTTGAATGATTCATTAGAAGTATTAATAAATAAAAAGTGTTAAACTAAATTATATAAAAAGAATTTATGTAACACCTAATGCAAAAAATGACATAGTTTTGCTGAGTATCGAACATTTGATAAAACAGCTACATAAAATTATAACGAGTATCAATTAGTCGTGTTTCTTCAGCGCGTGCGCGATCATGACTCTACAACATCCAGTCCTTTGCAGCATTTAGTAAAAATTGTCTTTTTGCTATCTACACTTATTCCCTATTCATTTACTGCTAACAATTTACACAACATCATTAGGCATGTTTGTCGCTGCTTTACCCTATCTCTATTGCCTTCAATGTGCCCTAGGATTTTCTTCATTACATGCCATAGAAATTTTCATTGTTTCTGATTCTAATGATAACCGACATTTTGTTTTTATTTTCATTAAAAAAAAAAAATCTCGTAACTCATATGTTCAGTTCCTGCGATTCTCAGCATCCTCCTGTAGAACCAAACTTATGTTTTTTCAAGTTTCTATTTAATTTGTGAGGGGATTGTTCGTTATGCGCTGCCATGTAACAGGAGCAATATTATGTAACCCTTCAACACTCTTTTTTTCCAACGAATTATTTGTTTTTTTATTAATACTTTGCTTAGCTTTTGGAAGGCATTTGCTATACTAATGTAGCTTCGGATTTCAGTGACGTATTTTCCTCTCCCTGTTAAAAAAAATCCTAGATATTTAAATTTTGTTTCTCTAATTCGTAGTTCTCAACTTGCTGATAACCATGACAATTGCTGTTTTTTACTCTTTCCTCGTTTTCCTTTACTAATATCTCTAGGTTTTCCGATAGTTTTTAGTCAACACTGCGCCATGTCGAACAATAAAAATATACAGACCAATTTTCTCCTCTAAACAACGAAATAAACTTGGAAACTAGGGTGTAGAACAATTGAGAGTTGTTCACTGTTTTTTTTTAGTTCTCAAACATGTTTTAGTTAATTATTTCAATTTTATTTTACGTTGTAAGATAAACAAAATGTGATGAATCATGTCAAGAATCCCTAATTCAATTAAAGCTGAATAATTCTTTGAGTAACATTCTTGGGCGAAAAAACAAACAAACAAAAAAAACCCCCAGAAAAACAAGATAATTAATTCCAGTAAGTAATGTTGAATGAGAGGAACTGGAAACTTGGTCGGATATTGAAAAACTAATTTTAAAGACTTAAACCCAATTCTTTTTTGTCTTCTCTTTTCTGTTGTTTTTTTTACAAAGATAAATGTTTCTTTTACGTTTTTCGCCATCTTAAAGTTTTCGTCCTTCTGCAAATTGAAAAAAAAAAAGCAAAAACAAACCAACAACGAACTAATTCAACTTTATGTTTAGCGATTTGTTTATAACAGTTTTCTATCTACAAAATTAGATCACAAAGAATTTTGTTTCAAGATATTCGGAAGAGTTTCCCAGTTTTTTTTATATTATATTTGTATACTCATCTCGGATCATCTCTCTTTATCTCTATCCAATAATGCTTTGTAGTCAAGGATTACATCGAAATCCTCTATCTTCTAATACTTGCAATGTTGACGCTTGGAAATAGATAAGATTATATTTAATTAAACGCTGAATTGGTGAAGATGGAATTGTAGAAACGTTTCCAATAAAATAAAAAAAATATCTTTAACACTTGCAATGTTGACGCTTGCAAATAGATGAGAATATATTTAATTTAAACGCTGAATTGGCAAAGATGGGATTGTGGAAGCGTTTCCAATAAAATTTAAAACTTATGGATTTTATTACATCTCTTTCTTTCAATCACTACATGTCTTTCACTGGGAAGTATCACTTCAATACGTGAGAATCATTTCTCTCCACAGCTTCTTTTATGGCTCTTCATTCACTTTACGTGTTTTTACGTCAATTTGCTCAAAGATCGTCGTTCCTCATTTCTGCTTCTCTTACATTCAAAGTGTCACGTGAGTGATACATATTTCAGGAGGTCTTTCCTCGTTGTGCACCTATGACATTTCAGATGTCTCTTACTGAATGTTATCAAGAGTTTCTTTGAAGAGTAGGGTTATGTCAGAATAGACCTGTGGTAAACTACCAGGCGCCGACTGCAGATCCACACATCCTGGATATGGCAGGTTTTGAAGAGCGTGGAACCACACATTAATTGCTGTTGTTTCCAGGTCCACCCTGACACGGTGTGGTAGCACATTTTAGGGTCCCCGACTCGGGTCCCAAATTGGGGTTAAATACTATGAAAGTATAAAAATACATTTTTATATTAAACATGTCCAGCAATAGATTTTAATAGTAAAAATTGAAAATGCCGAAGCTCCCAAGGAAATTAATTTTTGGCAAATAAATGATCCATAACGATTTGTTATGCTGTTAAACAAACCAAATTAAACTACATATTTTCGTAACCACACAGATGCAACCAGTTTCTCAATCATTAGAATGATTTGCATGACAGAGATAGATATATAAACATCCATTGCAAAGTTGAGTAATTGACGAAGTATTGGAGTAAAATAAAAGGAAATTTTTAATATGATAGAATCAAATATATTTACATTTAACGAACTGTTGTTCTCATCTTTATCGACATGTCCATGACATTCCAAGCGTTGTAAGCCTCAGACTTTGTCAGGTGATATACGTTGGAATTTCACACAGAACCCTTTATTAAGTTTTCTGTAGGTTGTTCTAATTACACGTGCCATGCCCTATTTGGGATATCTCAGTTTCAGAGGTATGGGAAGCTTTTGGAAAGGATTGATTCTTTTTCTTGGAACACTTGATAGAGGAAGTTTATATTTGTTCTAGGTCATTCTTATCCAAACTATGAATACTTATGCCATCAGTATGCCACCCATCTTCATCAGTACAATGGCATCGGGTGGGAAAGCAAGAATGCTGTTTTTTTATTAGTAGATTAGTTTTGAGATGTCGTACGGAAGACTTAAATGGTGAGTGACCATCACTTCCCTCCTGTGCTTGTATATGCTCAGCGTGTAATTAAAATCAATAAGCAAAGGCGTTTCTGGTGGATATAATATCATACACGCACAAATATGTAACTTGTATATTAGATGTGTCTTTAAGCAGGCATTGTTTGGTTTAAATTGAATAACTTTTCTTTCTTTTTTTACATAATAGCGGGTTTTGTTCAAGTGCGTAAAAAGTGACTAAAGTTTAGAACTATATATTCAAGTCAACTTAGCAGACTCCCTTGTAGAGTAAAGGGTCACAGTCCCACCATGCTAGGTCTTGCTGATGTAGTTTCATTTGTAAGTAGTTGTTTTACGGGGTTGAGTTTCTGAATCCATGTCCAAAGGGTTTTGGAGTTTTTTCCTAGACTAATTAATGACGAAAGGTAGAGAGTCCAGTCTGTCTTGCTAAAAAAAAACAAAAAAAAACATGGATTCCAAATGTATTTTTTGTATTTTGAACTCGACACTATGCACATATCCTTTAAAATAATAGTCTTTTTTATTTTAGAATAATAGAAAATCTATATTTTATCAGCAAAAATAACTGTACTCTCTTTACTGGAACGGAGGTTTTGTGAGCGTTTTAATGTGTTAACTATTAGGTGATTTTGCTTTTTGTGAGTTTAGCATTTTTATACTTCTACCTTCAGCAGGTTTCCTAAGTGTACTTTTATAAATGTATCTTATTTTCAATTTTGAGCTTCTTTATTTAAATATCAAAGTTCCCGTATAAGAGGCAATTAGGTGCAAGGATTAAGAATTCAATTTGATAATCAGTACGTCGGAAATCTGAAAGGTTAGGAAAATTATCCATGGCGTGTATTAAGAATATTTTACTATCATATGGATTGTTTTGGTATATTTGCATTCTTCGCACAAAGAAGCCAAACACTTGTCCAATTTATGAAATCAAAATGAAATGCCGAACATACATACACAGACATATCTCGGAACATTTCATTTGTTTCTCGAAAAAATATCAATATAAATTCTACCGATGTGCCTTCAGCTTTCATAGGAAGGAGATTTTATGAATTTCAACCGACAGAAACACTAACAGTTCTGTCAGTGAATGCCGAATGCTTACTGTATGGAAATTGCTATTTTCAACATGTTTCACCATTACTTCCATATATATATATACATAAACTTATAGCTAAAAATATTAATTCACCTCTTAGTTGAAAACTAAATAGGACACATATTATATACGAATTTACATGTCCATTAAGAAATAGTATTCCTGATCAATCAAAATTCATAAATAATTATATAGGCCAAGATGATATCAACGAGGACTCACACTACATCTTTCTGACCATAGCTCAATTAGATCTCATTTAAATACTCATGGAGACCTACCGGACCATACTTGCTGGCAAAACAAATATAATAGCATCATCTACAAGCAAAAAAAGGCTCAAAATAATGGAAGCCTTATTAATAAAAACAAAAATAACCTAGCAATCAGTAATTTCAACTTTGAACATGGACACGATATCTTGCCCGTGTTTTGAAAATGAAACATTATATAAATACATACATGCAACAAACTATTTCTTGTTAATTGTTAATATATTTCAAACTTGAAAATGGCTAAATGTATAGCCAAAAGCGCTCAGATAGAAAGAACAATTGGAAAGTTTACATATATTTTGTCATCCTAAAAAACAAACAAAACAAAGCACATTGTGTGACGTATTCAATGAAATGTATGTGACAGAAGGATTGCTGTCTAAATGCACGCACACACGCGCGCGCGCACACACACACGCACACACACACACACACACACACACACCCATATATATACTTATACATGTCTATTTATTTTATTTCAATCATCTCAAATTCACGGATCAATTTCTTAGTATATAAGGGAGGTAACTTAATTTATATATATATATATATATATATATATATATATATATATATATATATATATATATATATATATATATATATATATGTACAGAAATATCTATATTAAAATGAGAATTAGTATTTCATGCTTTACAATTCGGACCAGCATGTTTATCTTGACTCTTATATTTGCAACACTTCGTTCATTGATATCTAGTGTACTAAAACGCTAATTAAAACATATCGATAACGCATTAATTTTTGTGTTCAATACTTAGGTCTGCTAGTGCTGAAAAGTCACATAGTCTGATTTAGTGTGAAGTCGAACAAGTAATACAATAGTGGCAAAGACTACTGAGTACTAATAGAAATATGCACTAAGCCTGACAAGCGAAATGAAAACAATGGACTGAATAAAAACTTCCAAAGAAGTTTACGGAGTACGAAGACAGACACCCGAAGAATGCCCGAGGGTAGAGCATACGAAACATTGTGCGAATAGCAAAGCATGTAATAAGCTTTTATGAAAGCTGTTATTTATTTTCAAAGATACAAAGGTGAGTCAAAATTATCATCACATTCGACATAACGTAGTCCGTCAACATCAACGATTGACGAGAAGATTCAGTCAGCTCGAGAGATGGTAATGGCGAACCGGTGAGTTATCATCAGTGAGGTTTCATGTTTTCTGCAGATTCGGATCATTGCTCTATGTTCCTCCTTGACTCACACTGCTAGCCGAGCAGCCATGTCTACACTGTAAGTGCAGCAAGAAAACTGGCGCGATCAAGCTCAAACTTCGTTCACGTGACCACAATAGTAACAACTATAGGTACGCATGAGTAGAAGGCAGTGTGACAAACGTAAAGATATTTTATAGCGAACGTATGGATTATTTTTTACTTATTCTCGAAAATGTTAGCATGATGTTTATTTTTTTTATTTTCTGCAGTCAATTAAATAAAAAAAAGACTAATTTAAATTACGTCTTTTTTTTTTAGTTTTAGCTTCGTTTACGAAGCGGTGTTGCGAGATTCTCGTCCAGTACAAGTGAAATGACTTGGACCCATGAAATGTACATATTATTTCTACATGTATATACATGTTTAGATATATATGTATATGAATATTTTTCTGAAAAATGTAAGAGATATTCTTATAGACAGTTATAGCCCTTATCTGCTCATTGTTTTCAATTTTCCATTTTTACTTGTTTTGAGATTTCTACTAAAATTGACAAGTATTATAAGAAAAAATATTAATGTAGTTTGGTCGGAACTTTTAAAATGAGAATTAGTATTTCATGCTTTACAATTCGGACCAGCATGTTTATCTTGACTCTTATATTTGAAACGCTTCGTTCATTGATATCTAGTGTACTCACACGCTAATTAAAACATATCGATAACGCTTAGGATTGATATCTACTACAATTAAGCCAGCACGAAGCTAGATGTTAGACATCTAGGAAGGTTATGCAGCGCCAATTATTTCAGTTAAAAGTAGTCTGAATTCTTGGAAAATCTGCATTCGAAATCATGTCTTGAACTTGGGTCCCATTGCCGACCATTTGCACCGATGGAGAATATACGCTTAACGCATCTCTCAAAACAAAACAAAGCGTCGATAAACAATGTAAGAACGCTTAGCACATACGTGATCAAATTTCTTTATTTCTTCAAATGTAAATTCAGATATTTGTTCATTAAAATGTGGATTTTCTGACATGGGTATGGACATAGAAATTTACAGCCTCTCCTTATATTCGCTAATAATTGAAAAAAACTACAAAAAATATAATATGCGATTTATGGAATGTTCAACGGGTGAATAAAATAAATTTACAATTAATGACAAAACAGATCAATATATCACCAACATTTCATTCGAAAAAATTATTAAATACTGTTTTACAGCAATAAAAAAATTAAATTAAATTTGAAAAAATATTTCCTATTTTATTTAAATATCCTGTCCCTTCAGGACGTAGGTGACATGCTAAACAAGACAAGTTTCCTTCTTTACTATGAAATGCTATAGTTCATTTCGTAGTGGTTTCAAGTATAATTCTACAAGGTTTTAACACATAAATAATCCTTCTATTAGACTGGCCGTCAACTAAGGCTGAAGAACCCAGTCTACTTTCTATTTATGCCATAGCCGAGAGACAGAATAGATGGATTCATGCCTATTTCTGCAAAAGTGTATGCAGCAGACGAGTCGGTAATTTGAACTCGGCCCACAGATTACATTCTACACGCCGCTGGCCTAACCTTAGAATTGATATTTACTACAATTAAGCCAGCACGAATCTAGATGTTAGACATCTAGGAAGGTTATACAGCGCCAATTATTTCAGTTAAAGTAGTCTGAATTCTTGGAAAATCTGTATTCGAAAACATGTCTTGAACTTGGGTCCATTGCCGACAATTTGCACCGATGGAGAATATACGCCTAACGCATCCCTCAAGACAAAACAAAGCGCCGATAAATACTAGGGTGTTCGGAAAGTAATTTCGTATTTCCCTGCTACTAATTATGACTTAAACAACCAAGACAAAACTAAGGTCGAATGTAGGAAACTGTAACTATTTAATCATCTCTTCTATCTGACAGTGTCTCGTTTATCGTGCATATGAGAAATTTGGAGTTATTTATAAAGAGGGAATTTGGTTTTCGATTGAGAACCAAACAATACGTTTCCTTACCTGAGGCAGTGGTTTTAACGTAGCATTGTTAAAGGAGATGAAAATTGGCTGTGGATTTCAACAGAAAATGATAAATACAATGTTTAACAAAAATTGAGAAACTCGTTTTGACCCCCAAAACCAGGACTCCATGTTTTGCGTCTGGTGGGATATGAAATATGTTGTCTATTACGTGAATTTGCAACATGTAACGATCGTCACTGCAGGCGTTTATTTCCCGCAACTCGCTCGAGGAGACGATGCATTACATCGAAATTGTAATCAGAAAAGGTGTCCTTCTCCAAAATGACAATGTAAGACGCCATTATGGAAAACAACACCTAGAAAAATAAAATCGATTGGGGGTTCTTCCAAATAGTTCTTTATTTAGAACCTACAGATTTCCATTTGTTTCAGAAGTGGCATAGCCTTTCAAAATCGACTCTTGAAAAGAGTCTGTCAAACTTTTTTTTTATAAAAATTATATTTTTTAAAACTTGGAAACAAAAACATTTCCTTGCATTTGAGCTGCAGTTGAGGAAAATGAAAATCCTTACGATTCTGGTAAATGATATTTGAATAGATCTAACTTACATTTATTTTACGTCCTTTCTAGTAAAATTATTTTCCGAACACTCGATAATTTTTCAACATGAACACACCTTTCGACAATGTCATTTTAGACTAAATAAAAATCGTGTCTACAAACACTATTTATAGAACAACAAAGAACAGTATTTGGGATTTAAATGTGTTCTTCTTAAACTAAAGACACTCCAGGAAAAATTCAGTAAGGACATAACTGTCATTATAACTCGTTATGTGATTTTTGGATATTATCGAGTTATTTTTTAGCGAGCTGGAATCAATGAATGTCTATTCTATTTTTATTAAATGACCAAATACAGACATATACAATAACCGCACTCCAGACAGCAGAATCCAATAATTAATATAAATGTACATTATTATTTCTGACCGAATGACAGCGAAATGTAAATTAACCCAGCAAATGTCTTTGATGGGGTGAGATTTTAAAAAAGAAAATGTAAGTGAAATCCTAGAAAAAGAGAGACTTCAATGGAAATGATACACAAAAGATTAAAAGCGAGCTCAATCAAACTTGGGTAATGATATCTGACTCTTGGTGCGAACATTCCTAATGTTGTTGTAGTGAACAAAATAACTTAGATTCGTCTCGCACAGGTTCGTTATAATGGTCATCCGTTAACGATAAATAAGACTTAGTTTGGTGGCTTCTACAATATATCAATCATGAATTCTTGAATTATTGCATGACAAAATCTGTCTTTTATTATACTAAACTCTGTATTTTGTTATAATAAACATTGGTCGGTTTTATATTTGAGTCTCGAGGTAAACAATGGTTGGAATTAGACTTGAATATTTAGGCAAATATTTTCTGTGATCATACTTAGTTTCATAGGTAACCATCAGCCGGGTTTATAATTGAGTCTATAAGGAAACAATGAACGGATTAACTGTTAAGAATATGTAAGGGAGGTAACTTACATTATATTTATTTTAGCATTAATAATAAATTGATCCGTGAATAAATATAAATAGACATAATAAGCCGAGATTATTCAACCATACATGCTTAAATAAATATATACTGCATATATATATATATATATATATATATATATATATAGATAGATAGATATATAGATATATAGATATATCCTCTCTCTCTCTCTAACTCTCTCTCTCTCTCTCTCTATATATATATATATATTACAGAAAAAAATTACCTGGACATAGAGGATAGTCTATTTCAAGCCTTTCTGTACGCGGCTGTCATCAGCCCCTAAGTGGGCTGATGATAGCCACTTATCACATTCTAGTAATGCCTTATCTATTTATCTCGCTAGCTATATCTGTCTATTCATACCTATCTATCTATCTATCTATCTATCTATCTATCTATCTATCTATCTATCTATTTATCTATCTATCTATCTCTCTCTCTCTCTCTCTCTCTCTCTCTATATATATATATATATATATATATATATATATAAAGAAATATAGTCTTAAAGTGTGCTATATTTATGGGATGAAGTGCTCAATATCAGAGATAGAGCGTGTGTAAATATGAAAGTGGACATAGAAGTCAACACTTAGAAGCGACAGTCTGTTTCATGCAAGATGCAATCATCGGGCCATGCAATCATCGGGCCCGATGATTGCATCTAGCATGAAACAGACTGTCGCCTCTAAGTGTTGACTTCTATGTTCACTTTCATATATATATATATATATATACATATATATATATATATTTATGTATATGTGTGTGCATATATATATATATATATTTCTTTGTCTATTTATATATCTATATATCCATTTATCTCTATTCGCATATATATATATATATATATATATATATATATATATATATATATATATATATATATATATATATATATATATATATATATATCCACCCAGTCTATTCATATCTATCTATATACCCCAGTCTAGTCATATCTATCTATCTATCTATCTATCTATCTATCTATCTATCTATCTATCTATCACCAATATTGTGAGGTAAAGAATCTCATGTGAGTTAATTTTCAAAAGCTGCTTCGATGTTCCGGTTATTAAGGCATTTTATTTTTTTTCTTATATTAATTTAACGTGCGATATACTAAATTCAATTTTATTCTGTTAGATAAGGTTGATATATTATGGATATGTATTAGTTTCCCAGAACTTATCCTGGGAGGGGATCGCCGCCAAAATACAAAGATTTATACAACTTTTACAGTGAGGTGATTCTCAGGGAATTATAATTTCTACCAGGATTCATTATTGGCAGTCAGAATCTTAGCAACATAAGATATGCATTTGACGCAGTGTTAACAGCAGACAAAAAGAAAACTACAGGAAGTCCAAAAGATTGGTAGCAAAGGAAATCAAGAAGAAAAAAAAAAACTGTAATATATGGCTGTCATAAAAAATAACAGTCCAACATATGAAGTACGAATTGGTGAAGCCAGAAACAAGTAAGTAGATGTAGCAATATGAGTGAGCTGAGGTCATGTTAAATTGAAAACAGCTGACCTGTCGCAAAAATGGATATGGAACATTTACTTTCGAGCGATTGTTTTCAGTAAATGAAGTCAACTTCAAATTACAGAGCAAGAGGCTCGGACAGAGAGGAAATCAGGGAATGAAGATGAATTACTTTTTAGACGAGGATGACAAGAATATTGTTCTCTATAAAACTGACCATACTGCGGTATGGCACACAGGAGGGTGAAGCGGGCATCGGAGAACGAACAGGGAAGACAGCCGCTATACTGTGCACCTCTCTTCACCCAGGCCTCGTCTGTGTTTAGCTGGCTTATAGTTGCAGATTACAATCCAAGAAGAAAATCTGTGTGTAACGATCTGGCCGAAGGGTAATTTTAAGCCACAGGTGTTTGACTGGAAGAAATTGCATCCTGTCAAAAAACCACGTATCTGATCAGAGCTGCAAAGCAATATAGCATAATTTAAATACCAGGAGAATAAATCTTTTATAAGTAAAAATATTGTTTATTCACTTCTGGAATCCGTCTAATTAACGTTGGACTTGATGTTATATGGCTTTGTGGGGACATTCCTCGAATGTTCATTCTTCATCTGCTGAAGATGTGAGGGACCCTCTATTTCTACGGGCCTATTAGACGTTTATACAGCTTACTGTCATCGGTTGTTTATTTTTTGTGTGTGTGTGTGTGTGTGTGTGCATTCTAAGTACTGATGTGTTCACTTCTTGTTTATTGTCGGCTCCGCCACCGATAACTTTCCCGCCCGAATCTTGACTTAGACATGAGTTCCCCTTTTATGCCAATCCTCTAACACACCGAGCTACTTTAATGTTCTTTTGTAACAGGAAGAAGAGAAATGACTTTGGTATCTCTTAGGATGAACCAAGTACATAACAGGGTCATCACAGATCATCTTTGAACAATTTTCCTGGCTGATATTATATTCGATATTGCATGAATCTCATCTAGCACCAAATTTACCAATGAATAGGGACAATAATATGAAACGCCTGCACTTTTTCTAATATATGTCAAAGAGCTCGTTTGGCTTTAATTTTGGAAAAAAATGAAATTGCGAGTTACCCATTTAACAGATGATAGAAAACATGACATCTCAATCCAAATGTGCATTTGAATAGCTAAATATACTTTTGAAAATCTAAGCATAGTGTTAGGAAATAGGAAAATTTCGTTCGAAACAAAGAAACGAGTGCCGAAATGTTATGTAACATAGTTCATCCTATGTGGCACAGAAATCTGGTTAATATTCCCTCGGATAACAAACACATGCTTCTATGGGAGGATGCTGAGCAAACCGTGAGCTGAACGAGGGTGCAACAAGAGAGTTTGAAGGAAAACGGAAACAAAAATGACTCTGATATTTACAATCAGAAAAAAACCCAAAGACAGGCATTTGAAATTTCTATGGAATGTAATGAAGAAAGAGGGATATTTATATGACATATTGAAGGTATGAGTGACAGAGGAAATCAGGGAATAACATGTGCACAGGTCTTGTGAAAATGGTTGGAAGAAACATGAACTAGGATGGATGGCAAAAAGGTAATTGAAAGAAAAAATAGAATAACAAAAGACAGGAAGTTGTGGAGGACCTTGAATACCTATGTGCATATGGAAGAATAGTAATGAGAATAAACTCTACCGTAGCTACAGATCTTCTCTATTTTTGACGCCTTTTTCTATTCCTTTTCTAAAAATGGATTAGTTGTGGTGTGAAAACATGTATTTATGCAGGGTGTCTCGAGAATGCAACTTGTTTTTTTTTTTCATTTCACTGTACATAAATTTGCATTGAAGTCAGTTATTTTTTACATTTCTCTATCATATTGAGGTCAACAGTGTTAAGAGCGGTTTTGAGCTTCAGTTGAAATATCATAAAATTGCTTATTCACTTATGCAATCTTAAAAAGACGCATTTTCGTGTGGATGCACATAAATAAATATTTACAAAAATAACTTGAATATTCTCATTTACTTAAGTATAGCACTTGCTGTTGCTTTCTTTTATTTTCCCAGGGAAAAAAGACGGGCATTTTCATTGGAAATTCTGAAGTTTTCTTTTAGTATCTTTCGCAAATACATATTTTTATGTGGTGTGTTTTTTGTTATTTAGTAATTCTCTTTTTTTGTGGTATTGTAGCACCAATCTATAATTATTGATTTCCTTAAAAAAACCCATAAAGAATTCATTCGCTTTCTCCCATTTATTATCCTTAACCCGAGAAGATGACAAGCATATACCCGTATTTCACAACCTTTTAAGCAACGGCACACCTCGGAGCAAATGAAAATATCACAGTATACGTAGCTCTATTTCAAATTATGGATGCGCGAAAGAACAATAAAATATTACTATGAAAAAAATAACAACAATTTCAGTGCCATTAATGTCATTTCCATTTTATACATATTTCAGAGTAATATACTTCTAAAAAATTGGAAAATTATTAAATCAAATACTGAATGCTGCGTATCGGAAACTTCGACGGCATTAATTCATAATTCAATATAGCTTGGTAAAATTTTGAAAAAAAATGTTAATTTTCATTTATTCAAATGAAGGAAAAATTTTAAAAGTAACATTAAAAAATAAAAATGCTTAAAAAAATTAACATTAAAACAATGTATCTAAAATAACATAATCAAAGAATAGTGGAAAGAATTATTTGAAAAAAAGATTAATAGTTATTCATTTATTCAAATAGTAACGCTGTACTATTACTACTTCCACACACACATACACAGACACACACTCTCTCTCTCTCTCTCTCTCTCTCTCTCTCTCTCTCTCTCTCACACACACACACACACATATATATATATTTATTCCGTGACAATATTTCACGGCACACCTTAAGAGAATCGCGCCGCATTCTGAAGAGGATCGCGCGGCAAGGCTTCTGAAAATCACTATGAACGTTGGCTGTTGTTTTTTTGTCATGGTTTAGTTTCATATCAACCTCTATGGGTTATTTAATGTAGAAATCTAAATATGTTGTACACAATTTTATTTTATTTTTAGAAACGGTAATAGTTTATTCATGCAAGTCTTACTAATTAACCCATAGCTGGGGGAGAATTTGCAATTTCATACCATCCTTAAGGGTATTTGCGCGTAAGTGAATATAACGAACTCAACGGGAATTGGAACTCGGCTCTCCGAGTAACGATTCCGAGACATTCTTCCTTACACCGCTTGCACATCCAAGCTTACAACACTTGGTATTCTCAAGCGCTCACCCATCTAGGAACTGTCCAAGCTTGATGTTGCTTAACTTCGATGACCGGTGTTTCGACTTCATTTATGAACAAGTTAAACTCTATGCATGACGTCCATATGAGGCTATTTAAAGACAAGACTTAGATCAAAATGTTTAGCTTCTAACATCGTACAGTGTTGAACAAAAGGTACCCAAGCGCAATCTAGCATGTGTTCAATTTTCATATTTCCTATACAAAATATTTTATAACTTATCCATACACAAGTGTTAAAAATTTATTAATTCTACATTCAGAATTTTTAGATTCATAGTATATGTGCCCTCAATACTGTGTATCTTATTAAATTCTTACTTTCTCTTTGTATATGTTCTATGGCAGATGATCATAAAAATATAAACAATTATTTTAGCATATTTACCAGTATTACGAAATGGATGATTTCTTGAAAGGTAGTAAACTGATATTGTTTTAGTATGACGTAATGCAATAAAAATTTGGATCCTATCGGAATTCGAATCTATTCCTCAGGTTGCTTAAACATAATTAATCATTGAAAGCCCAAATATGTAACAGTATCTCTCGTCGGTAGTGTTGGTATAACGTATCCTCGATTTTGGATGAGATCGGTACCTCTGTTTACATGACAATCCTGTAACCGAAGACGATTTTACCTGTTGGTTTTTGCAAGACCCCCTACTTACTTTAGATATTTTGAAATCTTAGGTATAAAGAGAATTGTATTCAGCCCCTAGTTTCTATTGAGATTTGACATTTTCCTTTCAAATACTTTATAAAACAAAGGATAACATTTCATATTTTCCTTTCAAATACTTTATAAAACAAAGGATAACATTTCATATTTTCCTTTCAAATACTTTATAAAACAAAGGATAACATTTCATATTTTCTTTAGACAGCAAATCTCACTGAATTTATACTTAAAAACCATTAGAGCTTTACTGAATGAAATATGTTTACTTTTTCTCTTAGTCCTAAAGTTACATTCATTTTAGACGTGTAAAGCCGTTGTTTCTCGAGAGCTTCACAAAGTGAAATAAGCTTAAATTGTTTCTTTGCCTATGAATTTTTACGTTAATAACCCTTTTTATGTCAGCTTCAAAAAATAACATCTGTTTAGTTAGTTTGTTTCTTAGACATGAAGCCATTTTTTATATGTTAAAAACCATTAATACCAGAGAGCGACACAAAATGGAATCTGTTTAAATTGTTTTTAGACTAAAAATAGTTTTGTTTTTATGCGTTAAAACCCGATTTTTCAGCCTGAAACCCCCCCCCCAAAAAAAAAAACGGTACCCCTTCAGAGGGATTAACTTCATGTGTACGAGAAATTTAAACTGCTTGAATTTGCACCGTCTGCTTTTCAGCGTGGAAGCAGACGCTACTTTGGGCTCTTGCTTAATTTTTGAATTTTGAAAATACATTTGATACATTTCGATTGGTAGGAAAACAGCTGCGTCTGTTTTTCATCCAAAGTAAATAAAAGGGTTGCCTTCCAAATTCCTAGAAGTGTATTTTGTAGCCTACTGTTATGAATAATCAGATGTGGTCTCCCCTTGTTTTGTTACTCTCCTCTTTGAGAGAGCTATTTCTGTTTACTGGGATTATAAAAGTACACTACACGCGAACCTTGTATGCCCAGTTGAAAAAAGCTTTCTTAAAGCCTACACATGCGTACATTTTCATTACACATATCTGTAGGTTATTTAAGGCGGGGGTCTTGGAGTTAATTTTCACGAAGTCAACGAACCCCTGCTGCAGGAACCCAGGGCACTTCGGTCCAGAAAAAATAACAAAACAACGCAAATGAAATTTGACAACCAGCAGATGTGATTTGAAAGGAGCATGAATGTCGCTCCCACATCAAGGAAAAGTCGCCGTCTGAAGTGCTGGTTCTATTCTTCGCTGTAACCACGAAATTTACTTCGGAAATTATAGCAATTCTTAGAAATCTTAATTTATTTTTATGTAGTTATCTTTTCTGAAGGCCTTATGCAACATTATAATTTGTATTGTTAACAGGTATAGTTTATTTTCATTGATAATTCGCATACATGTTATGTGACACACAATGCAATTAATTCGCGTAATTCTTTCATTATTTGTGTGTTAATAATATGTTTTTGTTTCCTTTTAAACTCGTCCAGTGTCCTTTGTCTTTGTTGGGTGCCCATATAAATTAAATCTTACATCAAACATATGTTTGAATTATTTTTTTCGTAGTTTTTTTTTTACCACATAAAAAAATTATTTTCCAAGCTGTCTTTATGGTAAGACTTTTTCTCGAAGCAAAATAACTTTGAATGCTACCTCAAATGAAGAGCGTCCAGTCAGTCCTGCTATTTTACCCAGAGCTGGTGGGAAAAGATGGATTCATGCCTTTGCCACTTTACCAAGCGAATTTGAGTGAAACTGAATCATGACCGATTTCTGTTTGCGAGTCGCTAACCGTTACATTACCTGTGCCTTTTAGTAATATTAACCAGTTAAATTAGAATTTAAAAATAAAAAATAAAGCAGCAGACAAGCCAGTTTCTTTGATGTTAATATATCAGTCGTGGATAGATATTTTGGATAATACAAGCAGGCGTAATGGAAATAAATTAAAAGGAAGAAGGAATTTATTTTCAGTTTAACTTTTGAAAATCAAAAGAGAAAAATGGCTGACTAGTTATGACGTAATGATCAAGTTGCTGAACAGCAATATAGAATTTCATTGCTTGAAATTATATCATCTGATCCCTTTAATGTAATGCTACCTATTCAATCGGAAATATCCTTATTGGTCGCCTGGATTAAAGAAATAATTAGCATCTACATTTATTTGTCGCTCGAAAAAAAACTTTTCCCAATAATAACTTTGACTAAAACAGTTACCAAGGCGACGTGATGTTTAGACTGATTATGTCAGACCATCATACAAGGCACCGTTGAAGGTGGATGTTGGAGAGGATGCCAACGCAAGAACTGGCTGGACAATGTCAAACAATGGACAAGTACAACTCTGCTAGATTTGCTGATGGCTGCCGTTGATATATCGTTGTGGCTTATGCATTCGGATACCCTCTATGATTACAAAAGTCAAGAGGATGATGATGATGATGATGATAATGATAATGATGATGATGATGATGATGATGTATTTATAGCGTTTATTTAAATTTCGTAGGGGTTTACGGCTATATCACTTTGAAACACCGGTTCTCGTTCGATCACTCAAATTAAGCAATGTCTAACCTATACATAAGATGGGTGACGGCTTGGGAATGCAATATACTGTAAGCTTGGAAGTAAGGGTGGTGTAATGGATAACGGCTCGGAGTGAAAAACTGGAAAGTCGTGTTCGAATCCCAGTCAAATTTCGTTACATTTACTTACGCAAATAAGTGAATGAAATAGAATGAATTGGTCGGCAGGGTAATGACCTATTCCACCCAGGAATATGAGCATGGCCTACGCCCAACAAAGGAACTTCACAAGATGAGAAGATTACATAGGAGCATATAACATTATTTTGAAAATTCTACGAGCCTTTAATTTAAAGTTATATCTATTACGCCTGCCAAGAACGAATCTTGCATACATAAATATATTATTTATCCACATCTGGAGTTCGTCAAATTAACGTCGCGTATATGGCTTTGCTGGAACGTTGACTGTTCATTCTTTATCTCTCGAAAATATCATGGTTTCAAAGTTCTTATGCGCGGGTCGGACAGTAGTTTCGTGTGTGTGACGGAAGATCTGATGTGTTGACCTCTTGTTTTATCTCGGCGCACCGACCAATAACTTATCACGTAGAAATTTGGACCTAGTGGACATGAATTCACCTTTTATGTCAAACCACTTAAGCACCTAGCTCTTTTAATGTTATGATGTAACAAGAACTATAAATACTATTTTGGTATCTCTTAGGGTGAACCTAGTACAAAATGGGGTAACCACAGAGGAACACCTCTTCGAACAAAATTCATGCCTGATATTATATTCGATTCAGATATTTTACGTCAGTCGTACACTGCACCAATACTAATTAGTAGTTACTAATAAATGGTGTAAATAATATGTGACTCCTGAAATATGTGTTAAAAGGCTGCTGTATATAGATTTTATGATATAGGTTTTAATTTTGTTTAAAAACCAGAGATAGCGCATTGTCATCACTCAACGATTGGTTTCAACTACCTTTCTAACTGCTGCAATCGTCAGTCATTATTCAATTTTCATACCTAAGAACGGACTCATACACAATATCACTGATCACAGCGAAATCAATATCAGTACAATATTAAATAATAGAGAAATAACAGATATATTTGGAGTAGTCTTATTTAAAATCCAGAACTCGTTAACGACTTCAATACGAAACAAAATAAAACAAATAACATTTTTTCCCGTATCAAGTTATTTATTACAGCTGCCTAAAAATTCTAACGTACTTTTCCTACATACATATTTGTCTTTCATTCCGAACTGAAGTGTCTTACCCAAATGTTCCGAAACGCGTTGTCTATAAATGTCTTTCACTTGGTTTTTATTATCTCGAAGTAGGTACAATGATGAAACTTTTGGCATTTATTGACCAAAACCCTTAACGTAACCGTCGGATTACATTTCAAAAACATTATTAAGATAATTCTTTTCAATAAATTACATTTATTATGTCTATTAACTGTTATCGCTCTTTCTTGTAGTAATGGATCTATCGGCCAGCACACTCGAAAAATCTTAATAAAGAGAATGTGCTCTCCGGCAGGGTACGAATTAGTGTCCACTTTTGTAGAAAAAAACACCCTTTTTCAACGGTGTGTCATAGATCGCTCGGCCACTGATAGCGAACATCTCAGCGCGGTTCTATTTCCTTTTCTAACGATTTTTCTCCTTTGTTCGGATTTTACTCGAAAGCCCATTACTAACTTTGCATCCGAAACGGAAAAAAAAGCATATCCTGAAGAATTAATGGATTCATTTTTATTCTGAGATTGTGATGAATAAGAAAATTTATTAAAACATAGACTCCTTCTCCTTCGATTCCTGCCGGGATTCATATATATATATATATATATATATATATATATATATATATATATATATATATATATATATATATATATATATATATATATATATGTATGTATAGACATAAAAATGTCTTAAAATAACTGTCGGACTTTGCCCATTTCATAATGTGTGACGACATTTGTTTACATTTGATACGCACCGAGCAGATATGAATATATGTCAATGATACATAGAAGATTAAATTTTAAAGACAGTAAAATCGACATTGCTAACCGAATGCTCCTCTGTGGCCGAAACGGTTAAGGCACATCAGGTTGTATGACGGTTCCATATAGGATACAGTTTCAATTTTCTATGAAGATTTCTCGGACATTCAAGCTGTTAAATGTAGTTTAATACAGTTTATTATAAAAACAGAGCATTTACTTAAATATCTGTATCTATAAAAGAATGTATAAACATAAAAATGTCATAAAATAATTGTCGAACTTTGTCCATTTCATAATGTGTGTGTGTGTATATATATATATATATATATATATATATATATATATATATATGTGTGTGTGTGTGTGTGTGTGTGTGTGTCTTTCATTAAAGACAACTGACAAATTACTGCGGAAAAGTTTTTATTTAGTTTTTTAGGAGTTCCTATAATTTTCTTCTTTTTTTGTACATAGATTATGTAGAAATTGTCCAAATGTTTTGTATGTACGGGCGTTTTCGGCTATAATTTAGTTATCCTCAATGATGATTTTTACATTTAACTCAATGCATGGAATGTTTTATGTATGTATCTAGAGTTATAGGAATGTTTTATTTTCCAAACTCGGTCTGCGAATTGTGACCCTGTTCATAGTTGATATTATTGGGTGTTGGTTTTTTTCTTTTTTGTTAAAACTGCTTCCATTAATTTTATCCTTTTTCTTTACCAAATGCACAATATATAAAAGAAAAGAACATACGCACGCATTTCATATATATATATATATATATATATATATATATATATATATATATATATATATATATATATATATATATATGTAAGTTTTCAGGATTTAATTAACAGTAGATACTTTAATATACAGTGCTTAATATTAAAAATATTAAAATAATATTAAAATAGAGCGTTAATAATATTATACGAAAAGATTACTTTTGAATATCAAATTGATATTTAAAAGTTAACTAATGGTTTCACACACGCACACACACACGCACACACACACACATATATATATATATATATATATACTCCGCGTGTGTGTTTTTCTTCTATATATGAACCTATGATAAAATTTGTTTCATATATTATATAATAAATGCTACTAAACAATAAAAAGTATACAAAATTAACTAATGAGAAGCAGCATCATAGCAATATAATAATGGACTCTCCCATCGTTTTCGACGTATAAGAATCTGACAGCTTAATTGATTCAGTTATGAAATTTTATGCGATAATCTTAAATGGCACTTAATACTCGCTAGTGATTTACAAAGGAGGCCACATTTGGAGCAAGATTGTGAGATCACTGTTAGATAGGCTGACGTTTTATATCATGCTCTCTCTTCTTGAAGATGATTCAGACAAGCTGATTGAAAAATGATGACGAAAAAAAACAAAAAAAAACAAATAACATTTTTTCCCGTATCAAGTTATTTATTACAGCTGCCTAAAAAATTCTAACGTACTTTTCCTACATACATACGTTGATCTCCATTCTACCCGCTCAAAGGCTAAGCACTCAAGAGTGTTATGTGGTATATTTACAGCTGACAATTAATATTCAGATCAATATACGATATTAAATATTATGTAGTTGATGTTTTTGCAGTTCATAGCATCATTTTTAGTAACCTTAATGTACTATTTTTATTTCTTTCACTGCTCGCATTACTATCCTTGTGGTCTTTGGCTATTAGTGCGTAAAGCGTATGAACTGTTTTATACTGTGTTTGGCCGCCACTAAAGAAATCTCGCCAGTGCTAAGCTGTGGATAAGCGATTACTTATCAAGAACGAATTAAGAATTCGTTAATGCTGATTCAAACCTAATTTCTACTACAAAGAATAGACAGGTTCCGCTTAAAATGTATAATAACTCACACTAATGACGTAGTTATAATAACTGACCATAGTTATGATTGTTAGAAGAATAATTTTAACCAAATATGACATAGGTAAGAAAGATACACCGCATTACCAAGTGACAACGGATAAAATTATAATAACGCTGCTACGAGAAAACGTGCATTAAAATATCAACTACCAAATCAAATATACATCAGTATATTGCTTACTTATTTCTGTTGTTCCAAGTTATAAAATACCTGCCTCAGTTTTAAATAATCCATCAATCTCGAAACATTCAAAATAAATTACGTCTTTTTAAGTTAATGCTATTTCTAAATTGCTGAATTAAATTATTAATCCGACAGATTTTTTACTTAAACGTTTTTGTTTAGTGGATACCCATATTTCAGTTTATTTATCAAACTGCATATTTATTTATGTTTGTCTACCGACCGGTATATTTTAAAAAATCGTTTTAAAAACATTGCACGCTCCCGTAGGATTTGAACTTGCGTCACTCTTGGGCAGCGGAAACTGTCCTTAACTCTGACTATCTCGAACACAAATTTCGTCGATAACCGATTCGACTAAATAGTACCTTATACACGCAAATCTATCTCAGATTCTCGGGTTATACATATCTACTCACTTTCGTATCCTAACGTAAACAAAGTAATTTCTGAAGAAATTCTTTTATAATAGTTCTTTAATAATATTTCTCGAATATTCAGGTCAGTAGACGAAAATAGATAAATATACTGTTTACTAAATAAACGGAGTGTCTATTCAAATAAAATTAAAAATAACGTTTAAGTAATAAATTTAATGATATGTAGAAGAACCTCTCAGCAAGGTAGGCTGGACTCTCTATCCTTGGTTGCCAGCCTGTCTAGGATAATGAAAACAAAATTCTGGACGATGAAAGAGTGCATTATAGTTTCAAAGATGTTATTGAAAGTCGCAGAAAACAAAGAAGCGTAATCTGTGAACAGCCAGATTATTTTCTTTTACTTTTAGACTTGGGAGGTCTAAAAATATGCCAAAGAAATATTTGAAGGAACAGCTACAATCTTTTGTAAAAGTCAGTCAGAAAATATTACGTCACACTTCCCTAAAAACTGACGTAATAAATCCTAAATAAAAGGATTATATTCTTACACTGACAAACAGGAAGATGTGACTCCGTTTGCGCAGATAATAGCAGGGGCAGTATCTTGAACTTTAGTCAGAAGATCGGCCACAGAGCTAAACGTAGCCGGAGGGAAGAGGTTATCTAGATGACGAGACATGCGTATTGGCAACTTTTAGCAGTCATTGTCCGTCCGCAGACAAATCTAAACTTTCCCCCGAAGAAATAACGATATTTAATGAAATCGGTAAAGATTTAATACCATGTTTCGAACACGCACACCAGAATCGATTTGAAATCTCTCTTTATTGTTTCTCACTATTACTTACGATTATCCTATCTTTTGCAGAAGAGCACATCAGACAAACGAATACATATACACTTAGTTTAAAATGGCATTTATTCACTTACGATGCATTCCTCTTTGGAGGACGAGCATATATAGTTTTCGACGTATCAGGTGATAGAACCGAACAGCCAGATCACCCAAGGATATGAATTGATTATGTTTGTGCAGAACTCACCACACTTTTTGGAAGAGCCGAATACACACAACTGTTGCGCAAAATAAGCCAGAAGTTCCATAACGACCCTCCTCGGGTTTTGAATTCAGAATTGACACTCTTCTAGACCGGTTACCACCCAAGGGTATAGGACCCACGTGGGGTTAGAAATCCATTAATATTTACAAATTAACACACACACAAACATATATATATATATATATATATATATATATATATATATATATATATATATATATATATATATATATATATATATGGGGGGAAGGTTATAGGTGTTCCAACGAAAGAAAAGTGTATATTTTAAAATGAAGAGAAAAACCGTAAACGTTTTTAGTTATAATGCGAAATTTAAAAAAAATATATATTATATTTTATTTTCCATAATTTTGCTACACGCGTTTCCGGTTTCGCGACCATCTTCAGGCAAAGAGTGGTTATTTCCACATATTATTAAAATGTATTAATTTTCCTTATGTTTTTGTATGTTAAATATTCTCCTTTTTTTAGGTAGTAGTAGCACAAAAGTCTTTCTTGGACTAATCGTAATAAAGTTATTCTGCTTAAAGGATAATAATACAATTAAAATCTGTCCGAGAAAGGGTGTGAAAAGATATCTTTATTCTTATCATTTAATGAGCCCTGTTTATTTTTAGATCTATTTCCATTTTTGTGTATTGTGTCTGCATATTTACTAGTATGTACAGGTATATTCCGTCTCCATATATACATACTGTCTTATTATATATATATATATATATATATATATATATATATATATATATATATATATATATATATATATATAGAATAGCTGGCCATTCGTATGCAAGGATACCCGTCTACTAGAGTGGCTAGCCAATCTCTTGCAGATGCTCGCTCGGGCACATTTGTGTTTGCTCAACACCCACAGAGCCTACCTGTGGTTTATACTGCAACTATGCTGAGATGACCGTAGTTTCTGAGAGAGAGCGTGTTATTTAGCGTGATCAACAATCTGAACAAGGCAAGCACACTCAAATCCTCGGTCACAATGACTTGTGACTTCGTGCTAGCACAGCTATCGACGGACGCCAAGGAATCCGGCTACCTAATTTCCCTCACAAGTTTTGGGTCAGGCCGTGGTACGGTTTGCAGGCACTTTCCAAAAGTGCCGCACGCTGGGATCGTCCTCCCTTCAGACCGATAATAGAAACATACATTCATAGAGGTTTTCTCACACCAAAACAAGGAAAAAAGTCCGCATAAAGTCCGTGAAACCTGGATAGGTAGGGAAGTGCTTTTCCATAGTCTGTACTGATCTCAATTCTTTGAATTTTATCCGTTAGACCACCTAAAACAATTGGTTTATGCATCAGACAATAATGCAGAACCGCTTCATCAACTTGTTACGGTGGCCTGCGATTGACGCCGTGTGGGAGTTTTTGAAAGTGTCCGCCTGTTAATGATTCAACGGCTGCATGCGGAAGACATTTTGAATATTTTTTATGAGTTGCTGGCTTGAGGTACAACGACGGCCTTTTGGATATGTGATTATATGAACATTTTAGTTTGTTTTAGTGTCAGCAACCCGATCCCAAAGTTTGTAAAAGTATTTTTGGATTGTATCGTGGATTGTATATTTAACAGCGTCTAACGTAAACTAAATAACTCAAAAGCGAAGTGCTTACAGACATATGATATGGACTTTTGTCCTTGTTTTGAGTGGAAACCCGCCCCAAAGTTTGTAAAACTATTTTTGATGCACCCTGTATATATATATATATATATATATCGGGGTGTATTTATGCAGCATATCTTCATTCAAGCATGTTTGATTGAATAATCTGGACATGTCTCTTAATTTTTATTCTAATCCTCTCAAATTCACTGAACAATTTCTTAGTGTTGTTATTCAGCTGATTAATAAAGCCGCCGTAGTTTTGGTTATTTCTTTTATTTTCCTAAGTACTTTTGATCTGATAAAAGATAATCTTCATGGGTGGATTGCTAAGACAAAAATTAATGTAATTCATAGTTGCGAATTTTTTTGAAAATGCGCATGAAACACTCTTCGTTGTAATCAATTTAAAAATTAACTGTTAAATATTTGTAAGGGAGGTAACTTAATTGATATTTTTTATTATTAATGTTTTAAAATGCTCAACAAGCAACTTAAAATATTACAATATGAGTATTCCAAAACATTGCTTTCGTAGACATTTTAAAACATTGTTGCTTTACTCATAATTAATCTTATTTAGTTTTGGTTGCAGTTTTTATATATATATATATATATATATATATATATATATATATATATATATATATATATATATTTAAACCCTTGCAGACGTTCAAAGTAAAAAAAGCAGAAAAACCTAAAAGAAAATCAATAAAATCCAACACTAAGTGCTTATAAAATTAAAATTATTTGTTCATAAATAAATTTGATCAATCAACCTGTTTATACGTCAAGTAGAGTTTTATGCATCTCTTAAAACCACTTCACAATAATTTTCTTTCCTTTGAGGAAGCTACTTCGCACGATATACTAACCAAGAAGGATGTCCTATACTACCATTTTATCATTATATTAGACACTTCTGTCTTTCTTTCTTTCTTTAGTTCTTTCTTTCTTTAGTTCTTTCTTTTACGGAGGGCATTATGTTCTTTCTTTCTTTCTTTCTTTCTTTCTTTCACTGTTTTATTTCTTTTCATTCTTCCACTGCTCGTTTTATTTTCTTTCTTTCACTGATTTCTTCCCCTTCCACTTCTTGCATTTCGTTCTTTCTTTCTTTCTTCATTTTTTTTCATCTTTCCACGGCTTGCTTTATTTTCTCTCTTTGTTCTTTTTACTTTCTTTCACTTCATTGCTTTCTTTTCTTTCTTTCACTGATTGCTTTCTTTACTTTTTCACTGCTTTCTTTTTTTTTCATTGCTTCTTTTTTATTTCCTTCCTTCCTTCCGTTCACTGATTGTTTTTCTTTTTTTCTTTCTTTCTTTCTTTCTTTCTTTCTTTCTTTCTTTCTTTCTTTCGTCATTCTTTATTTCATTTATTTTTTCCTTCATAGGTTTCTTTCTTTCTTTCTTTCTTTCTTTCTTTCTTTCTTTCTTTCTTAGAAAATCAACATCCGAAGTATTCCTTGCCTGAGATCGGACGCTAAATTCGGACGGTGACAGAAAAAAATAATTTTAAGCGTAACACGAAAGTCTATTTCAGCCTTTTCAACTAGAAAAAAATCCCAGGAACCTTTGATATAAGAAGAGTTACTCTGTGATGATCCCAATATATACTGGGTTTTTTATTCAGTGTTACCTTAGGACGTAAAATGACCATAACTTCCCGTGAGTCAATATAGGTTACAGGTAAAGGCACAACGCGCAGAATAAAGCCTCAAATGTTGATGATGATGGGTGAACTAATATAAGCAAAGACTTGAACTTAGCTGAACTTACGGCATGCAAGATACAGATAGCAGGTAGATATCTAAAGACCCCAATTAGAAAAATGACCCAAAAGGATTTTTCCACGATTCGGCGGACGTTACTTTAACGGTGAGCAGAACTAAATAAACAATCGCTTAACACATAAAAATTGTAGGCTTTCAATTATCAGACGTTACAAATATAACATTTCACATCGAGGTTTCTACATATGAGTTTGTGTAAATGGATGATAGTTAGTTGGGCGTTCAATAAAAGGGATAATCATTATTTAGAGCCAAAAATGGATAGTACGTAACAGATAGCTTAGATCGCCCATGTTCTGAAAGGAAATGACTCATAAAAAGATTATCGAACTCACTTGACTGCATTCTGGAGAAGAGCGGCTTGGGTGGTTTACCCTGTGGGTTATCCCACTTGATTTTGCCATAAAAACGTCGCTAGGAGGCGCTCCTTAAGTTATTAAAAAAGATGTGCATTTTTCTAGCCTCTTTTACGGCTTTTTAGCACTGGCTATAAGATTTAATCGCACGTGGGTAAAGTGTCATTTTCATATTTATGCCTTAATGTCTGTGCAGGTGAGGCCTGTACAAACGTGAGGTGTGCGACAAATCTAACAATGTACAAAACAGAAGCCCAAACAGTTATAAAGTATCTTCAAAAGAAAATGGGGCATGTTGATTTTCAGAGTTTTCTCTCTTGACATTTCTGTTCTCTTACACACGATTGTTACGCAGGCAAGCAAGCACACACACCCGGGTACTCACACGCACACGCGCCTGCGCTCAAACAAGCACATTTTTATTATAGCTAATTACATATTTTTTTCCTTTCGTCACATGTAATTCCTTTTGTTAATACATACATGGTCGTTTGTTTCATATTTATTGTTTTGTGTTACTCATTTTCATTTTACTTGAACTCGCATCGAGTCTACCAATATTGTTTGTGGGATAAATTGTCCAGTTGACCGTAAATATTTACTACTGATTGGCGGAACAGAATGGTGATTAAATATTTACCCAATCATACTAGCATTCTCGCAATAAACCCTTCGGGTTTAACTTAATATTAACTAACAGCATAACCAGGCTTCGACCGGGTGTTTCATTACTGGGAATTTTTGCCGTTCAATTGGAGCAGTTTAAGTTTAAATTCAGCCCCCCCGAAAATCAATATTAGTAACAACATCTGGGTGCAACTGAGTGCACAATCCCAAATGGGGGGAGTTAACAATTTGAATGGGGGTGGCCCTGAAAAGGGAACTGTATAATAATAAATAATATTAATGTAATAATTTAAATTATTTATTTTTATTAAAATTGTTATGAAAGATTCTCTAAACCGGTATTGAAGAATTATCTATCAAACAAAAAAAAAATTAATTGACATCGTATGAAAACTGTGGACTGATCAGACACACATGCACACATACTTATATATATATATATATATATATATATATATATATATATATATATATATATATATATATATATAATTAAATGGTGTTCCAATAACTTGGACCGATTTTAAATGTGAAGTAAGTTTAAGCGTCTAATGGTTTTTTTCTTTTTCTTTCAGATTTGACAAGTCTTTGAGAGTTTCAAAAGATTAACACTCAAACATTGTGTTAAAATTATCGAAGCCTATTACGAAAATGGATGTTCAAACAGAAATGCGATGAGAAGATCCCTGGTCGCATAATTTCTCGAAACATCGAAGTCAGTTGGCCACCGCCATCGTACGCCTTGAGGTCTTTAGATTTCTTCCGTTGGGGTCAACTCAAAAGTAAGGTCTATGACAAGAGGCCAACAAAAATTCAACAGCTGAACGATGAGATAAGACATACTGGTGAGATCGATGAGCAACTATGCAGAGACGCCATCAAAAAAATTGACCATATAGTGGAAGTGTGCCGCCGAAGCTTTGGCGGATATTTGCGCGATATTATTTTTCGCACATGACTTAATTAACATGATCCAATAGAGAAATAAATAATTTTTCACCAATAACACTGATTTATTTACTGCTGACTTTGATCCGTCTTAATGAAACACTCTTTATATAATGATATAGAATAGACGTAGACATGTAAACGTTAATCTGTGGTATAAATTATTTCGGCTATTCTTCGTTTCAATGGAGATTTAAATTCTAATAAAAGATATGAATCTTTATCAAACAGTGAATTAAGTTAATTAATGACTTTTTTTTAGATTTTCATTTTCACTTCAAGATAATAGTTTCACGTTAATCCGGATTTACTTTTCGTTATTGTTTCAATAAATTCTCAAATTGGAACAAAGAAATAATTTCTCTCTCACTCTTTCTCTCTCGCTCTCTCTCTCTCTCTATTTAGCCATACAATATTCCTTTAGTAAATTGTCGATCATTGTTCTTCACAACTTCCTGTAATTGTTTATTCTTCTCGGCAATAACTTGACGCCGTCTCTTAATCATTGTGATATTGTACTTCCAACGTTCAAACAAGTCAAACTGCTTTCCTGTTTCTGATGCCTTCGTTGTGTACTGTGAGTATTACATCTTCTAGTTGTTCTTTCTTATTATAATTCGTAACTATATTCTGAGTCTCATCAACAGTTCCTAGTAATTCGCATTCTACCTACAACTTCCAACTTTGTCACATGTTCTATCCATGTTAGTTTTCAACATATATCGCTTTACTCGTTGGTTTCAAGTTTTTCTTCATCTTTAAAGGAATTAACCAGAAGAAGGCTCCCGAAAAGATGCTTTCCCAATAACTAAAAAATATTAATTTGTTCCACTCTAGTTTTAACCGTTATCTTTCCTACATATCCTCATAAATATCACTTCTTGCCTCCCCCACCGTTTTAAAGTGACACAATAAATATTTCAGTAACCCTCAACATTGAGCTTCTCTTGGGCGTTGTAAAGGGTGAGAAATGAGTGAAAAAAATTATTCACTGCGATATGGGACGATAAATGAAGCATTCCTGTCGGTACCAGTGATGAAGACACAACTGTTTACCACTCTCTCGTTAGTAAGTAGGATTGAGTCGATAAACTCACAGATGATCTAAAAAAATGCCATACAATCTGCTGTTCAATGGGGCAATGAATAGTTTGCTAATTTTAAGGCATCCATAACGAAAAATCTCACTATTAATCATAAGTGCGACCCCTTTCCGCCTTCCACCAGCAAGGATGATGCAAACCTAAAAAAGAACGACTCGTTGTGCCTTATCGGGCTAACGTTCTCTGATAATATGTTGGAAAGATTATACTGAATAAATTGCTAGATCTGTTGCTAAAAAATTTGATTGACTGTGTCAAGCTAGACAGATTTTTTTTTCTCACAGATTCTAATATATTTACAAGTCTACCATTCGTCCATGCTTTCGGTATCGCTGCCATATAATGTGTGGTGATCCTGCTATATATTTACAGATTCTCGATACATCCAAAGAAGGATCCATAATATTATTGGTCTTGTTCTGGCCTCTCAGCTTCAGTCACTTTTCCACCGCCGTAATGTAGCTTCTCTATGCATTTTCTATAAACACTTTCATGGTAATTGTTGCATGACCTTTCCGCTATGGTACCTAGTTTTTGTGAATTTAAAAAAAATGTCTCATTAATTCACTGTTGAATAATCTAGATGCAACTCGAATTTCTATGCTAACAGTTACTTCTCTCGCACTTCTCGCTTGTGAAACTCTGTTCTGGCTCTATGATCTCCACCCATCTTTGACCTTCAAAAAATTAAGTGCAATGTCAATCGTTATCTACTCTCTTCTTGATTCCTCTGCTTTTATTGTTTTTAATATTTTTCTCCTTTTTCTTATTTTTTCACACACAGCAAGCACGTGGGTCTTAGTTGTTTTATTGATTTGTTAGATTGAAATTATTTTAAAGAAAAACATACATGTAATTAAGAAACAAAACAATGAAAGCTTATAGCAGAATTTTGTATATAAGAAAATTGAAACTTACGGCGGCACTCCAACGGTTGCATCAGAGATATTATAATGAAATTAAAGAAAATAAACCGCCTCTAGAACAAAGCAAGTGCGTCCTGTTTATTAGGAATTATTTGTTTTGGAAAAGAGTGACAAACAAATAAATGCAATCAGGTATCGTCTCACTACGAACTGATTTACATATACTTCACATTATTGGCTTAAGCAAATCATGTGCCGATATGCTGACATGCCCTCCATTAACAACGTGGGCGATCATGTATCTCTTTGTCTTGTCTGTTGTAGCTATATGCAACGTTTGATAATTTATCATCCATATTTGTTTAACTGTATACTATCGTCACGGATTCCAAAATGTAATACCGAATTACAAGTCAGACGAGTCCCATATTATTGTATGTTTTCTATTAAGCGTAATATACCATCAGAACGTGTGTGAGCATGGTTTTCCTAAAATTCTTATCCTTTACAGTTTTAAGCAGTGATTACACCTTACAATCACCTCCTAGTGCTGGATATGACGATAACGAACAACCGGCAGCAAGGCTTCTATGATCGGATCATTGTAGGTTTTGAGCATGTGGAACTACCTCTTAATTGCTGTTGTTCCCAGGCCCACCCTGATCCGAGGTGGTAGCACCTGTTAGACCCACAGCTACAGGCAAATAGTGAACTCCCACTATGAAATTATAAAAATACATTTTTTTAAAGAAAATTACCAACGATACAAAGATTTTTAGTAGAATTGACAACAGTTCACATTTAAAGCAGAATAACCAACAATAAATACATGTTATCTGTAGCTGAAGCTATAAAACTATGTTCAAAATATTTACATTCCGGCATTCAGTTTGTTATGTGCCATGCGTGATACATGACTGACGAGGCAGATTTTTTTTCCCGCAGTAGGTTACCATTTCTTTTTGCGGTAGACCAGTTGCCATCCAAGATTACAGAATCCGGCCTGTCCTGCTATTTATTACTTGGTGTGGGGGACGGGAGAAGAGAATACATACCTTTCCCATGAACGTAAGTGAAAGTAATGGATTCGACTGGAATTCGAACTCGGCTCTCTAATTCCTCACTCCGCTTTGCTATCCATTACTCCACGGTGCCTCCACCATTCCGGCATTAATAACCCATAAAGATTGATATGCCATTAAACAAAATCAAACCACAAGTATGAAAGATCTCTTTCAGGGCATTTATACATATAATATCCTAGAATTTGTTAAAGATATCAAACTGTATCCCCAAATATAACTTCAACAAAACTACAACAGAAAACACACATATCAACGTCATTTCTAATTCCATACAAATATGTCTATGCAATCTACCATGTAATCAACTGTGAAAGCAAAATAATATATATCGTATTTTTATTCCTTCAACTCTCCCGAGGAAATAAATTTCGGCATTAAATGACCCATTAAAGAGTTGATATGCCGTTAAACATACAAATAAATACATCTATCACTTCCAGTCACAATACGTCTATAGAATATCTCTGTCTCTTCGAGTCTTTACTTAAGCTGCACATAAATTGTCCGGCACGCATTGTTATATAGGATAGCTGGACATAGCAGATCAGTAAACATTTCTTTGTTTCTCGGACAATTTTCCTATATTTTGCTTAAATTATGGAAGCCCGATTTCGCTAATCTAATGATCCTTCGGATTTCACATCTTTGAGAAAGGTCGGTTTCTCAAGTCGGTTTCTCATTCTGACGCAATCTCATATATATATATATATATATATATATATATATATATATATATATATATATATATATATATATATATGATTAAAGAAAAACTCAAATCGTTGGTGGGGATAACGGACAACTTGCCAAAAGATCTAAATAAACTTAAACTAGGACAGCAATAAGATAAATGAAAAAATTCTAAAGGCAATTACCTACCTTCTCAGTAAAGTGCTCAAAGCTTAGATTACCTAGACAGAGTAAAAACGTTTGACAATGTCAAATCCAATTAAAAGATGGCCCTTGTCTTAACCCGAGTTTCACGTTCAGGCGATCTTCAGACGAATGCAAATGAAAGAAGAGGAGGCCAGTTTTATATAATCCATGAGCAGAAACTTCATGACTTACATAATCCCCCGACACACACACACACACACACACACACACACACACACACACACACACACACACGTGCGCGCATATATATATATATATATATATATATATATATATATATATGTTGGGATTATATCCCTCTAAATTAGTTGTAGCAGTTTGGTCTAATGGTTGGATCGAAGCGGGAAACCAACAGTCACCAGTGTTGATTCCTAAGATCACTATATTTTTAAATAGCCACGGTAGATCGACACCTGTTGATTATATCCTGTAGACAACCGCTTATGACTTTGAGCGAATTAAACCAGTGGGTCTTAGCGAGGACCGTCCTTCTTCGATACTTGTGACCTAGCCCTACAGAAGCACAGAAAGGCATGATTACCAAATAACAGAAATCTCATCTCTTGAGGACTTTCAACGGCAGCAACAACTCAAATGGATAGCACATGTAACTAGAAGAGAAAATAATGACACAAATGTTTCGAGTGGTGCCTCCATCAATACTGGAAAGAACGACAAATGCTCGTTAAATCTATTCTCCTTAAAATAGTTTTAAGGTAAAGATTTAATATGTTTCAAGCAGCAGCAGCACCCACTCGTCGCTCTTTATAAGGAAACTGATAATGTTACCATATTGTTATAAATTTCTATGTTTATGCGTAAATATTGGTAATCATTGGAGGTAGCACCGTTGTCAGCATGCATAGTGATTGTCAGTTCATGCCTCCAGCAATCTTCAGATCATTAATCATGTCATATAGGCCACTGGGAAATTATGAGAAGTCGGGTGATGGGAAAATCACCTGTTCCCATTTCTATTTTCTAACTGTATATTGGTTATCGTCGTAATCGAGTGGGCAGGCGTCGGATAAACAAACACGCGCACATACACACTCGCACACACACACACACACACACACACAGAGAACAAAACATAAACAAACAAGCACGCAAGCAAGCAAGAAGCAAGCACTGGAGGACATGATATCGGCTCGGGTTGAGGAGTCGAGTTCGAATTACAGTCAAGCACATTACATTCATTTACGTGCTTGTGAAATGTATGAATGCCTTAAAATTCTGCCGAGTGTCGTTTGGAGACATTGTTGCAATTCTCCGTAAGGTGTGGTTGGTTCTGTACAAGCCTTCCTCACTATAATCAAATTATACCTGCGGATAGTGTGGCTCTTGGTTTTAAGAACTGAGCTTGAAACGGCAGAAGAGTCGATTATATATATATATATATATATATATATATATATATATATATATATATATATATATATATGTAACGT
>OZ038493.1:101929976-102009976 GCA_964036315.1 Acanthosepion esculentum | reverse complement strand
AAATAACGTCGTATTTTACATATTATATTTAATTATATAATATATAATATGAATGACCATTATTGAAGCTTTTGCAAATGAATTTATTTCTGAAGCATGTAAGTCATAATTTAAGTTATTTCGAATAGAGCAGAGTGTCTTGGATAGTTCATTAGCAGACAAACAGATTTGGGGATGCACCCCTTGAAATAGAAGCACCTGTACGTAAACGCGACTGTACATATGACACTATATACATACATACATACATACATACATACATATATATATATATATATATATATATATATATATATATATATATATATATATATATATATATATATATATAAATTGTGCTCGCGTGTGTGTGTGTGCATATACACATGGTCACTTCAAAGAAGCACCCATTTCACTACTTTGGTTGTGTTATTTCTGATGAGGAGACTTTCAATTTTGTAAGAATGAAAGCCAACACAACCGGAAAACTTGGCATCCCCTACCAGACCCAGCGTCATACGGCCAGGTAATATCTTCTCTCTGCAAATCGGTGCCGTATTTCAAGATCGGTTGATTAAAAGTCAGTGATTGGAGTGTTCCGACCTACAACACCGCCAAGCAACACGGTCGTTAACCAATCTCTCATTATAGAAAAACAGAATCATGAGAAAAACGAGAAAAAATAGACAAAAGATGAAGAAGAAAAAGAAGAAGAAGCAGAAAAGGAGAAGAAAAAGGAGAAGACGGTATGTGTTACCGACTGATGCAATCGAATCGACAAAAGATGTCTATTGATTCTCCCACCTCAGATGATCATCTCAATATTACGGTTTCCAAGCAACGCAACAAACCGGTAACGCCTCTGCTGGGTTGATTGGAACCGCCTTAGTTTCTCCTCGTCTCTTGTCGAGTTGAAGAGGCCGCAACCCTGCTTCTCTCCGGTTTACCGAAACGCATTGAAAATCTTTGCTAGTTGAATAAAAACTACCTTACCATGTAATGTGATAATGCGTCCATCTAGATATAAATTATAATTTGTTTGTAATTCCTGACAGTTCGATGACTCAGTATGTACTCTATGCGCAGCGTGTGCGTTTTAATGAAAAATATAAAACAAAGATCCCAAAGTAATAACTACTGACGATTGTATTATGATTGACAAAAGAGGTCAAAGGTCGGCGTAAGTTCTAGAAACGAAACAGATATATTATTTCGACCCCCAAATTTCATATATAAATCTTTGGCTCAATGGTAGTGTAGGGACAGCAAAATTGCGGTCCAATATTTGTTGATTGGTTGTTTTTGTTTAGCGGCATATCAACACCTCCATGGGTTATTTAATATCGAAATGTAAATATTTTATTCGAAATTTTAATATTTGTTTTATTTTTGCGGGATAATAATAGATATAATATATACTAATTAACCCATAGCTGAGGATCAAATGGTGGATTCATAACTTCCCCAAGGATATTCGTGCGTAAGTGAATATAATGAACCTGGCCAGAATTGGAACTCGGCTATCCCTTTAAAACTGAGCCATTATCCATTAAACCATTGGCACATTTATGTATTACAGTATTCCCAAGCGGTTACCCATCTTGGCACTGATCAGGACCAACGCTGCTTAACTTGATGATCGTACGGAAACCGGTGTTTCAACGGGATGAGTCGGATAAATATTTTGTAAAAATCTTTATAAATTCCCACTTTCTTTATTTGCTTTCCGTCTTTGGGTATGGGTTGTAAGAGCTATTCTCCATGGTGCACAGCCGCGTACTCCCATATGTGTGCGGGATACTTCTTTTTTACCCACCGATGTTTGTTTAACGTCGCTTCCGGCTTATAGTAGACATTTATTCAATCATTAGTTCGTTTGTGTTCATGCAAAATGTCTAATAAAAAAGGCGATGAATCACATTTGAAAACGATTTTTGTTTCTCGCCAAGAAAAAGAAAAAATTCATTGTTCGAATTTAGGAGCTCATTGATTCCAATACATTTCTAGGTGATTGCTTCATTTTTGAATTGTTTAAATTAGCAGTTTCTCACTCATCGTTTTTGTTTTCGCTTACGTTCTTTGCAAGCGGATGTCATTAAACAGGTTATTAGTTTGCTTGGTGAAAATAATCAAACTTTCTTTTTTTTTCATATAAGGAGAAAAACAAAGAATAACGCCTTGGTCATTGTTCACTGACACCAAAAATTAAGCTGCGTTCTGCTTTGAGAAAAAAATTATTTTGATAAATTTTCCATCGATGACAAAAAGAGCGATTGAAAGAAATTTCATATCATCTATATGCCGTGTCTCTTCAGCACGTTGGCGTTCATGGCTCTCCCCAATTTCCTGCCCATTGTATCTCTTAATAAATGTTATCGTTTTGATACTTCTCCTAACCTTTGCTATGTCACCAAGACCGCTAAGTAGACTATGCGTTATTTGTCTCTCTTTCTCTGTCTGTCTTGCATTCAATCTGCTGTGTGTATCAATTTTTCCAAGCCTTCTTTCCTCATTTGTGCAGTAGAAATTTCAGCTGTCTCTTCCTAATGTTAAATATAAGTGTTCTTTTTGTTACATTTTTTTCTAAAACATCGTTTACTCACATGTTCGGTCCATGATATTCTCAGCATCCTTCTGTAGAACCACATTTCTGTTGCTTCATGTCAAATTCACTGCCAAATAGGAGTTATATCGCGTAAATGGTTCAGTATTATTTTCTTTGTTTCTAACAAGATTTTTCTGTTTCTTAATACTTTGCTTAGCTTTTGGAAGGAATCTTCAATATCCCAATTAACTTTCGGAATTCAGTGTCACACGTTTTATTCTCTGTTAAAAAACTTCCTAGATATTTAAACTGTTGTACTTGTTGATTTTGGCATCTCCATTTTGTAATTTTCATGTTGAGCTGTTACTTTTTGCTAACAACTATTCATTATGTCTTCTTGTAATTTAGCTACATCTTTTCTTCACACTTTCCTTCACTACCTTCTCCGACCTGGGTAAGACGATAAACGACATCCGACAGCAAGGAGGTTCTGAGGAGCTTGGGACCACCTCTTAATTGCTGGTGTTTTCTGGTCCACTCTGACCCGAGGTGGTAGCACCTGTTAGGGTCCCAGCTATGAGCAAATAGTTAATCCCCAAACTGGGGTCAAAACACCATGAAAGTATAAGGATAGATTTTATTACCAGCAATGCATTTTTGAAAAAAAGAATATTACCAGCAATACATTTGCAAAGAATATATATTACCAGCTATACATTTTTGAAAAGCAAATATTACCAGCAATTTTTACCATTATCAACATAATTATTACGAATTATTATTATATTTTGAAGGAAAAAATATTACCAGAAATAGATTTTCGGAAAAACATATTGCCAACAATGAAAACTTTGTCGGCATTAAATAACCCATTGAAGTTGATATGCCGTAAAACAAAACAAACCAAACTAAACCATCACTACCTTTTGAATTTCAAAATTAGAAATATTAACAACATTAATTTTTTACACAATGCATATCTTGCTAGTAAACTTTGTTTAATTCCTGATCACAGACAATCCCACTTACATATTTTTCTATGTATCTTTCTTCTTTTATGTGTTTTTCAGGCGAGGGCGATTATAGTTCTCCACAACTTCCTGGCGTTTTTTTATCCATGAGCAATATTCACCCCTTGTTATATCACCAGTTCCTATTCTGTGATCCATTTACACAAGTTCATTAGGTAGATTAATTGATGTTTGCCGAAAGCTGTCTTGTTTTCACTGTGTCGTGTGTGTGTCAATCTCCGCAACTTATCTGTCTTCATGTTGTGTCCAAGAAATGCTTACACCTTTTCTGATTTTAAGTAAAGTCCCTTATTTTGTTTCTATTTGCGTTAAATATTCCACGTTGATTCCATGTTTCGTCCACGGACTGTTCACGGTATTTTCAGCATTCTTCTGTAGAATTACATCTCTGTTGGCGTAAATCTCAGCTTCATCTGTGATTAAATTGTCCAGAAAATTTATGTGTAATGCTTTCCTTGCATAATGATATAATAAGTGATGCAATTGAAATAAACATAATCTACTATTGCTACTTCATTTTAATTTCTAATCATTTACAATATGGAAATTCTTGATTTTCAGTACATTTCAAAACAGGATTCGTATATTTTCTCAATAATAAAATCCTCAGCACTACATTTACATTATCAATAGGTGCATTGGGATCAAACACTGATCATATAGGAAGATTGATTGATTGATTTGTTTATTTTATGGATTATCAACCTTTCTGGAGGTTATTTAATGCGGAAAGAAATTTCTGCATTTTAAGTTTTTAGGAAGATGGTAAGGATTTTCTGATACACGTCTTACTATTTAGCTGAGAGGAGAAAAGGTATTTACACGCAAGTGAATATAACGAACCCAACTGGAATTCGATCTCTACTCTCCGATTTCTCATTCCGAGCCATTATGCTTTTCACCACCCGCTCTTCCAAGTTTAAAGCACTTGATATTCCCCAGCGGTCACTCTAGGTACTGAACAGATCCAATGTTGCTTACCTTAGGTAATCGGAAGAGAACCAGTGGTTCAACGTGATATGGCAATGAGCCAAATAGGGATCGATATCCGACAGAATGCTGGAATAAAGAACAAGTACGAAACATAAATCTAACCTGTTCCGCTTGCATTGAAGTTTCCCCAGAGAATGAGAGATGGAGAGAAAACATTTTGGTGTATCTTTTTATGTGTTCTTTTTCAAACTTCACGTGCATTTGACTTGTCAAGCAGCGCCCGTGTGTATAATTTGAGGGAGTAAGCGTATCATAATGCTAGTTTGTCTATGTGGGTTTCGTATGATAATGTATATTCGTAATGCGTAGAGTATTGCTGCCACATATGGCCCGACGCTCATGCTATTTATCTATAGCTCTTTGATAAAATCCAAAGAAAAATCAGCAATATTATTGGTCCTGATCTGGCGTCTCGTCTTTAGTCTCTTTCCTACCACGCAAGGTTGCCTCTCTTTGTCTTTATCTAAATACTTTCATGGTAATTGTTCGGATGACCTCTTCGCTACGGTGCCTAGAATTTTTTTAATTTAAGCGTAGTAATAGACTGGCGTCGAGATCTCGTCAATTTACAGTTGAGTTTGTTACATGTAACCGCAAATTCTATGTACGAGTTTTTATTTATAAGTCTGCTATTAGTACATGTCGTGGAAGTTGTTACCGCATATTGCCCAGTGTTCCTGCTGTATATGTAGAGTTTCTGGATAAAAAAAAACAAAGAAGAATCAGCAATAGTATTAGTCCTAAACTGGTGTCTCGGTTTCAGTCACTTTCCTACCGCCGTCATGTGAATTCCATGTTCCTTTTCTATAAATACTTTCATGGCAACTGTGCATATGATCTCTTCGCTATTGTATCAAGTATGGGAATTTAAACGTGGTACTAGATTAGTGGCAAGGTCATATCAATTCATATTTGAATTGTCCCGATGTAATCATTTCTTCTATACTAGCAGTTTCTTTTCTCGCACTTCTCTCCTGGTGGAAATCACTTCCGTTTCCATGGTTTCCAGTCAAATTTGATGTTCAAAAATATAAATGCAATACCAATCATTATCTACTGGCCCCATGATTAAAATTGTATTGTTCTTGCTCCTTAATAGCGTTTCTGTTTTTCTACTGTTTCCAAACCCAGTAACACCTTATGTCTTAGTGGCTTTACTACTTTGCTTGGGGGGGGGATTGAACGCGTTTTAAACAAATTGTGTGTGTATGTGTCTAGTAGGAATTATATATGTTTGATGGTTGCCCGCATATTGACTTTTTAGACGTTTTTACTCTAACACCGTTTGTGGTAGATGGATATACGTTAGATTCTTTAAGGATGGATTTAATATAGGTTGGTGTTTATATATAGATTACACATGAAATATGTAGACTAGTCTCATCCTATTTGCAACGATTCCATTAATTCCATATCAATCATTAACTTTATTATTGTTTTTCAAAGTATGGCTGTAGTAAAATTATTTGTACTATTTCTCAATACTAAACTCCTCAACGGTGGTTTTATATTATGCATAGAATTGTTAAATTCTATCAGTAATGCTGGCATTCATTCTTGATCAACGACAATACATTCTTTCTTACAGATTTCCACAGAAAGTTTACCGATTAAATGTCAAAGACGTTCAAGCATACAAATTTACAAAAGCATATAATTCAATTTAGTTAGAATCACACAAACACAAACGCTAAATTGCAACGTAATATCAACGCTTCTCGATGACAACGAAAGCTGGACAATATTTACACGGGAAGAGACTTTCTGAAGAATGCTGGGTATACTATTAATGGTGGAATGGAGTAACGAAGAAATTTTAAGGAAATGGCATATACTTAAGAGACAGCAGAACATATAATGTGGATGTTGTGCTTGAAAGATTTGACACCCGCATGACATATCGAAATTAAGTTTCAGGCGTATGAAGAGGGCCACCTACCTGATGTGCTTGTTTGAATGCATGGCGCAAAGGAGTGAGAGGAATGACAAGGAGAAAAAAACGTTGCTAAGAACTATAAGTGATAGGAGGTTGTAGGTTTCTGAAGGGATACGGTACTTTTGAATTACTGATTCACTGTGAGATTAAGAGGACCCAGAGGAAAGAAATTTCTCCTCATCTGCTTTATGATAATACTTGCTCTGATTACTGTCATAACCAGGTACCAATCATCTCCAGTCAATTAACTCTAAGGTCTCGATTTCGATAATATGCTGATGTTCCACGGGAACTATATGTAAGATGCTTCTTCATCCGGGCTGCCATTACAAAATACTATGTGTTTAAGGAAACTATATATCGCATGAAAATTTATATTTTCAACGAGAGAGAATGCTGGAAATTCTGTGAGTTACAACGAGGAAAGAACCCCTGGAAAGATGTAAGCGCATAGAGAACGCAATAAAAACTAATGGAAACAATGAGTAATCTAGTTAAGGAATCCTTTTCGTAAATAGTTGACACAACAAGGGTAAAGACTGGTTGTAAATGTGAATTAAGGTAGAATGATGTAAAGATAGCTCACGTCGTGATAAGACGTCATAAATCTAAACGTAGAAGTCGTGGCTATCGTCGAATTGTCAAAATATGCAGAACAAGATTTTGTTACCAATTTAGTTTCGATAGATTATAGTATTCTAAGAATAGCCTTCATACGTAAGCAGTGGTTCTCGACCATTTTATTTCAGGGCCCGCTTGGAGAATGACTAAAACACTGGGGAACATTTTAAATTTTAATTTGAGAAAATTAATTATGAAATTGGAAATAATAAAGAAGTCTTCTGAAATGAGTATTTATTTTTACGACACTACATTGTATATTTCAGTATGTCTGTGGGAAACCCGTACTTAATCTGTTTTGGCATTTTTTTGTATGTTATCTTATATGTGCTAAACATACATCCCATTTCTTTATCAATGCCCTTAATATTTAATGTTTTTGTATTTAATATTTGCAAGTGCAGAAGATAATAATTCACAGAGGTATGATGTGGAAAATTACAATAAAATATTCCACACTTTACTACTAAATGAAAGTTATTCCACTTGAACGAAAATCCTAGATTGATCAATGGAAGCCTCTTTTTAAGCCACGATCAGCAGATATACTGACCAGTTCATCTTCTTCTGTTAACGATAAGCCAGTTCCATCAGTTGAATCATCATAAAAGTCATGAGTTTGGTGTTTGTAGATTTAAAAATAAAAAAAAAATAAATATAAAAATAATTCATAAATTACTCTTCTATAAATTGGGAGGAACCGGACTACTTTCCAGTACGGAAAAATTCGCCCGGGCGCACCGGTTGAGAAATGCTGAATTAAAGTACTTTTCATTGTGCGGTGTGACATCAATGAACTATTACAATAGAAATTTGAATACTAAGACTGATTCCTAGCCTATTCGTTATATTAAATTTCGCGCAATACAAAAGCCATGCAAGTTAAATGTTTTCAGTTAGCAAAAAGGTAATGATGAATGTTGTGTGCAGTATGAATGGAATTTAAGATGCTAAAAATGAAGTTTATGAGGATTCGGAGAAAAGATGACGTTGATCCTTGATTTCAGTAGGTCAGTTTAAAGTGTTCAGGAAAACATCCACGTGGGAGTCTTTCACAAATTGTAACAGTCCTTTGGAAAAACTATCTGAGTGTAAGTTTTTCTTTCATTTGGAACGATGATTCAACGCCCTGCAAGTGGCAAGGTGCGTCCTATATGCGTTGTCCGCACTATCTGCCAGTCCTATCTGCGTAAGTCCGCACTATATGCCGTCCCTATCTGTGATGGTCCGCACTATATGGCGGCCCTATCTGCGCTGGTTCGCACTATCTTTCGGTCCTATCTGCGTAGGTCAACCCTATCTGCCGGCCCTATCTGCATAGGTCAACACTATCTGCCGGCCCTATCTTCGTAGATCCGCACTATCTGCCGGCCCTATTTGCGTAGTTCTACACTATCTGCCGGCCCTATCTGCGCTGGTCCGCACTATCTGCCGGCCCCATCTTCGTAGATCCGCACTATCTGCGAGTCCTATCTTCGTAGGTCCACACTATCTGCCGTTCCTATTTGGGTAGGTCCGTACTATCTGCCGATTCTATCTGCGTAGGTATTCACTAGTCGAACGGGAGAATTGCTGTTGAAGTAGTGACAAAGTAATCGACTAAGGAGATCTGTTATGGATGTAAGTAAATTCTTTTATGCGCCGTATCCTTTCTGGGCGTAGGCATCCATGGCCCTCCACATCCTCCTTCCACTTGTAGCTCTTAATAAGTGTTGTCTTTTTGTTATTTTTCGCAAACCTTGTTCAACCCTTCATTTACTCAAAGTCATCAAGCATGTTACGCGCATGTTTCGAGTCTCTTTCTCTCAATCTGTCTCGTGGGTATCAGATTGTCCAAGCCCTCCTTCCCCATTACTTGTCCCAGAAATTTCAGCTACTTGATCCTGAGTTTCCTTTTTGTTTCCATTTTCTCTAAAATTTCGTCGTTACTTGCATTTTCCGTTCATGGTATCCTCAGCATGTTTCTGTAGAAAAATATTTCTGTTACTTAAGCCTTTTCTTCATCTTTGAAGAGATTGTTTAGCATTCAGTGCCATACAGGAAGGACAGATATCACGTAACAGTTCAAATCACGTTCAGCGATACTTTTACAACTGAACAAAAAATAGCATGAGTTTTGCAACTGAACACCCCTGATTTTATTAAAATCTTAACTGATGACTTGCCACAGGTTTTAATAACCGGGTTCGTTGATTTGTACGATTTAGATAGACGTTTGTTCATTTATCCAATACAGAGTGTCAAGACTGCGTTCTCTTTAAAGCAATTATATTAACAATTTATTATCTAGACGGAGACTTGTAAAGCGTTGAGTAGAAAACTTGTCAGACAGATCTTTGCTTGAGTACCAACCTTTACACTTATGATATCTTTTGTTTTAAACCTATGCCAGAGTGAGCTACGTCTAGTAAATATATACTGTAATTATTCATGAATAACACGTGCTCATGTATAAGACACATCCTTAAATCTGTGTACGGAATTTCGGAAAAGAATCCCATAAGAAGCTTTAACATTCAGTATTTTTAGCAAATAAATTTAACCAACATTTACCATTAATTACGGATATTTCTTAGACCGACTACAAAATATAGAGAAGGAAAGCATGAAGAAAGGACTAATCATCACTTAGAAGACAGAATTTATGGTTATCAGTAAAAGGAACCGCCCCCAAATAAATATTACAAATTGGATATACACAAATCAATCAAGTTCAATAAATATGCAAATAATAGCGTAGACTGGGATCATTAGATTTAGAGTGCAGAAGAAAGAGATCTCTAAATACCTAATCATGAAGAACGTAGCTGGAAACCACTGTATAAAAAGATATTAAGATAAAGGGAGTCTGTGGAGCGCCGTGATTGCCTACATTTTTTAAGGAAAATTTATAAAAAAATAATTAAACAAAATATAGATTTCCTCATTAAATGAAATAAATGTCGTCAAATGAATCATTCTAACAGCAATTGTAAGGGATGAACAGTCTTACATGTAAATTATAAATTACAAATGCCAAAATCAAGCAAGCATAACTATTTAAATATCTGGGAATTGTTTTAACAGAACATGGAATTGTGCGACATGGAAATTCCAAGAAATATTGTCAGTCGTTATCTACTGTCTTTTTTATTACACGTCTATTGTTCTGGCTCTTTAATAATGTTTCGCTTTTTTCTTATTTTTCACCCTTAGTAACCCCTTGTGTCTTAGTGGCTTTACTGCCTTACCTGGGGTGCTATGATTAGTTTAATTTTGGCATCTTCAAATTGCAATTGGCATGTTCGGTTATTTCTTATGCAAGCAAGCATGCATTCTGTCTTCTTGGTGTTTAGTCCTTTCTTCGCTCTTTCCTTTGCTTTTCCTTTATTTCGCTTTTCTGTGTCTGAGCTCCAATTTACAACACGATAAATTATCAAATTTACATATTTGTCCGAACGAAATTTTAACGCCATTTTTATACCTATTCAGGATTTGAGATCGTCAATGTAGATGTATGTATGTTAGTTTAATTGCGTCCCAGCCACAAATACGATATTTATTTCCTTAAAAATTATACTAAACCAATCACGTTTTCGTATGAGATTTTTCTGGAGCAGATTACAGTTGAAAAGGGAGAAATATGCTTACAGGCTTGGAAAGTTCAATTGGTAACAGGCGTGCAATAGGACAGTGATTTCTGTCATTTAGTTTCGGATTGAAGCACATTCAAAATGAGCTTTCGAAAGAGTCAGCGGGGGAATATTGGGAGAGATTAACCTATAGTAACAATTTTAATTATTTTGGCAAAGAGTGCAGGTATTTCTTGTCATCTCAGTGCGACATGATGGTGAAAAAATGGGTTAAAATTGATACATAATTATAAAGAAAATTAGGAACTGTACGTTTTTTTTTTAGTTCAGCGGCATAGCAACACCTCTATGGGTTATTTAATGCCGAAATTTAAGTATTTTGAACGCAAGTCAATGCCTCCAAATAGAGATAAAACGTATTGTTAGTCATTTTGCGTTAATATGTATTGTTGGTCATTTTACTATAAATATGTATTATTGGTAATTTTATTATAAATATGTATTGTTGGTGATTATTTTTATATATAAAAATGTATTGCTAGTAATTTTACTATAAATATGTATTGTTGGTGATTTTTAATATATAAAAATATATTGCAAGTATTTTTACTATAAGAATGTATTTTTATACTTTCATAGTGTTTTGTTTGTGTTTGGGGGTTCACTATTTGTCCGTAGCCAGGACTCTAACAGGTACTATCATCCCAGGTTAGACTTTACCTGGGAACGACAGAAATTAAGAGCTGCTTCCACGCTCCACAATAACTCTAATCTTTTGGTCAGAAGTTTGCTGCCCGATATAGTTTATCGTCATACCATTGACTGTAAACAACACTGTTTACAAAACAATAAAAAACAAAGAAGCAAAAAATAAAAAAGATCCACTTCTGAAACATTATTTTCGTTGAAAGAGATGCTTTACAAGAAATGCACATAAATATTTTAAATAAAATCTATTTCTTTATTTAAAATAGCTGTTTTCTTTATTTGTCTAAACGTTTTAGTGATACAAGTAAAAAAAAACGGTGACAATTGTATTGTAATTTTATCGTTGCGACAAAAAATAAGAACTCGGGTCTAAATAGCTCAAAAGTAAAATTATTGTTTATCCACCACAGGACTTCGTTAATTAAGGTAAGCGTAAGAGTGTGTGGTTTTGAGGGCTTATTCAGAATGTGGATCTATTTTTAGAAAGAATTTAATAGACGCGAGGTAACATGCTTCTTGAGGTACGTTTTTTTTAGACCTTGCTGTCCTCAGGTTGTCCCAGGTGTACAGATACGAAGCGCTGCTAATGACGAATCTGCACCTGATAATTCTGAGGTTACCTTTCTGTTTAACTCTTTCATGAATCTGGCTTCTCTGATGCTCTGGCGTGACATTGAGTGCAATGTCTACTTTAGTATCTCTTAGTACATATTAGGTTTCCTCCAGGGGATCTTTTCTTCGAACTAAGGTTTAATATTGATATTAATTTTGATTCTGACCATCTAGCAAAACCTGGCGTATATTACACCCACTCATATATATATGAGTGGGTGTAGTTTAAAATTCAGGAGGTCAATTAAAATACGCGACCGCGGTTTTCGGGCGATAATTTCAAAATGACCACTTTAACGCTTAAATAAAAAAAACCCACAAAGAACGCTACATAATTATCTTTCAAAAAAATAACAAGCATATGATGATTGAAAGACAGGACATTGCGTGTAATGGGAAGGGAAGTAGTTGCGTATTTTAATTGGCCTCCTGAATTTTAATTTAAAAAGCTCTACAAGTTATTATTATTTTATTTTTACTTATTTTTTTCTCACGTGTATTGAGCACTTTTTAATACTTCTGTTTCCTGGTCTGATTCAACTCTGACCATTAACCTATTAAATTATTTTTTATTATAAGAGACTATAATAAAAACATGGTGAAATCGTTTCACAAGAGCTTTCATGTTTCAATGATTTGATTGTACTTCTTCAGGCGATGGTAAGTAACTGGTGATTAAATTATGTTTAAGAAAATTTAAGAACTGTTATTTTTTCATGCCATGATAAACCGGAACATAGACATGCCATTGTTGACAGTTGCGGAAAATATGTAATATATATCGTAATTGTTGATAAATATGGCATATTCAATTTTTGAAAGGACGTTGAAATGAGAGGTAGGTTAATCAGACGTTAATTTCAACAGAAACGTTTAAAAAAAATTAGATTCAGGAAACTACTTTAAGGAGCCTGTAGATAAAATAAAAAATATGGAACATCTATATAAGATATTAATAATACTAAATGAAAGGCAATATATAACAATATTAAAGCTAAATAAACAAACTTAGGTAATTAGCCGTGGAGGGTGGACTGATAAATTTATACTGATAAATTATGGCCATAAGAAATGGTAATACGTAATTTTAAAAATTATATTTAAAGGTAAAAGATAAACTGTGTCACAATTTACACTTAATTCTTTGCTTTGTTTTAATAGAGATTTTTGTCAGAAAATTTGATCATTTCTAGGTTTTCATGACTGACGATTGTGTTTAGCATGAAACAATCTGTTGCCCCTGTGTGTTGACCTTAATGTACACTTTTATATTTTCATACGGTCTATCTCTGTTATTGAACACTTTATCCCATAAATATAGCATAACTTAAAACTATATTTCTTTACACACACACGCACACACACACACAAACACACACACACACACACACACACACATATATACATATACATATATATAATATATGTATATGTATGTATGTATATCGTAACTCCACAGATTTCTCTTTATTTTATTTGTGAATTGCTAGGAATCCTTGGAAAAACGGTGGAGTTCATTTCTTTTACTTTCTTCACGTTTTGTAATGCAAATATTTACCTTTCTTAGATTAATGTCTCCAATGTTTATCCCATAGCAGGAGCAAGAAGACGCGGAACCATGCTTTTTCTCTAGAGTATTTAAATGCAAATGAATGCAAGAGACGAGAGCAGAATTTGGATTCAGCTCGCACTGTCCAATTTTTCGCGTCGAAATCCTTTATATTATCCGCACATCCTCAAAGCATGTCTCCAATGAGAATACTATCTATCTATATAACACTATCTATCTATCTATCTATCTATCTATCTATCTTTCTCTCTCTATCTATGTTGGCTCATGGATATGGTGTTGTTTTGCTGTGCGTGCATGCGTTGTCTTTATGTCAAAACGTCATTTTACGCGTGTTGCGAATAGCAGAAATTCAAACTGATCCCGGTCTCCTAAATTATGAATCTGTTAATAAAAAAAAGAGAAGAAAAGAAAAGAAAGTTTCCTTTTCATTCATTTAAATAAAAAAAGTTGTCAACATCAAAGTGTCGACCTCATCGCGATCTTAATTGCATCTTTTCGTTGAGCTCATTACCATCGAAAAATCACAGGAAAATTCTCCGCCCAGTTTTCCTGATGTGAAGTCATCTGGTCGAATCTTTTCAGATTACCATTTCTCTTTTTATCTTTGATAGTTAGAAATTGGTTTATTTTACTGCTATTCGTTTTATATTTCCTTTTGCAGGTTATGTTCAAACTATTATTATTATTATTATTATTATTATTATTATTATCTGTAGTAGTAGTAGTAGTAGTAGTAGTAGTAGTAGTAGTAGTAGTAGTAGCAGCAGCAGCATTGCCTATTTGAATTTTCTGATGTATCATAATATTTAATGAATAAATAATTTCATAGCGTATTCCACTAGTACGCAATGCTCGGGGATATTCATCTATTGAGCTTAACATCGTTAACCAAACATTGCAATAACAATCATGACTGCAGTTACTTAAAGAAGCAAAAGGGAACAAATAAAAAAGATTTAAAATTGTCACGTTATTCCATTTCACTAAATCAAACGTTCAGCACGTGAGTGTTAACGACTCTGCTTTCTTTCTTTCTTTCTTTCACTCAAACTAAACTGCATCTCTGATATGTCTTATCGAACCTTCCTCGGCATCAAACGGTATAGTTCATTAGTATATGACGTACTTGAAGGGCGTAACGTACGTGTGGTAACGGAAGCGCTTAGAAGAACGAACTATTCTCCCATTGACGTTTTTCCAGTGATAGGCATTATTATATCCATGATATTATAACGCCAATATTTCACAGACAGCACAGAAGGGCTTAAAGGGAAAAAAATGACAAAAATGCTTTGTTCTCAGGGCAACTAAGAAGACATACACAAATATAATACATATTTACAGGTTTTTAAACGCGGAGAATAATATATCATATATATGTACACAGTAAAGGAGATTGTAAGGAGAAAAATAAACGAAGGGTTTTACATATAATATGGAGATACTCCTGTACCTGGAGAAGTCAATTTAAGGACTCCAACTTCAAACAGGACATATTTCACAAACGGGAAGCATCAAGTCTTGAGTTTTCCCAAATAGAGGACTGCAAGATGGAGTTACTTTCAGTATCTGGGAAAGGTATATTTCCAAAGGAAAACAGCTATATAGATTTGGAAGCTGCTAGTAAGGCAGATTTAGACTCTGACTGGTCCATGGGTGGGGATGAGATAAAGAAAGTAACCTTACTCTTTGGTTTCTGTCAGTGAAGTGAAATTTAATAACATTTAATTAACATTTACTCCTCTTCAAAAAACCTGAAGGTTTGTGAACTGGACGATAGGTGGTCCTATATTTGTAACTTGGATAGTTCGGAGTATTCTGAGATTATCTATATGTGCGGGTTATTTTAAAATATTCGTAATCATCATATTTTTGTTGAAATAGCAGTTGTCTTTAAATGCCATATTCTCTCAATTTCTATTTCTACATCCTTAGAGTGTGAAGGTTTGTCATATACTTCTTTTCAGTCTTTCAGAAGATCGCATGAAGATCGGCAATACCAAGTCAACAACAAACTTCCTTAGTCTGTTTTATGCTTAAACGGAATGGACAGGTTAGGACAATTGCATATAAGCATGAAAAAGACTGTGGGTGTTGATATTAATGTCCACATTCATAACTATATACGCTTTCCCACTGATATTGAGCACTAATGAACGTTTTGTAATAAATATAGCATAACTTAACATATATTTTAAAACAAACACACAAACACAAACATACACACATATGTATATATATATATATATATATATATATATATATATATAGATATAGATATATATGTAAAAGTGAACATTGAGGTCAACGCTCAGAGGCGACAGGCTGTTTCATGCTAGACACAATCGTCAGGCCGCCTGATGATTGCGCCCATGTATGTATGTATATATGTATATATATAATAAAAAGGCTTAAACACTAATATTCCATGGTCATAATTTATTCCATTGGAATCGTAAATACGATCCAATTCATCAGACCTACAAATTCAAATTATTCATTATTTTTTATACATATATATATGTATGTGTATGTATGTATGTATGTATACATATTTATATATTTGAGATATAATTATAGATATATATGTGTATATTAACCGCTAATATTATCAATTATCTATCTATCTATCTATCTATCTATCTATCTATCTATCTATATATATATATATATATATATATATATATATATATATATATATATATAAGTGAACATTGAAGTCAACACTCAGAGGTTGCAGACTCTTTCATGCTAAACGCAATCATCAATGCGTTGTTTTTTTCTCGAGTATTTATTATCTATACGGGCCAGTGGTGCATTGTAGGTAGTCTATTCCCACGTTTTCCACTGACATGATGTGGAGCGACTATACTGAATCAATTGCTACGTCTACTGCAAGGAAGGTTGGTTCATTGTTTCATGCCAGACAATTTTCTGGTCAGAATCCATCTTGCACATTTAAAAATTTACCATTCATCCACGCACTGAATACTTTGCCTTATTCGGTCTGCTGCTCTTGCGGTACAGAAAAAGGAATCTCGACAAAATCAAAGAAAGGTCTGTATTGTAATCGATCCTAACCAGGCATCACAACTTCGATCGCTTAATCTCCGACCTGGCGTGGTTTCCCTCTGTCTTTAATACAAATGTTTTCATGACAACAGATATGATGATTTTTTCTTCACTAGTGTTCCGAATACAGGGATTTAAGCGTGATACTAGATTACCATATAGGTACCCATACTTTTCCTGTTGAAAGTGCTAGATTTAACCGCTACTTCTACTCTAATAGTTACCTTTCTCACACTTCTCGCCTGTGGAACTGTCGTCCGATTTCTTGCTTCCCTGATAACTACAATCTTCAAAAATTAAAATGCAATGTCAATCGCCATCTTCCATTTACTTAAACTCTATTACGTTTTTGTCCTTTCCACAATCATCTCCACTAAAGATTTCTCATTCTCTTTTACTCCCTGTAACCCCATGAGTTCTAATTGTATCATTGCCTTGCATGGGAGGAAACTATTAAAACAAATTACACAATGTCTTCTGAAAGTTTTTGTCTTTCCCGAGTTATTGTCATTGCTGAAACAATTTTTAATGCACATCTCTGTCGCCACTCGGGATACCCATTACCCATCACCTAAAAATAAAATTAATAAAATGTGTGGACAGTTTACTCACTTCACTTTCCTATATACTGTTTATTTCAATGCATGAACTAATATTGCCAAAATATCTCACGTATAAATGGTGCGGCAGAATCACCTCCCACATATACTTCCCACAAGTATATCCCACATAATGGTAAAACATTAATGCCAATAGTCTCTTCGGCTAGCTAATGCCTTAACATTATGCAGGAGATATTTCTCGGATTATGTGGTAGGTATTTCTACCGTGCCTTGCATGGTTTAGCCTCCGTAAATCTTCAGCAAGTGCATATAAATTTAAAGGAATTCATTTTTTCCGTATGGAGTAAGTAACTGATAAACATTTGCTTTGCACGCACTTTCGTGACAGATGTCATTTTGCCAAACGACCATTCAACTGCTCTCCGTAAAAAGTCCCAAGTGAATATGGCTAACGGATAGAAAGACATAACACGAATATACGATGTGACGATGTGAGCCGAAAATAATAAAATCGGAAGGAGTATTTTTAGAGAGAACCTCGCATTAGAAATATTGGAGACAAAAAGAAACCAATGGTTTCACAAGGAAAATAACTATTGATATGACACGTCATAAAATAACAGGGAAAGATAACGGAAATATTTGACGAAGCATAAAACTATAAAAAAAATAACCACTGTGAGGAAGGAGTCGAATATATGAGTGACAGGGAGTCGAGTATGTCGTGAAAACGTTGGAAGGAGAGCAAAAGAAAACAAAAAAGTAAAAATTTAGATGCAAAGACTGAATGTAAAAGCAAAAAAATATGGCGGAAAAGTAAAGAAAAAAAAAGAAAAAAACATTTCCCGGCTTCCAAAATTATGTGTCTCTGTCGGCACCAAGCTAGAATGAATCTTCTCTTGGAGGCTAAGATCTAAAAATGGCAACCTGAGAACAAGCAAACAAAAAAACAAAAACAAAAACAAAATAAATAAATAAATAATACTAATTTTAACACCCCTTACTGCCAATCAAATCTCACATTTTGGGCGTCTTCTCGATTTTCAATATTTTATTTTTGGTCACCTTATTCATATTGATATATACGGATGACGATAGGTGTAATAATACTGTTTAAAGTAAAAATAAAAATTGCGTGTCTATTTTAAATACCAGTATGCACTATAATAATGTTTGAATTAATAAAAATATCCGCTTGAAAATAAATTGATTAATTCTTCTGAAATTGTTTTCTTTACGTATCGGATACGAAACTGAGCCATTATGGGCTTTCAAGAAAAAAACTATCTCAGTGAGGAAGGTGTTCTTTCCTTGAAAGGGAAAATAGGCCCTTACTGAACTAGGGGCCTCTTCGGGTCAAACGTTGGTTTCTCCTAAAAATGTTATCAAAGAACAGATATAAGTGTCCTGTATATCTGTCAGGAAGGACATTCGCTTAGTCAGCTTTAGATCGCCGATTTTCATTCGATCTCCGGAAAGACTGAAAAAAATACATGACAAACCTTCACAATATAAGGATGTGGAAATAGAAATTGAGAAAGTGTGTCATGTTCGATTCCTGCCGGAAGACACATTCTCTTTATTAAGAATTTTCTAATGCGCAGGTCGATAGACATAAGGCCCACTTTTAAAATAAAAGTGCGATTATATTTCAAATACGATTATCCACTAATAATAGCGTTTGCAAGAATTTAAAATAGTATATAAGTATCTCTAGATGCATATTCGCAGCACCTGAATATTATATATAACAAAGGGCTGAGTGCTCAATCATTTTCTAGAATGCATAGATGCCTTTCCGGTTGTCTTGAAACGATAAAATCTGAACCTTCCCTTTGTGTATTCATGGCACGATGCCACCTGAGCAACAGGCTCCATCGATTTACTTTTGTTTTGAAGATTTAGGAGGCATTCATTTAGGGGCATATATCATAGTAGTTTGATATTGAAGGTATTTCCAAAACATCAGAAGTCATTAAATACACATTATGTCCTGTCTAACGAACTGAAGCAATTTCAATCAAAATAGAATCATTTTTTAAAAGTTTATAGCATATACAAACAGTTTTGATCTCAAAATGTTTAGATCTCAAAATGTCTTCATTTAAAAATGTTCTGATCAGATAATATTTTGATCAAGAACTAATTTGATCAGTAAAACATTTGATCGCAATAGATTTTGATTATAAAATATTTTGACAACAAAACTCCAACTGGTTTATCTAAAAATTTTACTCACAAATTATTTCGATCTCAAAATGTTTTCTATCACATTTTTTATCACAAAATGTTTTCACTACAAAATCTTTCGATCTCAAATTGATTGATCTCAAAATGTTTCGAACACAATGTATTTTGACCTGAAAATATTTTAAGAAATAAAAATTGTGTTTCGAACACAATGTATTTTGACCTCAAAATATTTGGAGAAAATACTTTGATGTCGAAATAATATGTATTTTGGTCAAATCTTTTGATCATAGAAAGCTCCGATTATAAAATGTTTTGATCTAAAACCTCTAGGGTAGATAAGATTACACCCGAAATAAATGTCGAATTTGTTTATAAATTTTATAATGAATAGTGTTCCTTAAAGATTTCATTAATTGAGTTATATCGAAAGAGGATTATATAGCATGAATTTTTTTTTACATACAAGTACAATTAAGGTCAATAGTAGCAAATTTTGTTTTAACTGCTTAATAGCCTGAAGCAAGAAGTTAACAGTCTAAAAATCATAAACTCTTTTCACTTGGATTTTCAAGAATGTTCAAGTTAAAACATTATCTTTTCAATTGTTTGAAAAAAAATAGAAAACAGAATCATCCAAGAATCGAGTGGTTTTTGACGCAAGACATTTTTTCTTAGCTCCAAAGAACTATTCATATGAAAAAAATAAACTCAGAGACATTGCAACACCTTCCTTAGGAGGTTCCTATCTACAAGTCAATTAACACAGCTCCGGACATTTTCGTGGCTGTTCAGAACCCAATTAAGTTCCTCAACTCTCTTGAGCGGGAGGATGTTTCTCCCCAAAGCTTCAATTAAAAGTTGGAACGTAAATCATGTTTCTTAGAAATGTCGACCCATCAAAATTGCGTAATAGAACACGCTTAGTAGTCAAGCAGCTTCCCTTACATACAACCGACACAGCTATTCTAAATTTGGTTGTGAAAGTAAAAGGGATGAGTACATTCCAAGGATTAACAAAATAAAAGGCAAGAACAATTTCACAAGATTCTTGATTTCAACTTGTTCCATGCATTCGTTCTAAGTTGTGTGCTTAAAATTAATATTTTCAGTTTGTTTCATGCTTATACGTTTAATATACACACACACACACACACACACACACACACACACACACACACACACACACATATATATATATATATATATATATATATATATATATATATATATATTAACTATAACAGACAATAAATGTCTATTATGTTTGATGATGAGCCATTCTAATGTTAGAATGTTTGCTTTAATTTCTCAGGAAAATAAACACAAACATTGCTCAACATTTGGATATTTTTTATTAAGTTGGTCCCAAGATTTGGCGGTGGATATCTTTGTTTCATGTTTGTATAACTACCGTGAGGATGGCTCATGTGAGCCGAAATACTAGGACCAACTTATATATACATATAAAAAAATAAAAAAATATCATAATTTTTCTTAAGGGTACTATTATTTCGTGTAATATATCTTCGTTATTTCTACTCTTGTGTTCGTGTTGTTCTTCCTTGGTTCTAACCTGTACCATAACAGGTACAGAACTTTATTATAGAAATAAAAATGGTAAGACCAATTTTACCGTTCATTTAAAAAAAAGAAAATTAAAAAAACAGCCGACTAGTTTCGCCCTCACTCAGCAGAGATGGAATCCAGGGAATAAATGTTACAATTTGAAATATAAAATATGAGATAAATATAATGCATTAAAGGCAGAACAATCAGATTGAAATAACGTCAAGCCCTAACAGACATTCTCTCCGTTTACAGAGGTAAGGCTTTCCGGACCTGACATCGATCGTTTTTAATGCCATCAAATGTAATAAAGAATGAGCACGACTAAGGATGGTAAAAGAGTCAATTTAAAAATTGGTGGCACAATTTGGATTATTTATAAAATGATCAGCGATCGCAGAACCACATGTATGGTTGACAATGTCAACAACATGGAATGTACCATTCCTAATTAATATATTAGGTTGGTGCAAAAATAATGAAGTTGAACGTCAAAAAACGACATTGTTTTTGCACTAACCTAATACATATGTCATAACCTGGCGGTTCCGTATTAGCATAAAGAAGGCTGTCGATGCTTGCTATTGACTTTAATGTCCACTTTATACATACATACACGCACACACACACACACGCACACACATATACACACACACATATATATGTATATGTATATATAAATATATATATATATATATATATATATATATATATATATATATATATATATATATATATATATATATACATACATATATATAAGTGAACATTGAAGTCAACACTCAGAGGCAGCAGACTGTTTCATGCTAATATATAAAGATTTCTACCCACAGAAACAGAACATAGACTTGAACAAAACAGATGTCATTATTGTATATTGAGGATCCTTTTGAACACCAATTTCTCAAAAGGTATTCGTTGGCGATATACACCAATCACAATCTATAAATATTAATAATATTAACGAGTGAAGAGAGAAATTGTAAATAAATTCAGGAATAATAAAAAAAATGATGAACTTTCAAATATCGTAAAATTTATGAATTTATTTAGAATTAAAACCGAAGATGTCATGTCAGGGCCGATTAAATTGCAGATTCTTTGGATTTTATTAAGAATCTCTAAATGCATAGAAGATAACCCAGATCAGATGTGACAGCAGTATTCAAAGACAGATTTAGAAATATGTAAGACAGGTTATGTCTGGAAAAATTGTCTAGCACGGCACCGTGAAATTATTCCTGGAAGACAACACCTAGTAATTGACACAATATAATATTTTAATTTTATGTAACACAGTCGATAACAGATAAAGGAAAGCAAGAAGAAAAGACTAATCATAGATTGTAAAAAGACTGTATATATGGTCGACATCAAAATACAGAAGCCAACAAGAAAACTACGAAATGGATACACCGAATTGAAGAAAATACAAATAAACTGAAATTGAATTGTTTTAAGAGAGGACGGAATGTGTCACATCGAAATTCGAAAGCGCGTTGCAAGCAAGAAAGATGCATTTCAAAAGGTCAGCAAAGTATTAAGAAACAGGAAAATTTAATAAGAAACAAAGAGAACAGTACAGAATTGTAATGTAATATCTGTTTCCAAATATGGCAGTGAATGGTAGACAATCTCCTCACAGAGAAAGAAGATATTTGAGGCAACAGAAAAGTGGTTCTACAGATGGATGCTGAGAATACTATGGACTGAATATGTGAACAATGACGAAGATTTAGAGAAAATGTAAAGGAAAAGGACACTTATACTTAGAATCAGAAAGAAGCAGTTGAAATTTCTAGAGCACATAATGAGGAGAGACGGCTTGAAATCTTTAACCCTCACAAGACATGTTGAACGAAAGAGGGACAGAGGAAAGCGTCGAATAACATTTCTAACTTTTTAAAGCATTTCACCCTAAGCAAGGCGGGAGAGCAACTATCAAACAGGGGGTTACAGAGAGTGAGCGCAAGAGTAAAGAGGGGTTTTTGAGGAAAGGATAAAGATAAGGACGGGGGTCAGGATCAAGGCGTCAGAAGATATCGATTGACGTTACATTTGAATATTTGAAGATTAGAGTTATCAGGGAAGCAAGTAAGAAGAAGGGAGTTCCACTGTCGGGAAGCGCAAGAGAAGAACGTGTTGAAGTAGAAGAAGCGTTTACATTTAACTGTTTCGACAGTGAAAGGGTAGGATCGAGATGCCAAACAAGTAGCACACTTAAATTCATGCAGTTGGAGTAACAGCGAAATTAGCTCGTCGGAGCAGTTGCCATGAAAATATTTGTAGAAAGACAGAGGGAAGCCAAAGCACGTGATTGGAGTCAAGATTCCAGGTCAGGACCTATCACATTTCATATCAGTCTTTGGATCTTGTCGAGAACCTCGATATGAACAGTGGTGGCACCAGACAATATATGGCAGCAGTATCCAATGCAAGGACGAATTGTAAATTTGTAGATATGAAGAATGGGCTCAGACGAGAAAAAAAAACTTGTTTGTTTAAATGGTAACAAGGAGGAGGAGAGACAGCAAAAAAGACAAAAAGTGTTACAAATTACAGGAAGTTGTGGAGGAGCATTATCGTCCACGCCCTGAAGATTAGAGTTATCAGGGAAGCAAGTAGAGTAGAAGAAGAAAACACTACTGAATTGAAATTATCGGGCTCTCAATTTCGACAATTTTGCTGCATTTAAGGGTGACTTAAATCTCTTTTTTTTCTTAAAAGAATGTCTTCTACAGCGGAGTAAAGGAAACGGGTTGATCCAGGCAATACTGGGTATCGTTGCTACTGGATGTTGTTGATGTCAATACCCGCTCGTATCCGAGCATCGGGATCCTCTTCCTCTCACGTTATTCACTTTCTCTCCCATGGTAGGGAGTGGCGGTGATCACTTTGAATGAAAGAGATTTTGACGATGCCATTCGCGTGAATTTGATTTTGGTGGGCAACGAAGTGACGCAGAAGCCCCCCCCCTCCACATGTCGCTAGAAGCAATTAAATCGCAGCTCAAAGGGGATTGAGACAGACGATATCTGGCAAATATCTGGCAAATATCTGGCTATATAAACGAAACTCAAGGAAAGACTAACAAATTATGACTTGCCTTGTGTCTGGTTTCTGAATATTTCTTTGAGGATTTGAGTAATAAATCTCTAAAATAACAATTTTCTTAATTAAAATTTTGCAATTACCATCATGAGGTTTTTCTGTCAGCAAAACAGTGTCGGAAGAAGCTGGACACCGTGAAAATGTACAGAGAGAAAAGGCAGAATCTTCAGTAATCCCATGCTTCTTACTTGTTTCCCTGTCTTGCATAAAATCAAAATATCAGATACTGTAAGCGATTCCTTGCCTTGTGCCAAACTAACTGAAATTAAGTAAAGAAACTAATTAAGTCTCATTATCGTTCAAGGTATTTTCAGTTATTTTTCGATTATTGCCGTATATTTCTTTCGAACAGCAAATAAATGTAAGAAGATGATGGCGCTGACATTACAAACCTTTTTCCCGAAAGTCAATCTTTTTTGTTTCTTTTATGCTGTCATATAATGACGGGTCTAACTATTTCTTTCTACTCCTTCAGTTGGCAAAGAATTTTCTGGTGCGTGTTTTTTCCACTGAAACACCGGTAATAACGTTAGTCAGGAAACAGGCATGTTAAGGCACACAATCGCATCAGTTACCTGGATAAATAGGAAGAAAACATGAGGAATAACAGAAGTAGCTGGACAAGTAGCCATCTTATGGTGTCCATGGAAACCATAGCCGCAAGCGAAGGTCTTAACAAAGGAACTTGATTTAAGAGTCTTTCTCTCTGATAAGTTATTACTTGAATGTGGAGCACAGAAAATTCCTTGAAAATGCAGTTGGAAGTAAAGCTCATGCATTGGCATATTAGATACTAATAAAACTGTCCCACCAAGGTTACAAGGTATTATCTAGATTAAAACGACGTCCGATGTCAGCGTTTATCTGTACATGATCACTACTTGTCGCTTTGCTGAGGGCAAAGTGATTCGATTTCAAATTTTCCATTTAAAATACATTTATTAGAAAATATATACAGTCTAAATACTGAAAAAAAGTAATAAAAATTATGAAGAAATTATAAATAATGAAGAAAAAGGGACTGAAAAATCTGATACTCACTGGACAAATAGAGGGCAAGAGGAACAGTGGACCTAACATATTTAGCGAGCTTGAGTAAATAGATGGCGGAACAGGTCTTAGGAGAAATAAAGGAAAGGCAATTTTTATTAAATGCTCCAGGGGACAGGAAGTTGTGGAGAGCCATGATCACCTACGTCCTGAAGAGACACGGAACATAAAGAAGAGAGAATTTAATATATAAAATAGAATTCAAAGAAGTGTCGGTAATTTCGAATATTCAAATATTGTTTTTAAAAGAAAGGTCGTACACAGGGAGTAGCGTGTCTTGGGCAAATTAGTGATGGCACGGCCCATTTCTCTCTAGGTGAGACCAGATCCAATATTCTCTTATGCTATGCCTTTCCTTAGTCATGGTAACATCACCGTTGATTCTCTAAGGGGAACACTTTGACCTAGCGGTTGACTTAAGACAAAAATGCCTCTAATCTTTCCATTCTCATTTCTACGAGAGGAAGGTTGAAGAGATATTTTAAATAAAGGAGGTTTTGTCATTAAGGTTGATTTTATTGAATTCTTTTTTTACGGCTTATCAACGTTTGCGAATTATTTCTTGCCAGAAAATATTTTTATATTTTAAGACTGTCGGATATAATAATGATTCACTGATTCTACTACTTAACCCATAGATAGAGGGGAAGAGATGGAATATATTAAATCTACTGGAATTGGAGGCATTATCCATTACGCAGGCCGCACATCCAAGCTTACATCATCGCGTATTTCCAAGCGGTCACCCCTCTAGGAACTTACCAGGCTCGACGTTGCTTAACTTCCGTGATCGTACAAGAACCTGATTTTCAGTGTGATATGGACTCGTCATATAGAAATATTATTTTTACAAACATATCTGACACAAGGGCACAAATGTGGAGCATTCTTATGATCAAACTAACTTCCATTAACTATTTATATAACGTTGAAAATCATCATCATTATCAACATCATTATCATCATCATCGTCAATTCCATGTCTGTGTGTCGTACTCGGGTCGGTGCACCTGACTAGTTTCCTACAGATAACTGGATTGAAAGCCAGAAGTGTATGTGTTCATGTGAAGTGTGTCTTGGCTAATTACACATGGTGGGACCCATCCATCTCCCGGTCAAAGCACGGCCAATGTCCTCCCACGGGAAGGATCGCCTTCGTCACGAAGGCATGGTAGATGATTCCACCGAAGGGATTCACCGCTTTGGACGTTTACTTAAGTCAAGAGAGCGAAAGATCTTTCCAAAAGGAACCATGTGAGCCAAAAAGTGAGGCAGACAGTAAAAATCGACTTCAACGTGATTGAGTGAACGGGGAGATGCTTCAGAAAAACCCAAACATCGGAACACAACAGTGACAATGGAGCTTTTCAGCTGCGCAGAGATACTACCACCGCATCCGGTTATAGAACTAATGTTGTCGTTGATGATGATAAATTGAATTATTTTATATAAAAAAGGAATAATGTCCTATAAAATTGACTTTATAGTTATTAATTAGAAGGAATCGTCGATAAATGAGTGTTAGATCTCGTTTTTATTTTCAAACTCTGTTGCTTATATGACGGTCGTAGTCTCTGAAAACGGTCTGAGCATTACGATCATGAACAACATATAAATAAAAAGAAGTATAAATTCTCTAACAATAAACATTAAAAAAATTCTAATTTATAATGATTTGGAAAAAAACCCAGAAAGTAACAATTTCTGTTCGTTAACTGATTATTATAGACGTAACGAGAATATCTGAACGTCTTCAGAACCTGGATTAAATAAGAAGTTTTATTTCCAGTGATCTGATTTAGGCAATTTAAACCAGTAACCGAAGACTTGGCGTGCTATAGTAGTTTCAGAATTACTGTACAAAACGTATTCTGACAGAGTTAATGCAGCAACGTTTTGCAAAGATCACGAATTATGACATTGGCCTGTCAAATTAGAACACCGTGTCAATGATCTGGCTGTTACCCTGTGGCCACAAAGTGAATTATATGACCTGAGATCAAGTTCTGATGTTACTGATCACAAAAGAAGGTGAACATTAGTCAATCTGTCGACTTACTTCTTATCTTTGAGCTTATCCTTCCAGGAAGGATTCCCAATCTCCAAAGAAGGAAAAATGGCGACTTTTGGCAACCGTTCTGGTTTACTCTTGTTTCTCACTTTCAAGTTTTATAAGTTTTTTGTAAGTTTGAAAATGGGTGGTAGCTAGCAAATATTCGACCTTTCATCTTCATTCGCTGCTTGATTCTCAAACGACGCGTCAGGCTCTGGCATCCTCGTAAGAAATACGTTAATAAGTTCTATGGGCTCTGAAGAGGCCAACAGCAGAGTACATGTCAATAAAAAAATAATCCTTCATTTCAGCAACAATTATTTAATTTCGACACCCGTTCAGACAGAATTAATGATACTTTTATTAATTAGTATTACTTTTATTAATTGCATCGGCAAAATTACATGTATTATTTTACCAAACCATATAATAATTATCAATGTTTACTTATTAATATATTTTCTGTCCCACCTCTAGTGTCAAGGCAGGTAAATCAGCTCAATTTAGTAAATTTATGAGTGATCGTTTTCCTTAGCTGTTTTAATAAACTATACAAATAAAATATTTTTTAGCTTTTTAACAAAATTATTTCCCGAGATAAATGAACCGTTTAATTAATGAGTTCCTTAACACTTTCAGTTCTTAGCTTGCAGTCGTATTTCTTCAAGACTTTCATGTGATGCATCCATATACATTTCTCTTCTAAGTGATTGTCATGTTCAACTATGTCTTTAAATAGGCTTTAATGCTGATCTTTTTCTTCCGAGTGATATTTCCATTTCACTATTATACTAAACACGTAAAATCTTTAAGAGGAAAATATATTGACCAAAAAGCAATTTATATGATACCAGGAGCAATAAATGAATCATGGATAACATTGAACGTCTAAAAATATAAAAGGAATACATTAACTAAAAGTGTCATTGGTCACTATATATAATTCTGATGGAACAAGAGACAAATGGTAAAGTTAATATTAGCCATTTCCTATAAGGAAACATTCAGTTTTCATAGACCAAGCTGCCATCTTTCTATTAGAATAATTTTTCGAGAAAACAGTTTTCTCGTGTCCAGTAGCTATTATAGATATTTCCAGTAATGATGGAGGTTTGGTTGCTAACCTTTTATTTGAAGTAGTATGGAACTTGATTTCTTCTTTATATCTTTATCTTCTCTTCGATTTGCATGTGTTATGTAATTCAATTAATGCTATTGTTGATAATCCTCAAGTGATGTTGTTTGGGTTATTTGGTACGGTTGTTTGTTTGCGAATGTGTTGCACCAGTTCGCGATGTTCAAAGTAGGAAGGCCTTTGCCAGGACACTCCGATTTCACTGGCTAAAAGCCATTTTAACCGTTGCTCTTACGAAATGGCTATATACAGCTGACAGCTGATGACATGAAACGCATAGGAAAGCCTCGATCTGAGAACATAACTCAAGTTTTATGGTAAATTTTAGTTTTAAAGCATAAGTCGAGGTATGCGAAACGCTTATAAATTTAACATTTTTTTGAAGATTCATCAGAAATGTTTGGAAATGAGTCATGGAAGAGAAAGTTCCAGTTCTTTGTGTTCTATGTTGTTTGATTTCATTGATAAGGTAGATCTCACGATGTTTTTCATTTTCGAATTAGTCTGTGTGTGTTTGTGTGTATTGGGCAATTTATACCTGTTATGGTGGAAACCACGGGAAACTACTCAGCCATCAGTCACAAGAAAATCCAATGCTCAAATCAGTTACCATTATATCCATATCTATATTCATTTACTACTGACGGTCAGCTAATGTCTTTTCACTGTTATAAGGAAAATATAGGAAAGAGAAAAATAATGCATTATGTTAAGTAAGAATTAAAAAAATGTATTTTCATTAGATTTAGCGATTAAAAACGGCAGACGGGCGCAAGACATTTAAAGATAGCAATAAGTCGCAGGTAAACTTTTTATTCTTGTAAATCAAACACTGTCAAAACAGGGCTTCCGATCATTTTGAAATATATATCTGATAACGTTATCAATTTAAATTTTTCAGTTTGCGATTTCTGTTTCGACAGAGAAAACTGTTAGAAAAGTAAATTGTGTCCAAGTAATTTTTATAGCAATCGATTTTCCAAACAAAGGTTTTTTTTTCCATTTTTAGATTAATGTCGTTGGGTGAGATACGATTCGAATAGATTAGAAATCAATTCTGAATTCTAGATTAAATTTAGCCAGAAGAGGAAAACAAAAAGTGCTCTTTAGATATCTCATCAGTCAGAAATTGCGGATTGTACACCTTGAGTCAAGTCAGAATAAATATAAATGGTTCCTTTTATATTTATTTAATTTTAGGTACTTTAAGCTTAAAGGCCCATTTTTACATTCTGACGCAAAGATCCAGACACGAACTCGCATCCCTTGTGACCTTATTTCTGTATTAATAGCCAAGATCTTTCAGCTACAAAAATAGTCGCTAAAATTGCGGCAACTTCTAGCCCAATGACATTCTAAAATTGTCTCGTGATCTAATGAATAGATTTCAGTATTCTTCTTCTTCTTCTTCTTCTTCTTCTTCTTCTTCTTCTTCTTCTTCTTCTTCTTCTTCTTCTTCTTCTATGGCGTTGACAATCATGACTCTCTACCATTTCCTGTTCTTTGTAGCTCTTACTAAATTTTGTCTTTTCGTAACATCTCCTAATCCCTGTTCTGCCAAAATTTACACAAGCTCGTTATGTAGCTTATGTACACTTTTCTTGTGTCCATTTTACACGCAATCTGACTTGTTAGTGTGTAATTTTCCATGCCCTCTTATATTCCTTAGAAATTTCAACTGTCACTTTCTGATGTTAAGTATCAGTATCCTTTTTAATGTTTTCTCTAAAATTTCGTCATTGCTCATATGTTCAGTCCATGATATTCTCAGCATCCTTCTGTAGAAGCAAATTTCTGTTGCTTCGCGTCTCTATTTCATCTGGTTGGAAAGGATACAACGTTCACGGCCATATAGACGGACTGATATTACATAACACAATTTGTTTTCAACGAAGATTTCCTGTTTCTTAATATTTTGATTATCTTTTGGAAGGCATCTTTCTCTATCCCATTGATTAATTTTATAAGTTACATCAATACCTATAAGATATTTGAAGGCTCATATAGCCGACGTAAGTAGACATTTCTCGAAAAACTGTTTTTTTGCGACAACTTTGATTAAAATTAACAGAAATCTTAGTGAAAATATACGTTCTCAAGCTGTGGGTGTTGTGAAAGTACTGTCATAATTAACTGTAATATATTAACCAATTACATTATCAGTTAATATAGAACTATTCATTGTGAGTGAAATTTGGTATGCGCAACTATTCAGAAACCATTGATAGTTGGGCTAGCAGTAAGCCAAAAATCAACGTGACCGAGGGTGTGAGCACACTGACTTTTTTAAAAACTCTTTATATGCCATACCTTAGAAACAGCAATGAATGTCTGGTTTGCAAAGTTGCAGCATAAACTACAGCTTGTTGAAAAAAACACAAACGTGCCAGAACAGGTAGCATGAAACAGCTTCATCCCTGCCGTGAGCCGACGGCTTAGTGGTAGAAGTTCCGACTGACGCCAATTCAGTCGGGTTTCGATCCTAGCTAGAGGCAACCGGACGTCTAGCCACACTGATGAGCTGTGAAACAGCGAAACAGTCTGTCTTTGCATGACAATATATATATATATATATATATATATATATATGTATGTATATTAAATATGTCTGGTCCTTACATTCCCTCCCTTACTCTTAAGTATGTTAATAAAAATAGATTTAAAATTATTCCTATGTCTCCCATCCTTCTCTAATTTCGACCATATCTGTCGTCGTCCTCCTCCCCCTCTCTCTATCACCTTACATCAAGTTAAACTACCCCTCAAAAGCGTATAAAAATAATATGTACATTTTAAAACAATTTTTTATGCTTGGAAATGTGATTTGAGGAACCAGAAGAAAAAAAAAACACTTTCCCGGGCGAATAAAAGAATCAATGGACCCTTAAAGTTATGTTTTTATTTTATTTTAATTAAAGAGAAAATAACTACATAATCAACATGTTGGCTTTCACTACTACTTCAAATAAAGGAGTTAGGAAGGATCCCCCATCAATACTAGAAAGAGCGATAGCAGTTGCTAGTTAAAGAATTATTATTAAAGTTTTAATTTATAAATAGCTTATTCTTTTATAATTTATTTTCTTTTGTCTTTTCAGGTAAATGATTAAAGCGGTTCTTATAGATCCCCGACATTTAATAAAAATTACAATAGAGCAAGAAAAGGTGTAATCTGCATTCAGGTGCATAAAGACCAAATCGGACATCAGATCCTGAGGGACCTACAGTACAAAGTATACAAACACCTGTACGTGTTATCATCTATGCTTGGCAGAAAAAAAGTTTATGTAAATCGGTATGTTTCTTGCAGAAAGAAGAAATTAAGGATCCTCATCTTTGCAAACAACGGAGCCCATTTGGAAGTGTGCTGATTTACTTAAATGAAATTTTAATTACTTTTACATGTTTCAGTAAAAAAAAAAAAAAAATTGTAATCTTCATTTGTCATTTTGTTTGGAATTTTAAAAATGTAACAATTTATGGACACCCTGCATATATATTTTTAAGAATCACTAATTTAGATGGTGAAAGCATATTCTAATATCTGCCTAGAATTTATTATCTATATTACTTCAAGATCATGTTACAAAGCAACATATTTACCATGTTACAAGTAAAGGTTGTGGGCACTTTTTAGGGATCCGCCCACAAAAAAAAAATAAAAAAAATACTAAATCTACTGAACTTTTACCTCAAATAAAATGTTAGGAAGGAAACCCCCTTCAATATTGTAAAGTGCAACAAAATTAATCCACTTGAAAAACCTGTTTTCCTGAAAAAATATTTAAGGGAAACTTTTATAAATTTCAGTCAAAAGCTGTACTGGCTGCTCGATCAATGAATTCCAGTTTCTTTTTCTTTTAGGGAAACGGCTTATACTAACATTACCGTATAGCGGATAGACTCTTTTGAACGCGGATCGTAAATTTAGATGATGAAAGAATTTCTCATATTCAGTAAACGTGTTTCAAAGATCAATGCTTTCTAGCTAAGAAAATTTAAAAAATGTTTCCCCTGGAAATGTTCTCGACTTAAATCATTTTGGCATCCTGTTAGTGAAAAAATTAATATCACATCAGTGGAGAGAAGTAGAATGCTGTTACTCGGTTTACTGCTAGGAAACTTAGTTTACTGTGTTGTGACCGAACTTTTATCTCGTCAGAATCCATCTCCATGTCATATTTATAAATCTATCATTCGTCAGTGCATTGAATATTGCTGCCATATCTGTCCTGTAACACGTAATTGATATCTAGAGTCTTGACAAAATTCAGAGGCGGGTCTGTAGTGTAATCAATTCGGCCCTGACATCTCGACTTCCGTTACATGGCTTCCCCCAGTGTTTACTTTTCATAATGAGCTTTTTCCTAGACTCCATGATTATAAGCCTGCTACTAGATTGGTAACTATGTTTTATCTTTTTACTATGGAACTACCTACAAGCAACCGTTTGTTTTGTTATTATAGTTTGTTTTTTCACATTTCTGAACTGTGGAAATCACTTCCGATTTCTTGCTTCCCTGCTATCGACATTCTTCAAAAATTGAAATGTAACGTCAATCACTATCTTCTTTCTTCCCGAATTCTGTTTTTTTTCCTTTCTTCACTTATCCTCACTAAAGTGCTCTCCTTGTCTTTCACTCACTCTAAACCCCTGTGTCTTAATGGTACCATTGCATTGCTTGTGGCGGAATTATTAAAAAAAATAAATCTAACAAGATCGCCTTCCAACTCCGGAAAAGCCCGCAGCAAAAAGAAAAATTGAGATATTTTGGATTTAAATATTTTAAAACCATCATGGGCTAATCGAATATCGAATGTGCCTATAGAGAGGGAATATATGTTCAGGGAAAGAAGGCAAATAAAGATGCACACATTTTTACTGCTTGTACCATGCACATAACTTACTGATTCGGATTTCAAATCAACACCTAAAAGAGAGAATACTGAATTATCATTTTCAAGGCTCACTTATAAAAGAAGTTATAGTTAGTCAGTTATGTGTCATACGTGATACACGCTTAGGCGATCATGTATCTTTCGATATATGACTGAGTGGCAGATTTTTCCCCGCAGTAGGTTGCCATTTCTTTCTGTAGTAGACCAGTTGCCATTCAAGGCTATAGAACTTGGTCTGTCCTGCTATTTAACCATAGCTGGGTGACAAGAAGATGATTCATACCTTTCTCAATGGTATTAGAACGTATGCGAATGTAATGGATTTGAATGGAATTCGAACTCGGTTTTCCGATTCCTCAATCCGTGCTCCACCGTTATAGAAGTGTCTACTCTGAATCCATAATAAAAATACAAAATCAATATTAAACATTTTGAATCCATCAGTGTATGGATAAGTTATAGAGAATTGAGTATAGACGATAAAGTAAGCCTATCAAAGAATAGGTTGGGTTAAGAATAGTTTTGGGCAACAACGCACATTGCTACAAAACCGAAATGTTGCAGTCATTTTTTAATCATTTATTTGAGAAATTGCAAGAAAATCTTTTATAGGACTGAGCATAAATATCTGAAAAATCGACCAATCTATCAATTACAAATTTTAACCTAACTAAAAAAGTGTAATTAAGGACACGATCATTACTATAACGCCATAGGCTTTTAATTTCCGTAAATAAACAAGCTGTTACGTGATATCTGTCATTCTTTACGACAGCGAATGTTGGACGATTTCCTTAAAGATGAAGAAGAGACTCGAGGCGACGGAGATGTGGTTCTACAGGAGGATGCTAAGGATATCATGGATCCAAGCGTGTGAGCAACAATGTAATCTTAGAGAGGAGGCAATCAAGGCGAAGGCTTATACTTAACATCAGAATGAGGCCGCTAAAGTTTCTGGCACACATAACGAGGAAAGAGGGCCTGGAGAATCAGATACTCAAGAGAGACAAGGGAGAGCAGCGCGTGACATACCTGGCGAGCTTGAGCAAATAGATGACAGAATGTGGTCTGGAGGAGGGAGCAGAGGGAAGGAACTTGCTGAGAGCTAGCTGCTAGGGATAGAGTTAGTTGGAGAGCCATCATCGCCTGAAAGGACATGGCACATAAAAAGAAATAAACAAGCGAGATCCTATACATTTATTGGCAGAGTATAAACAAAATCTGAAGTGACTGCTATAGTTACTGCCGTAAATCTATATTTGATAATAAGACGTGCATGTTAATTTTCATATTAGCAAGATAATTCCTATTGTAGACACACATCTGTCTGTTTTTTGACACACATAGAGCAAACTCTTCTTGACTTTTATTCATTTCTCTGAGTTTCGCAGAAGCTAGCGTGATCAGTAGTCAAACAAGGCTTGTAAACTCAATAGTTCGGTCACAATGACTCGTCACTTTGTGCTAACTTAACCATCAACATCTGAACACTTCCATCCGCGAAGAAATTTTGGGTCATACCGTGGTAATTTTCAGACACGTCCCAAAGTATCGGAAGGTGGGTTCGTTTCATCAGCTCGATATTATATGAAAATTCCCTTACCTGACAAATCGATGATGGTGAGATTGAAACCCGTGTGTCTTGATCAAAATACAAAAGTTCTAAACACTTGACTACGCCTGTTTCTGGTAAAGTCAGCTGGTTATGTACATAAAGAAAGAATCACTGTATGCTGGCAGTCGGTGTTCGAGTCCAAATAAAAGGCATAATTCCCAATGTTAAATTTATTAACGGGTTGGAACCTCCTGTTTGAGAGATGGTTGAAATAATTTTCCTACGCACTGTCTTTACTTCAACTCAGCCGTCTAATGAATGTTGGCAAATACAAGTAAACCAGACTGAAGATATGAATTGTGAGCTGAGAATGGTATTTCGCAATTTGAAATTTCAAAAAGTCGAGGATATTTTTTTCTCTTCCCGGTATCTAACATACACACACGCTACAGTTCAATAGTTTAAAGCCACCCTCAGAATTAGCATGGTATGAAATTGTCAGAAGAGTGAAAAAATGAAAAAGAGCTCTTAGAGTTATTGAAAAAAAAATGTAATCCTTTATCAAACTTATTCTTTGAGAAAAATTTGCAACGATGCCAAACATTTGTGCTGCTAAAGGCTAAAGGAGGATATTTTGACGAGAGCAAAATTTAATCATAAAAGACTTTTTTTTGCTATAATAAAATTTCTAATAAAAATCGTCTCACGTGTTTTTAAGCATAATAATAATTTTCTCCAATTTAAAGGACAACACAAAAAATAATTTAAATTTTACCAGGGTGGCCTAAAAAATTTTAACTGTAAAACGAAGAAAAGGACAAATGATCACGATACCCTACACGTATGCATATCTGCGCAGACAGTCGCTTGTGCGTGAACGGAAAATCCGAACAGATGGGTGAATGGGTGCATGCAAGCAAGCGCACACAAGAACATAAACAATACGAAAAAACTTACAGCAGTAATAAATGCATAAGAAAGAAAAATCGAGAAATATAAGCAGGCAATTGTTGCTAAAGACTGAAAAGTGGACATACAATATCGCCAACGAAACTACGGATTCTAGATACTGAAGTTAATACCAATCAGCTAAGTGATAAACTGTTACTTATATTAATTCTCTCTCTCCATCTCTCTGTCTCTCTCTCTGTCTCACTCTCTGTCTGTCTCTCTCTCTCTCTCTCTCTCTCTCTCTCTCTCTCTCTCTCTATATATATATATATATATGTATATATATATATTTTGAACAATAAAAAATATTAAAAAATAAAAATCTTCAGACACACTGGGTTGTATACTAATATTCCTTCGTTTTTATTATTATTTCATTTAGATTCCTCGACTAGTTTCGGCCAACATGGCCATCATCAGGAGAAAAATAATCTTCTGCTTGCTACGATCAGTGAAATACAGAATTGTACATTTGGGCAGCAACCCTTCTTTTATACAAGTTTCGTTCGATTAAACTTTTTATTTAATTTTTCTATTATTCGTACAAGTATTTTCTTTAAAGAAATACACAAACACACACACACACACACAGATATATATATATATATATATATATATATATGTATATATATATATATATATATATATATATATATATATATATATATATATATATATAATCGGCTCAAAAAAGAATATTCCATTGGTTTGAGCCCTTTATATTATATTCTTGCTCTGTCTTGTATATTGAGACTGGGTTTTATCTTCTTCGATATATATATATATATATATATATATATATATATATATATATATATATATATATATATATATATATTAATAAATATACATATTCATATGTGCGCCCGTATGCCGTTGCTTATATCTGGTCATTTTATTTAATCTATAACTATATACACATACACATATATATATATATATATATATATATATATATATATATATATATATATAGAGTTAGGTATACACAGAGAAAGAGGGGAATTATTTGCTGTCTTCCATTGTTGTTTTTCCCTATTTTTGAATGTCTTTTATTGATATGTTAGAGGAGAACAGAAATTCTCTGTTAGTAAAATTATTACATTTGATGTATACGGTTCTAGAGTGTACTTTTAAATCTAGAACGGTCTGTTGAGTTTTCTTAACAATATGACGAATCAATAAATGAATAATATTTACGATACAGCAACTATGTTCATTTAAGAGTTAAAGCACTTGAAAGCAACCAACAAAGAACACAAAAACTAAAGAAGGAAGCAATATTGTAATGAATGAATACGAACAGGTTTTCTGTGAAGTTAAAGTCTGAAAATCATTTTTAAATCATTTAAAGCCAGTAGCTGAAAGATGTCAGCAGTCGCCAGTAATTCGAGTATGAACACATCAAAACAACGGACAGAAAATTATCTTGAATCCAAAATCTTTTTATTTGCAGACGAACCGGTTACTGAAGAAGCAAAATGAATTTGCCAATCGATGACCTGTCAAAGAAAATTGGAAATTGATCTCTTGAGCTTTGACTAAGACGTCTGAACTATGTCACAGGATGTTTTATTAAAGGTGCTAATATCAGGTTCTGTGTAAGCAGGAGATGACATAAGCGCTGGAGACTTCGATACAAACACATTTATTTTTATTTTCAAATTATTTTCAAATTATTTTAATTTTAATTAATGATACACGGCAAATATTTTAGAGAATAAAGCGTTGTCAATCCTTTAATCAAATGAAAATTCGAAAAATCATCCGCGGAATTAATTTTTATTGAAATATTCGGACAAGTCCCACAGGAATAATATTCGATCCAAGAATTTTCTCTTTTAAAAAATGACACTCTTTGAAAATATCTCATTTTCTCTAAAGTTTTCTGTCAGCGTCATTGAATAGCATTCGATGAAGTAATCACTAGTTAATATTTGCTTATTTAACTAAACTTTATTTACAGACTACTTAAATATTGTTATGTTGCGGAGAACATTAATATTACTTCTGTCGAATGTTTGCTATCGTAAGCTGAGTGTTTTTTAATGTTTACAATAGCCATTAAGTTTAAGTTGAGAGTGTTTTTTTAATGTTTACAATATCCATTAATTTTAAGTTGAGAGTGTTTTTTTAATGTTTACAATAGCCATTAATTTTAAGTTGAGAGTGGTTTTTCAATGTTTACAATAGCCATTAATTTTAAGTTGAGAGTGGTTTTTCAATGTTTACAATAGCCATTAATTTTTACATTCTAATATTTCTTCTTTCATTGCTGATTTCATAATGTCTAACTCCGTATTTTTTAAAAATTGATTCTACACTTTTAAAACAAGCTTAGATCAGACCTATGTCACACAATGTATGCTATATGAATGTAAAAAGATGTTGGCCAATTCTCCACAGTGTCTAGCAGAGCGTCGGAATGTTGCCCGGAGCGTTGTTAATTGTTTAGGTTAAAATCCCCATGAAGACATCTGCCAAATCACTTTGATCGTCCGAAGAGATAAATCCCGATACAAATAAATCTTCTGAATGTTTGTTTTTGTCGCAGTTCCGACGCTTACTCTTTTCAGAAACGCATTATATGGCCAAAGTGCGATTTTCATCCTCCATCTTTAATTCTTTCAACTGTGAACAAAACGTCAACATTCAACAAAGTCTGATTCGCAATTAAACGATGCCAGGTTTCGATTTATAACATAAAACAAATTGGCACCAAAACAAACGCCTGTGTCATGTTGCGGTCATTTGATATTAACAATGAAAAACGGGCACGAATGTAATAATCTGATAGAATCATTTCCAAAGAAAACTAAGAGGGTTACTATCCACTCAGAAAGAAGAATGCACTCCCAAACCAGGACTGCACCCGAAGAAAACTATGTCATGTATTTGACAGGATATAATTCAGTTCATGTAGAGAAGGTCTGTACTTACGTGGGCACTCAGTAAAATATCATGTTAATAAATATGGATTTTTTTATCACGTAAGATGTGAAAATAATCATAAATTATCATAAAAATGACAGTAATCCCCAGGTTGTCCCATCTGACAATTATCTTTTCAGTTCATTGTAATCCAGTTGTTTCCATTTTTTGTCTCTGCGGCGCATTTCCAGAATGAAAATTTGCTCGTACCTCACCAAATTGTATGTGATAAAAGTACATTTAAACATAAAAAAACAGAGCGTGCTAAAGGCAGATTACCGCGGATCCGAAGTAAGAGTATTATCTTTGATAACTCTTTCTTCCAATTTGCGGACACTAATTACTATATTCTTAATACTTGATATAATGCAAAAATATCACAATGATAAAACCGGTCAATACTTATTTATACATGGTCTCATGCATACAATTACAAGTGAATCCATAATAATATTTTCAATTCTGAAATATTTATCTTTGGTATATGACACCGTTTCTAAATCTATGATTGTCTTTCAATCATTTCACCGAACCTTCTATCCTCTTCCACCGCAGCAATGAGGCGCATCTCACTAATTAAGAATCACTGCGCTAAGATTGTGTTGACAGGTCTAACGCTTTAATTATTCCAGAGAGGTTAAGACTGACATTGACTTTCTCCTTGCGTAGAAACCTGAGGAAATATACTCCCAGGAGATTAAGAATTTGTCAAATGGATGTGATTATGTTATCAATAATTACGGGAAAATTATCCTGATTAAAGAAATTCATAGAGATAAAAAAAAGTATTCGATTTTTTTCTTTCTTCAACTGCGACAGGACTAATCCAGAACGAGGTTCTGATATATCTTTAAAGTGATTTTACAGAATTAGATGCTATTATTCTTGCTGCGGTTGCTACAGTCACGACATTTGGGATGTTGTAATCTATGAGATGAATCGTTTTTTACCTTAATAGTATTGTTGGCATGCTATTTAACTTTTACGGCCTTATAGGACACTGAATCCTGATGACGTATCGACAAAGAAAAGATTTGAAATCACACATATATGCTTGTATTGAGGAATATTGAAAATACGAGGGATAGGGTATTGCTGCAGCGGAAAATGTCCTCAAACATAAATAACAGATTTGAAGCAACGTTGTTGTACAGAAGGATGCTGAGGATATTATGGATAGCAATTAGAAATAAACATTTACTGACAAGCACAGGCAACTGCGGTTTTCTTTGATACATAATGTCCGAGACACTCAGCAAAATATTATGTTAATAGATATAGAATTTTTTTATCATGTAAGATGAAACAACGCCAAGACAGTAATCCTCTCGTTGTTCCATCTGACATTTGTCTTTTTAGTTCACTCTAAACCATTTTGTTTGGTGGGGAATTTTCGGAATTAAAATTTGCTCGTGGCTCACAAAATTTTATGTGATAAGCGTACATTTAAACATAAAAATTAAACAGAAAACTTGTTAAAGAGAGATTACCGCGGATACGAAATCAGAATATTATCAATAATAACTCTATATTCCAAATTGCGGACTAGTTGCTATATTCTTAATACTTGATATAATGCAAAAATATCACAAAGATAAAATCGGTCAATAATTATAATTATTTATACAGGTACTACACATGCTTCTGTTGACGAATATTGAGGGAAAAAGCGTGGAGTATTTAACACTCACTCAAAGAGAAGAGGAAGAATGTGTAAGAGAACTTTGCCTGTTTCAATGTAGAAATAAGTAACAGAAATGTAAAGAGGAACCGTAAAGATGAAAGTGTTGCTGAGCGTAAGAAAATAAAGGATATGGTAAATATTTATGCTGACCTACGTCCCGCAAGGATACAATCCAGAGGAAGGAGAAACAGACAGACAGACAGAAAGATAGATATAGAGAGAAATGTAGTGTAAGATGATATAAATTATTTGTGTTTACCTAATAATGGCTCGAAATGTAAAACAGGAGTGCAGAGTGCGAATTCTAGTCGGGTTCGTTACATTCACTTACGCGCAACGGTATGTATCCATCTCCTCTCCCATCTCCAGCTATGGGTTGGATAACAGGACAGTTAACCTTAGGAAGAGACAGTTGAACTTTCTAGGGCACATAATGAGGAAAGAGATCTTGGAAAATCAGATCCTCACAGGACAGGTTGAACGCAAGAGGGGTAGATGAAAACAACGCATAACCTATTTAGTGAGCCTTGGCAAATGGGTAGTTGATGTGGACCCGAAGTAGGGGCCACGGAAGGAAAACACGGAACACGGGTTAGAGGTAAGAAAGATTTATTAAACAGAAAAGTTACAAATAATAGTGTAAGAGTAAGCAGAGCTTACTATCCAGTGATGTCCGATATTGGTATCGTACGTGACTGTGCATTACTCGTGCTACGATATTTAACAACCCCGCCACACGGGTCGAATGTGGCACAAGGCCGGTTTAACGTGGGCTTACCGAGCCCGTAGGCTCGGCCAAAAATATGCCCATTTACAACCCGTATACACGAGTTTAGGGACTGTCTACCTCCCCAGATGAAACTTTGCCCTGCAGCAAAGCCTCGTCCGAGTTCCTCTCTGCCAAACAGAGAGTTCGACAGCAGAGCACCATTACTGGTGCGACTCCCATGATATTACCATTCACATAATAATATAGCATTGGGAGAGTCCATGATGTAGTAAAATATCAGTTTCACAACAGTAGTAGAAAAAACTTTAAAAGAAATAACAAAAAGACAAAGTTTATTAAGAGCTACAAAGGACAGAAAATTGTGAAGAGCCACGATCGCCTACATCCCAGAACATAGAGAAAGGTAGTTTTAAACGAAAACTACAGGTTGAATTGAAAGAATGACAAAATACTGATATCGGTGTCTTTCATCAGATTAATGTCAGTCTATCATTTAAATCGGTAACTTACAAAAATAGTTGTCTCAAGGGAGATGGATGATGATACACTGATATTTGTTCAATTTATAAACCGATGTGTTTATTTATACAGGCAAAACTTCATATCTCTTTCACTTGAAATAAACCACAAATATAAAATCCAAAGTATATTGCAAGTTTTATCAAGATAAAAAGATGTGGCTGAAGGTGACCACAGAAAAAGGATATTTTCCCAACCACATTCAGTCCGTTGGCTGTTTCTTTTCAGACGAAACCAAAGACATATGACCTTTCGATGAGACGTCATTTCACTTACTATTTTATGGAAAGTGTCCCCCCAAAGTTGGCATCATTTTCTCGCTCCCGATTGACAACTGACACCATGGTTTTAACAAAATGTATAAAAACAAAGTTGAATGTGCGGACTTATCTCAATGAGAATCTGCCAGGTAGAGGGATCGGGCGTGCCAATGATAATGACAGTGTTTTATTGAAATGGCAGCCACGTTAACTTGACTTAATGCCATGAGATTTTTTATGGGGTTATGTGAAAGGTCCATATCTACCTTCCCCCAACACTCCAAGAGGAACGTAAGCAGAGAATCACTGAGGCGCTGGTGAATGTTACGCAAAAATGCTACACTAGATAATTAAATATGGAATATAAGAAGAAATAAATTCTGGTAAGTCTTTCTTCTTTTTCTCCATATCTCATTCTCTGGTGAAGCTTTAATAAACGTGAAACATGTTAGTCTAATAAGCGTTTCCTATTTGTTCTTTTTTTTTTTAATGTATATTTTGATATAAATTTTAAAATTCTATCCATACCCAGAATCAGCAATTGTATATAATGTTGGACATTAGGAACGACTTCTTAGGGATTAATATTGTTTTCTTTCATAAATTCCACGTAATTCAAAGCTAGAAAAAAACTCATTGTAGATGTTTATGGAACGAGTTGCCTGATATAAATATAAGAGGCTGTATAAGCAAGTGAAGATTGGATGATAGATAACGATCGACCCAAGACTTTAAGATCGAGAGTTTAGTTTTCAGAGAAGTATGCATAATGGCGCCTGTTCCACAAAGATGAAGTATCTGGGGCAATGCTGGGTAGAACTTTCTCCTTACAATAGCAATACAGAAGAATAATTTGTGATTCTAGTACGTGGGCATAGCATGAAGAGTTCTAACTATAAATGAGTGAACAGATGGAATTATGGTGAGTATAGCTGGCCACTCGTATTCGAGGATAACCGTCTACTAGAGCGGCCAGCCAATCCCTATTGCAGACGCTTGCTCAGGCGCATTTGTGTTTATTATTATCCTGTGGTTTATACTGTAACTATGCTGAACAGACCTTACTTGTAGTTTCTGGGAAAAAGCTTGTTATCTAGCGTGATCAACAATTTTAACAAGGCCAGCACGCTCAAGCCCTCGGCCACGATTACTTGTGACTTTGTGCTAGCACAGCCATCGACGGCTCTCGAAGATTTCGTCTACCCAATTTCACTCACAAGGCATGGATCAACCCATGGTATGGTTTTTCAGGTTTTCTGAAGGTGCCGCCCGTTGGGTTTCATCTCAATCAATTCTGATAACATCAGGAAGTCTCCTTCATGACAAATCGACCATGGTGAGATCGAACCCCGGGTCTCATGGTCAGAATGCGAACCTTCTAACCACTCGGCCACGTGCCAATTCTCGGTCATGTGACCATTGATCAACTTTGCCATAGAAGAAATAGTGAAATATTAGCTGTGAGCCATTCGTTGATACGTCCCATATTGCTGACACGTTTTTGCTATATGCTTATAATTTCTTAACATAATCCAATAAGAAATTTGCCACATTATTGGACCTGAACTGACGTCTGACTTCAGACACTTCTACATCACTGTAACGAAGCTTCCATGTGACTATTTTTTAAATGTTTTCACGGTAATTATTCTGATGGGCTTTCCTCTTTGCTATCCCGACTTCAAGAATGCAAACGTTGTACTAGATTCGCAGTTAGGTCCCATAATTTCACTGTTCAAATTGTTAGTTTTAACCGTACGATATATGTTTATAATTTCTACTCTTGCAATTCTCGCTCCAGATTTCATGTTTCCTTATCAACATGAATGAAAAAAGGTGCAAATGACATTTCGATCGTCATCTTCTGTCTTCTACAATCTTGACCTTTTATTGCCCTGTTTGTTTCACGTTCCGTAGCCCCTTGAATCTTATCGCCTTGCTTGTTGTGAAAGGTTTCAAAATAATGCCTTTTTTGTTGTATAATTATAATTACATCTGTGAAAAAGAATAATATTTTATGTTAAAAATTGTAGGTCAGAAATATAAGTCGGCAGCAAGTATTTTAACCTTACAGCTAATTTCTTTCCTAGTAGGAAGTTCGAAAAGGGCAATATAAACACATGTGTTCCAAAGACCGGCATGCAGACTTCACTTGAGACGCGAGAGACAGATAACTTGTGCTACCAAGCTTGAATTCTCTGACGTTGCAGCACCTTTAAACAATTGAGTTATCAAATTTTCAACTGCTCTTAAAATTCTATTAACTCGCATGAACTTAAACCAATTACCCTAAAAAAAAACACAACAAAAAAACTAAGTGTGACATCTGATTGGTTTTGGGCGCGAATACTTAATTGTGTTCCGTTTTAACTTTGCTGCAGTCTCTCTAATTGTTTTAGTTTCGTCTTTCTGTCGACAGAAACTTAGAAGTCAATAGAAAAATATTCTAACAGTTGTACAGTTGCTGATGGATTGATAATTAATTCGCGACTAATTAAGCAAGGAATCGAGAGAAATCGATATAAAAATTATATTCGCTGTCTTTATGTAGCATTCATCTGAATTCTTTGAAAAGAAAACATCTACTTCTTACCTTTTGCTTTCAGAAAAGAAAACAAAAAAAAACAAACTTAGAACGTATTTTGTAAAGACCAGATGTGATTTTTGTGTCTTCTTTTTTTTTCTTCTTTATTTTCTTTTTTAACGATGGATACCAGCTAGATTATTTGATAATATCTACTGAATTCATGTCGCCTTATAAGGGTTTTCTTTTCACGCACACATATCCCCACCAAATATATATACTAAACTTCTGCAGAAAAAAATTATATATATATATATATATATATATATATATATATATATATATATATATATATATATATATCAAAATAACGAACAAATTCTTGCCGATTTTTATTTATTAGACAAAAAGTTATGCAACCAAGTTGACATACAGTTATCACCTTAGGCATCTAGAAGCTCTTGGCAACGCCTCCCACCCAGCAGCACAATGCCCTTGCGATAAAAATTAGATGTCTTGGACGAAAATAATCCTATTCATAAATAGTGCCTGCGAATTATTTCCCACGAAGATGGTCGTGCAGGGTATGAAAATAGTGATGTATATTGGCGCAATGTCCGGGGCGTAAGGTGGATTGCACAGTGTCTCCCAGCAAAGAACGTATTGTATCCCTGGCCACTAGCGCTAATTGTGGTCTGGTATTGTCATGGAGAAACATTACACCCTACCGATTAAAAATGATGGCTCCTTCTGCTTCATGCTTGTTGTACACGTTCCAGTTCTGCGACTGCGTGTCCATAGTGATGTTTTGGTAGTCCCTCATAGTGTACTACTTTTCGACTAGTCAACTGGTATTTGAGCATGATCTTGCGTAGGTTTAGAGGTGGTCTTGTGGTGTGAAAGACAAAATCCCGTGGTGACAAACAATGTCAGGCACGCTTAGAAATGTTTTGCAGAGCCCATGTTTGAGTTTGGCTCATCTATTGCCACCTTGATAGGCTCATCATCCAGAACCCATGGTCAGCCACTGTTGGGTTAATCACACATGGGCAGATCTCCCAAAGTAAACTTCGGAAACCAATGCCTGGCGAAGCGTTCACTCAGTGCATTATCCTCAAAGGCTTGCCATATTCAGCAACTTGAAGTGGCAGCGGAAAAGAGCAAAAAAAATAATGCCGGACGAGCTACTTTGATACCGTGTTTCCTCACTGCTGCTCGAGCTATGACTGATATGTGTGCACAATGCACCAGCATTGGTCAAGAGAAATGATTGCATCCTACCGCTTTCCCGTACGCCACGCATTGATTTGCGTAGAAATGATCACTTCTTCCTACCCGACATGAAAACAGCAAGGACTTTTCTGGTTAACACACGCATACGCACACAGACACGCAGTCACGCACTCACACACACACACACACACACACACACACACACACATATATATATATATATATATATATATATATATATACAGAGAGAGAGAGAGAAAATGAGAGAGAGATAGTGAGAGAGACCAATTAGAATTTCAGACGATTTCATTACATTTACTTATGTAATTTTGGGAAAGGTATAAATCCTCCCTCCAGCTATGGGTAAATAGCAGGAAGGACTGAGTTCTATTGCCTTGGATGGCAAATGGTCTAGACGAAGGACAACTCTGAATTCAAAACCTGCATAGGGTCGTTTGAGGACCTTGTGTCACGTGTGGTTGATACTGCACAAAGTCTTCACCTTGCCTAAAATCAAATCAGATGTACTGGTGTCTGGGCTGTTGGTTCCTAGGAACTGAGCTGCTTGACCCTCATACGTCAAATACGACGGGATATATATATATATATATATATATATATATATATATATATATATATATATATATATATATATATATATATTGCTTGTTAGTTATATTTCATTTAATTTTCGATTTTTCGGATTTTTTCTTGGTTTCAAAGTCAAAGGTTCAATGAGTTTTTTCATAGTGTTAGTTTCTTTCAGTTTCTGTATCATTTCTTTGGGGTATTTTTGAGATGAGGTATCTCTTCTAGAGATTTTTCGTAATTTACATTTGGCTAGTCTAGGTCTTCTATATTTATTGGTGTGTGTGAAATGTGTGTGTGTGTGTGTGTGTGTGTATGTGTGTGTGCGCGCACGAGCGTTTTGTATTTGTTGGGTGTGGGATATTATATATATAGATATATATAAATATATATAGTTTTAAGGCTAAAACACGAAAACACACACACACACACATATATATATATATATATATATATATATAAATATATAACAATGTAGCACTCTGGAAAGTTCTGAAAAATAAACCTGACTACATGCTCAATTTCATCATTTCATTTCATGTTGGTATGCAAGCTAGTTTTATATCTGATGGTCAGCGTTCTCGTCCATTTGATGTCGCTAATGGAACTAAGCAAATCTATGTCATGGCGCCTGTTTTGATTGCACTATTCTTCTCGGTGATGCTGAGTTATGCTTTTCGGGATACAAATTAAATTTCATTTTTGATCTGATGGGGAACAGTTTAACCATCAACGGTTTAATTCCACTATTATACGGGATCTACTTTTTGCAGATCACGCTGCCCTTTGAGGAAGCTCAAGATTTATTCAATTGGTTTTCTGCGGCTTGCAAGGCATTTGGACTTACCAGCAGAGTCAAGAAAACTGAAGTTATTCATCAACCTTATCCGTCACAGAATTCGATCTGTAAAACAGAGACACCCTGTTCGTAAGTTTTCTGAGGTCCCTTTACAAGTTGATGGAAAGAATCTCAAATAAGTGGCATCTTTCAAATACGTCGAGAGTATGGTATATTCAAGTGCATCACTTGATCAGGAGATTGTTAATTGCATTGCAAAAGCCATCGCTTCTTTTGGTTGGCTTCTTCATAGGCTGTGGAACGAAAGGGGAATAAAACTTTGCACTAAATTCCAACACTTTTGTATGGATCTGAAATGTGGACACCTTACAGATGGCACATTAATCGATTAGATGTCTTCCATAATGTCTGTCTCCGAACAATCTGTGCCCTGATGTTTTATGATCGAGTATCAAATGCCTACCTTTTTGAGAAATGCAAGATTTGTACCATCAAGACCTTCATAATGCATTCGCAACTACGTTGGGAAGGTCATGTGGCAAGCATGAGTGATGATCACATACCAACATTTTTTTATAATTTACAGTGAACTCAATAGTGGTCATAGAAATGTTATTAGACCTTGATTCAGGTATAAAGATAAACTGAGAAGCAACATTACTTGTGTCAACATTCACGGGTGCCGCGCGCGCACACACACAACGGTAGCACACAGGTTTTACGAACGTTTCCATTTTCAAGTCTTTTTTCACTGATCCTTGGACTATCATAGCAGAAATTCCTCTCTCACGTGCCAAACGTCCCATGGATTGAGTTGGATGCTTCCTAATTGATCTCTTTATCTCTAAGTTGAAATTATGATCCCTCTTCCTGTTGTGACCTCCTAATCAGATTTTCCTCTCTGCTGTTCACGTTTTTTAAAACTTATTCACCATTCTCTCGTTGATTCTTGAATGGACTTTGAAGATGGAAGCTAATGTATGAATCTTCCTACCATTACTGAATTGCTAAATGATCTTTTCCTCTCACCATCGCTCAGATTTAAAGACAGTGGGGATAACACAAAAAAGAATCTAACCTGTTCTCTTTCTAGCTGAATAACTCAAAGGAGTTTTTCAGTGATTTGTACGATAAATGGTGTCAAGAGTGCTAAACATCTTATCTAACAACCTAGAAAAAGAAGAAACTGAATTAGTTTAGTTGTATTTTAGACATTAATTATTTTGTGGGAAGGACAATTATCCTGTTACACTCGGTATATACATACATGCATATATATATATATATATAAATATATATATATATATATATATATATATATATATATATATATGAAGAAATATATTCTCAAGGAGTGCTATATTTATGGGATAAAGTGCTCAATATCGGTGGCCTGACGATTGCATCTAGCATGAAACATCCTGTCGCCTCTAAGTGCATGTGTGTGTGAATAAAGAAAAAAATGAATTGCCGTTGTCACGAGAACTAAATCCATGGATCGAACTAGTCAGCGATGGTCATACGATTCGAAGACCATGATCAAAATAACCCATTTATAATTTTTCTATGTGAATATGACGCATCTATTATCAAAATGTATGTATGTATGTATGTATGTATGTATGTATGTATGTATGTATGTATTTATGTATGTATGTATGTATGTATGTATCTATCTATCTATCTATCTATCTATTTATCTATCTGATGTTATGGAATCTTGTTTTGTTAATTATACATTTATTAAATATTATCTGATATTGTCTTTGTTCGCAAATATTCTCGATTTTCTTTGTATATACCACAGTATTTATCTATGTGTTTACATGTTTAATAAATTAGAAAAAACATTTCAGCACGTAAATATTTATTAACGAATGGTTTGTTGTCTTTTCATTGTGTTAAGTTTAGTTGGTCTAATATATAAAATAGAAGAATATTTTAATAATAAAATGATTTAAGCACTATATACGTTTTATGGGCTTCTGAAATAACACTATCAATGTTGTTAGCATCAGTTTTCAAAGGTGATGCTTGTTTTTCTTTCGTAGCATCCGACAATTGATGCTTATCGATTGGTGATGTGCTGAAAATACATCGGCCGGTTCGAACGGTGCAAATCTTTCATGTAGCCGTTTGAAATATGGCAAGAAAATGATACATCGTGTGAGGCAAATGGAATAAAGTAATATCGGCACCTATTTTTCAAGATAAAAGAAATTCTTTCAGGTTGAAATTTGCTCTGTTTACAAGTAATTGGCCATTGAGATATTTCTAACAGCAAATTAAATTCACTCAATGATATGTAACTGTTGCTTTAAGAAAAATCATGCAAATTCTCGCTCTCTCTTTCTTTCGCTCTCTCCGTCTAAGTGTCTAGATTAAAGGTGGTTTTCTTAGGACAAAAGAATTTCAGTTTCGATCCCAGCTAAGAGGAAAACATTCTTTCATGAGATTTCAATTACCCAGTATCTACTTGTTAATTTCAATGTTTTAAAAAGTACAGCTATTCAAACACATGTACCCAATAAAGATAACATTTGTAATGCATACATACATATATATATATATATATATATATATATATATATATATATATATATATATATATATATATATATATATATATATATATATATATATATATATATATGTATATATATATATGTATATATATATATGTATATATATATATGTATATATATATATATATATATATATAAATTTGTCTGTGTGTGTACGTGCGTGTATGCATATGTCTATGGATTTGTGTCTGTACACACCATACACATATGTATACACATATATATATATATATATAAATTTATGTCTGTGTGTGTACGTGCGTATTAAAAATCGCGATACACATATGCATACACGCACTACACACACAGACATAAATTTATATATATATATATATATATATACACACACACACACAGACATAAATTTATATATATATATATATATGTGTGTGTGTGTGTTATGTGTATTTATATATATATATATATATATCAAGTAATTTGAAAATGTAAACCATTTAATTGAAAATAGGTTTGATTTCGCCTTTCTAGACTTCATCAGATCCAAAAATTTTTAGAAATAAATGTGTCTGAGTGTATTTGTGCCTATGCTTAAAGATTAAATTATTAATACTTTTCTGCTAATATTTTAAGTAAACACACAAATACACACACTCATTCCTTTCTTTCGGTGTCAAATTTCCTCAAAAATTTATCGGGATTTTATATCCATTTTATACACACCCATACACCGACACGGGTACAGATCACACATAACAGACACACAGAGACAGACAAAGACACAGAAACACACACACAGAAACACACACACAAATATATATATATATATATATATATATATATATATATATATATATATATATATATATATATATATATATATATATATATATAGCTATCTATTTATCTAGCTCAATCTTTTCATATCTATTTTTCTGTCTCAATATGGTCCTATCTATCTATCTCAAACTGCTTATGTCTATCTGTATATCTAAGTTTATCTATCTATCTATCTAAATTTATGTATCTATCTATCTATCTGCCACGATCTCTTTACATCTATTTACTTTTCTATCGCTTTTTCACTTATCACACACATACACACACACACACACATACATACATACATATATATATATATATATATATATATATATATATATATATATATATATATTACCATGAAAGATAATTGATTTTCTTTGAAGTTCTAGTTTGGTCTGACCATTGAACTAGGACATTGTAATTAATCGCTCAGAGTTGTGTTTATTTTTTAGTTGTATGTTTATTTATTTTTTTCCCGTTGGCTGCGGTTACCGTTCAAGCCCGTTTATAGGCAATGATCTGTACGATAGTTTTTAATACTAGACACTTTTTAATTGAAAGAGTGGGGGGGTGCTCTCTTCTTTTTCTTACTGCATTTTTCAGACCAAAGTTAAGCTGTTTTTAAAAAAATTTATTCGGGGCATACATGTTTTATTAACAATGCACAATTATTCCTTCAAGCGTCAGCTTATACAGACGAGAGATGTTGTAGACATATTCTGCTTTGCGGTTTATTGCATTTGAGGTTCAGAGAGCTTATCTGACCCTCGTCTGTGCTAACTTTAATAAAATTACATGTATAGGCATTGTTCGATATTAGTGACCCACAGACTTGGCATAGCCTAATGCGTCCGCCACCGCAATACTGATTGACAATGTTATTGATAAAAATGTCAGTGATCTGGAAATGTGTCAGACCGAGTTCTGGGTGCTTATGTTGATGCAAATGTAATTTATGCTTGAGGATATGCGTATTTGACTATCCCAAAAAGAAGTATTCCATCAGAGAACAATTAAAAGGCCTTGATTTAATATATTAATATTATACCCTATGACAAAGGGAAAGCTATATATATATATATATATATATATATATATATATATATATATATATATATATATATATATATATATGTATATATATATATATATGTATATATATATATATATATATATATATATATATATATATATATATATATATATATATATATATATATATATACACCGGTAGCATAAATATCCGATTGGAATTATAAACACTTCCTTAATAAAAACAGCTAATCAACTGAAATATGACAACAGTATTGTTATCCGATGAGATGATAAATCTAATCCTTTCGTTATTTTAAACAAACATGAGTACAACTGAAAATTACAGTCCATTTTGGACGATCACAATCAATTTAAAAGTTAAATAATAACACCAATCCCAACTTAAAGAAAAAACAACATATAAATAAACTTATTACTGATAACAATACTGAAATAAAATCCTATAAACTTCAAAAGATTATAGGTGACTATCAATCTGGCTGGCTATACGGAAATGTAAAAATCCATAAAATGATCATCCCTTCCGACCTATCATTTCACAAACATCTACACCAATATATTAACTTTCAAAAACCCTTAAAAATTTGGTCATGTACGCCATCATAGAACCACTTTAAGGAATTACGAACTGAGACTACTATTCCGCAACCGTTATCTAGATGTCATCCAAATTTAAATTTTAGTTTAAGAATTCAGTGTGTGTGTGTGTGGTGGGGGGCGGTGAAATCAAAATGAAATATACTTATTCAAGTTCCTTTGGTAATGTAGTTTCAGAATATATATTGTTATGGCGGTCTATCTCCAAACTCCTAGGAGATCATTAACAATCATACAGAGGCCACAATTTTGTATATGCGTGCGTATGTCAAAATGTCTGGATGCGCAGTAACCTGAGAGATATTTATATTTATTGTCTTCCTTTTCTTTATTTAGTTTTCTAGTGCACCTCTATTGCAAATAAAATATGGGTTGTATTTTCACTCATTACGCAAAAAGCCTGCCGCGGTTGGATTCAGAATAGAAATGAGGTCGTTGCTTGATCTCAGAACAACTGTTCTAATCCAAACATCAGAACAAGACCATTCCACTTGAAGCAAGACTGATTGAAACACAGCTCTTCTACCATTACTTTCTTCCAATTTAGCATCATATCATTCCGATCCAAGACATAATAATTCGAGTAAATGGTTTTTCTTCTACGTAGTCGATCATGGCTCATCCTATCCTTTGTAGCTCTTAGCAATGTTTGCATTTTCTATCCTTCTCACTACCTGTTCTCATATTCATTTATACAAGGATGTCAGGTTGGTTACTCGCTATATCCCTCTGTCCATCATATAAGTACTGGATTCCCCAAGCCCAACTATCGTCATTATGTATCTCTAAATCTTTAACTCTCCTTCCTGATTCTAAATGTCCTTTTTGTTTCCATTTTCCATAAAATTTAATCGCCCTTCACATGTTCCCTCCATTCTTTTAGAAAACGAAATCTCTACTTAAATTCGGACTATTGTTCTCGTCATAAAGGCCGGAGACGACAACGGCCGGAACGTTGTGATAACACAACAAAGATGAAGAAAATAGTCCGAATATGAATAATGTAAATAATGATAACTCCTCTTCCCAGAAATTCAGACGGAATCCACCTTTTTCTCGCAGTTCTCCTCTTGATCTTTGAATAAAATATAGTTACCGTCAAGAAAAGGTCTAGGGTAAATAATGAGGAAATAAGGATTGGCGAATTTGACACTCACAAGACATTAAAGGCATGGGTGTAAAACAACCTCACGAGTTTTGTAAACGAATGTCAGATAAGAGAGTGGGAGAGATAGTAAAAATACAAATATTGCTAAGAGATACAAGGGATAGGAAGTTGTGGGGAGCCATGGTCGCCCACGTCCTGAAGGAACACGATACAAAGCAGAAAAGGAATAAGAAGAATGAGAAAGAGTGAGAGAAGAAGAAGAAGAAGAAGAAGAAGAAGAAGAAGAAGAAGAAGAAGAAGATATATTCTTCGCCATTCCTTTGCGTTTTCTTCTGAATGTGATTTTGTAAAGGAACGTCACTGAAGGGAGTGGGAGGGATAGTAAAAATATTGTTAAGAACTACAAGAAAAAAGATGCTGTGGAGTGCCATAATCACCCAGGCGGCACATAAAAAAGAAGAAATAGAAGACATATTCATCTTCTCATTTCTTCTGTCTTTTTTCTTTCTTTCGGATAACTCATTTTGCTCGTTTCATTAACACTTCCCTTAAGGTATTCTACTTTAAATTTCAAGCCTTTTTCCAAAACTTAATTGTTGTTTTTAACTGCATTTAAATATGTTTTATTTTCAAAGGGCGATAGTTTTATTCGGATTCAAAGATCCCTCCACTACAAACACACTTACCCCGAGGGTAAACGTTTGATTAATTTGATCCTAAACCATGTAATTGAAAGAGGCAGATTCAGACCTGCAACAGACAGCAGACATTTTGTTATAAACAATACTACACAGTCTGAAATGTTTAGATGATCGCTGTAAACTAAATTGGCATCAGCGCATTTTTTTGTTTCCTAACCTTTAAAATGTAATATCCAACATGTACAAGATTTAGAATGTTTTTATTTAAACAAAACGTTTCCCTGATTAAATAAACACGTACAAATAAACATCGCAGTCTGTGAAGAGTTTTTTTTCTGCAAAGACGTTTCTCGTTAAATTTAGATTTATCGCTAAACTGAATAAAAAATATATTAAAAATACTGTGAAACTTTTATCTTCCACTTCATGTAACACAATATACACTTTGGAAAGAGCAAACACTTATTTTAAACGATAAATGAAGTGTCTATAACTGAATGCTTGAACTGCCTTGTAAAAGAAGCTCAGTTTTCATCGGATTACAATTGCCTCAGTAATCTTATTTTTGAAGTACCAATGTTCATTTTTACATAGCAGATAATCGAGACAGAACAGAAATAGCAAGTGTTTCTTTGAATCCGCTTTATTCAGTGAGAAATCATTTTTCTCAGTTTCTTGATTCTTATTAAAATTTAATACCTATTTTTTCCTTCGATTGCGAGAAACATAAGTTTGAGTTTATAAAAAAATATCAGGTTGGAAATAGATAAAGCTATTTATATTACCAGTTTCAATTCTAAAGTCGGCAGGAATTTAATGTCACAAAGACTTTAAAAGTTAATTTATTTGGAAAATGGTTCTTTTGTGGAAGAATGCAAATAGAAAAGATTCTGAAAAAAAAACAAACTGAAGGGGTCACACGCAGCTCATATCTTAAGGCATTTTTTAAAATCATTTCACCCCAAGCAAGGCAATAAAGCCGCTAAGACGCAATAAGGTTACTTGGTGTCAGGAAATATGAAATAAAATAGGTATTACGGACAACAAAACAACAAGAATTAAGAAGACAAGATAAAAATTAATATAACATTTACATTTTTGAAGATAAAAGTTGACTGTCAAACAAAGCCGGAAGGGAGTTCGAGAAGCTCGACAGAAGAAACTGTTAGCATAGAACTTACGGTTACATCTAGTCCTTTCATCTGTAAGATGATGAGACATTGCCGCTAATCTAGTACTGTGTTTAAATTCATAAGGTTTAAGTAGCATAGGTTCATCAGAACAATTAACATGAAAGGTCGGAGAGCACAACCGCAGAAACGTTGTGATCAAAGAAAGAAAATGAGGACAATAGTCCGAATATAGACAGGGTAAATAATGATAACTCCTCATCCGAGAAAGTCAGACGGAATCCACGTCTCGGTTGCCACAATCCTCGTTTTCATCTCTAAAGAAACTGTAGTTACAATCAGAAAAAAGCAGTTGAGATTTCTCGTGTAAAATAATGAGGAAACGAGACTTGAAGAAAAATGCACAGGCTTTTTGGCATCAGCTCATTTTTTGCTACTCCTACGGCAGTACAAATAAATACATCCAAGTGTTCTTACAAGCGCATATAAAACTCTACAAATGGTTTATCTGAATAAAACGTGTATTTACTTTCACAAATGTTTACATATGAAAATGTGAAGATACCATTTCTAAAATTTGCTCTATGGAAGGAAATGAGTATACAGAAGAAATGAAAGGAAATAACAGAATTATAACAATGCATTATCAGAAAAAACTCTGTAGCGAAAAGAGCTTTCAAAATTTACCGTTTTTTCCTTATGACAGCACGCCAAGAAAAATACAGCTCAATGTTTTCACAATAAAATAAGATTAGCAGAAGATAATAAAGGAATGCGAAAGGAAATGACTAAAAATTATTTTTTTAAAAAAGACAGAATTCCTGGTTGTCAACAAGAAGAAGATACGAATTACGAATTGGAGACAGCAAAAGCAAATAATTACAAAACATGAGAAATCCAGAAAGTTTTTTTTTTCGTTTTTTAACAGAAGTCGCCTTGGAATAGCAAAAGTTGCTTTCCAAAAGCTAAGCATGGTATAAAGCAACAGAAAAAAATTGTTAAATACAAAGGAAAGCGTGCTGTATTGTTATGTAATATCAATTTCCATATACGGAGATGAATGCTGGAAAATCACATCACAACTTAAGTACAGACGTGAGGCAAAAGAAATGGGGTACTACCGAAGGATGATGAGAATTCCAAGGGCTGAAAATGTGAGCAACGACAAAGTATTAAGAAAAAGGAATATAAAATTACACTTATAATTAGGACCATAAAGAAACAAACGAAATTTCTAGGGCACATAATTCGAGAACGGGATTAGAAAATCTGTCCCTCCCAGGACATATTAAAAGTAAGAGAAACGAAATCAGCGCGTGACTTAACCTAACAAGCTTGTGCAGATAGTTGGCAGAACATCGATTAAGAAAGATGGCAAACAGACAAAACTTACTGAGAATTACAAAGGGAAAGAAGTCATGGAGATCAAGACGTTCACATCCTAAAGGAGCACGACACATAAAAAAAAAACGAAAGAGATCTGGATATTATATAGCTTAGCTCAGGTTGATTCGTTATGTAAGATCTATTTAGATTAATTATTAAACTTTAAATTAACATGACTTACTCGTAGATATGTAGAATTCTGAATAAGTTTAAATATTACGGACTCTCTCTGTCTCAGTTTAGGCTTAGGGTTGAAACCTCGGTTCTCGTACGATCACCGAATGTCAAGACTGATCAGTACTAGATGGGTGACCGCTTGAAAATAACAGATGTTGTAATCTTAGATATGCGGGTGGTGTAATGGATAACGGCTCGGAATTGGAAGTTGGAGAGTCGAGCTGTAATTCCAGTAACGTTCGTTATATTCACTTAGGCGCAAATATCATTCGGAAAGATATGAATTCACCTCTTCTCCATCCTGATATGGCTTAATTAGTAGAAATTGTGCGAGAAAATCATTATCTCCAAAAACATTCTTACTATCTAGAAATATTTTCTGCAAACGATTGATAAGCCGTAAAAAAGGAATTAGCAAAAATTTATCACACTCTACATCTATCTATCTATCTATCTATCTATCTATCTATCTATCTATCTATCTATCTATCTATCTATCTATCTATCTATATCAGTCTCTTCCTTATCTATCTATCTATCTATCTATCTATCTATCTATCTATCTATCTATCTATCTATCTATCTATCCCAGTCTCTTCATTATCTATCTATCTATCTATCTATCTATCTATCTATCTATCTATCTATCTATCTATCTATCTCAGTCTCTTCCTTATCTATCTATCTATCTATCTATCTATCTATCTATCTATCTATCTATCTATCTATCTATCTATCCCAGTCTCTTCATTATCTATCTATCTATCTATCTATCTATCTATCTATCTATCTATCTATCTATCTATCTATCTATCTATCTATATCAGTCTCTTCCTTATCTAGCTACACTATCAAAGTCTCTTCATTATCTATCTATCTATCTATCTATCTATCTATCTATCTATCTATCTATCTATTATCTAATTTATTTGTATCTATTGTTTTACCGACCTATCCAGTACATACCAGTATTTATTCCTTACGCAAATATTCAACCAAATCAATTACCTAAGATTTCATTTCAAAGCCGATGTAGGAATAGATCCTAAATCCCAATTCGCATTCCTTCCCATCTTTTGGACTGTGGTAGCGGGTTATCTCTTGGTTCCTGTTTAGGATTGAATTTCTGGTTTCTTAAAGTCTTCTTATTCTCTTTCAATTCAAGTCTTGCGGCTTAGCTTCGCCTTTCTTGTGATGAAATGATTAAAAAAGTGACTGAGCTTATTTCATTGCTTTTGGTCTTTAATTTTACATGAACTTAAGAAAACTAATAAGATCTAATATGCGTTATTACTAATTTAATTATGAAATTAAAAAAAATTAGCTAATATTTTAACCCCCCACCCCAAACAAGGCGATAATGCCATTAAGATGCAAGGGGCTAAGGTGAGTGAAAGAGAATGAGAAAAATTCAGAAGGGACAGGAAAACCGAACCTAAACAGTAAACAAGGGATAAACCTTTACTCCTGATCAAATTACCGGGGTGTGGGTGATCGTGTGAGCCGGACGATAGGCGAATCTATCTACTCCAAATGAGGGGGAGGGAAGAAACAAATTAGTAAATAAAAGTTAGGATCTCAGACGAAGACATTAGAAATATAGAGTTGAAGGAGACTTTAGAAGGGACCGGGAAACCAATCCTTAGCCGAAAACAACGGATAAAACTAATCTCCTGTTTCATAACACAGGGCGATAGGCGAACCTATCTACTCTATTGAAGAAAAAGTATAGATAATTAAATGAATAATTAGTAAATAAAATGTCAGAGTTCAGACGATACTTAAGTAATCTTTACAAGTTGTATTTTTTAATATTTTATATTTAATTAATCCAAGATTATCTATAAAATACTAAAAGTCTGTGATTCTTACTTGCGTGGTACGTCGTCCATCCAGCGCATAATTATATAAGTTTCTTTTCACCTCTCTCTTTCCTCCTCTCTGTGATTATAAGTATCCTTGCATAGTACGTCCGACCGGCGTATAACGATTTAAGTTAATCTGATTAAAGGGGATAAGATTTAGAAAAATACCAGTTGATTATACAGTAAGTATTTTTACTTTAACTTTCTTCAAACAATTTTATTAATTAAAATATTTTAAAGTTAAAGACAGACACAAAGAGAATCTGCTTTGTTGTTTCGTCCAGTTGTTTGTAGAGTAATTATTTATATTTCAGCTTTCATTAAACAAACAATATTTTAAATATTAAAAAAATGGCATATTTAAAAAATATTTTCAAGTGAATATGATTTTAAAATGAGTTTGGCATATTAAAAGTATTTTTATGTTAAACTGATTAAAAAGTATATATAAACGTGAATAAGATTTAAAAATATCAATTGTTTATACAATAAGTATTTTTATTTTAATTTTCTTTAAACAGACAATTTTTTTAATGAAGAAATCAACTTCAATGTTTTATAACCTGAACGTCAGTGTCCCAACGGGTCACGGGTAGCCTAGTTATAAATAAAATTGATTTTCTTCTTGTATGTCTTACTTTTATTTTTAATCATTAAATATCGGAGGAAGAACGGAGGGCATTAAAAGTTCTTTAAATATTAAAAGAAAATCTACGAAGAAAACAAAAGAAATAAAAGCAGAGTAACAGAAACCAGATTCACCTACTTACTAAAGAGATTATTCTAGTACCATCCATTACAATAACGATGAAATATCTCATTACTAAATAATGCTGAATAACTGATAAATATATAAAAATCACATTGAGTCGTATATTATAAAATGAATTCTCCTTAATAGCGGTTCGTTTATTGTCCCTTTTCTTTAACAATGTTTTCTTTTCTGATATTATCTCATACGCAATAACCTCTAGCGTCTTAGTGGTTGGTGCTGAAATGATTTTAAAAATTATATAGGGGTGAAAGATCATACCTCCCACTTTTCTACAATTCGCGACAGTCGGTTATCTACAAAATCCGTGATAACCATGTGGTGAAAATATCGACCCATTTCCCATATAATGAATAATCCTCACCCGGGCGTCTCTAAGACAACCAACTTCCTGGTAACAAATATCTCTAACGCTAGTGTTCATTTTAAAAATCTGTAATTTCAATATTTCGATAGGAAATTATCAAGTATAGACAGAATTAACTTTATCAGAAAAGTGATTCTAAGTAATCATTCTGACATTAAGCAAGGAAAAAAAACTCCAGTTATTATAATAAAAAAACAAAAGTAATCTAATTTGCTTGCAAAAAATATTTACCTGTCAGCAAGTGTATTATTAAATAAAGAACGCAGTCTAACTCACTTGAGTTGGATTATCTGTCAGCAAAGATGTTTCTCTCAATCTTTTCGTTGCTAAGATAATTTAAGCGCCGGCAAAACATGGGAAGCCGTTTTTAAAGTTAATTAGAAGAGTGATCGAAAGTATAATGATGGAGTTTAACTGTGTTTTGTTTTCGTCCACGCCATGGACGACATTAAATTAGTGATAAACAAAACGAAAATCCTCAATCAAGCCTCTTCATTATTTTCAAACTGCACTGCAGCCGACAATGGACAAGATATCTTTCGGTGAATAGTAGAATTTTGACAAGATAATGCAACATATGTAAATACGTTTTTTTAAAATGCATTAGATTTCAAGAAAAATACGTGAAAGAACATCGTCTAGATATATTTTTACTTTTTTTGGCCACGGGAAAACATGACTTAATAAATTCTAACATATAAAATAATCTTATGATTGGAAGATGAATTATTCAAACCCTGGTAAAATTTATGAAATCAGTACACTTAGAGAATATTTACCTTGGTTCTTCTTCTTCTTCTTGTTCTATGTGCCGTGTCCATTCAGGTTGTAGGCAATTATGGCTCTCCACAATTACCTGTCCTTTGTAGATCGTAATAAATTTTTGTCTTTTTCTTATCTCTCCTAAACCTTTCGTCACCACCCATTTACACAAACTCCTAAGATAGGTTATACGTTATTTCTTCCGTCCTCTCTTGTTTTCTATCTGTCCTGTGAGTATCAGATTTTTGATGCCTTCTTTTCTCATTACGTTCACTAGAAAGCTCAACCATCTCTCCCTGATTTTAATTAGCTCTGATCGGTTATCTCACTGACGTGCCGTTACCTCCCTCTGTCTTTTTTACAAATACTTTCATGGTAACTGCTCTAAAGAACTGCTTTCGCTGGTTCCCAAACTTCATGAATTTAAGCGTTCTACTAAGCTGGCATGTGGCTCACACCCTTTCACTGTCGAAACTGTTAAATGTAGCCGCCTCTTCTACTCCAATAGCTTCATGTCTCGCACCTCTCGCCTGTGGAACTCCCTCTCCTATTCCTGTTTCTCTGATAGCTATTATCTCCAACTATTCAAATATAATGTCAATCGATGTCTCCAGATGCCCTGATCTATCCTCTGTCGTTCTCTTCATCCTTGCCTCTATCACTCCTATTTGCACTAGCTCCAACTCTCTGTAACCCCTTGCGTGCTAGTGGCTTCCCGCCTTGCTTGAGGTGAAACGCTTATAAACAAAGTATAACATTCCGGTTTGTTTCCATTTTCTCTAAAACTTCGTCGTTGCTCAAATGTTCGGTCTATGAAATGTTCAGAATCCTGCTTCAGAATCACATTTCTGAACCACAGATCATGGCTCTCCACAATTTCCTGTCCTTCGTAGCTCTTAATAAATTTTGTCTATCTATTATCTCTCTTAAATCTTTCAGCGCCATCCATTTACACAAGCTCGCAAGGTAGGTTATGCGTGGTTTTCGTCTGTCCCGCTAGCCTTCTGTGAATCTCAGATTTTTCAAACCCTCTTTCCTCATTATGTGCACAAGAACTGATGTTAAGTATAAGTGTCCATTTTGTTTCCATTTTCTTAAAAACTTCGTCATTATTCCCATGATCGACCCATGGTATTCTCAGTATCCTTCTGCAGAACCACATTACTGTTGCTTCAAGTCTCTTCTTCATATGTGAGGAGATTGTCCAGAATTCACTGCCATATAGAGGGACTAATATTGCTGTTATGGGAAATTACTCATAATAATAATGAACTATTCCGGACATTATAAATATTGGGCCTCAAGAGGGAGCAGAGAGGATTATTGTAAGAATCTCCTGTCGAACTCGGAAGACGCTTTGCCGAAGGGAAAAGTTTCGATCGGGGAGGTAGACAGTGCCTGAACCCGTTTATACGGGTTCTAATGGGCATATTTCTTGCCGATCCTACGGGCTCGGAGAACCCACATTAAACCGGTCTTGTGCCACATACGACACATGTGGGTGTTGTTAAATATCGGGTTATTGTAAGAACATTGGAATAGTGATACTTGTCGAGACAACATAGTTTACTCTAACCAAATCTGATAGTCATTACTAATACTTCTACTTCTTTGTATATATTTCTGTTTGTAATATATCTGTGTTATTCCATAGCTGTGTTCGAATTATTTCTTCATTGGTTCTACCTTGGAGACATCACCGTGGTACAAGGAACTTGGACCATAACAATTACATAACATTTTAGTATTCTTTTCTTTCGTTCTAAAGCGATATCTCTGTTTCTTAAAACCTTAGCTTTTGGAAGGTAACTTTCGTTATTTCAATGCGCATTCGAATTTCAGTGTTCCAATTCCTGCCCTCTGTTAAAAAGCTTCCCAGATATGTTTCTTTTTCTATCTCCAGATTACAATTTGCATGTTGGGCTCTTCATTTTAAAAACAACTATGCATTTCGTCTTCTTGTAGTTGATGTTTAGTCCTTTCCTCTCACTTTCTGTTACTACCTTCAGTAAGAATTCTTATAGTTTCCTTTCTGTGTTTGCTATAACACAGTGACATAAGCACATCTTATGACGTTAAGATTGTGGCTGCCAGTAGTCAATATTGCTCGGACTCGCTCCACTGTATAGGTTGAATAAACCCGGTGGGAAGCCACATCTTTGCCTTACATACCTTTCAATGTTTGTACTGAACTCATTTACTATCGGTATGCAAGCAGTTTGCTGCCAGTATAGGTTCTGGGTTATTCTAATATCCTTCAATAAAACCTATCCTAGATAGACGTAAAATATTTTTTTTATTTAATAGCCCCTATTAAATAATATAATATATATATATATATATATATATATATATATATATATATATATATATATATATATATATATATATATATATATATATATATATATATATATATATATATATATATATATATAACCAAGTGTGGGATTGGTATATACGGAGTACATTTCAATAACCAACAATTATTATTCTTTAAAGAGTGCTCAATACAGAGTAGATCAGATATAATCATTTATTTAAATATTATAACATATATATATATATATATATATATATATATATATATATATATATATATATATATATATATATATATATATATATATGTCATCTACCTTAGATTCTGGTTTCGTAAAATATAGCTTAAGCAAACGAGAATCTCACGATATAAAGCAGGAGCACCAGAACAGATATGAAAGCAATATTCAATTCTTGAGCAAATTGTAGATTTTTAAAAGTGCTAGATAGATTCTGGCGAGATAAGAATGTCTGATAAGCACCAAACCTAACATTGTGATTCAATATAATCATTTCCCTGCGTGTGGAGAACGTGTATGCAAAACGGGTTATCACCATAGGGTTAGCATCAGCCCTTCTGATGGAAGGCAAACCCAATTCTAAATTTTGATTAAGTTTTAGGTGTTTCGTTTGCGAGTTGTTAACACTTGCAAGCCATTTCATGCTCTATTTCTTTCTTTGGTGGTTATTTTCGAGATCCGCTTCCAGGTTTACTTTATCGGACATCATGGACTTGTCATTAAGAATGATTGTGTCATCAGTATAAATATCAATTTTTATGATTAATAACAGTTTTAAGTTTGATATATAATTGATGAGGAAGACGTTGTGATGGAAGATCTTGACAGAGAAGAAAGGATGAGTCCTTCAGATCAGGATAATGTAAAAGAAGACGAGCCTAAGGATAATAGCGGGAGTGACTCAGAAATAGAAGAAGATGAAATAAGACCAAGATCTCCATAAAAAAAAACAGTACATAAACCTGATTGTAGAGGATGTTCGTGAACAACGAAAGGCATTTAATCCCTTAGGTTCACGTGTAGTAGATTAATAAAAAGGATTGCATTTATTTGTATGTGTTAAGTAGAAGAGAAATAAAGTGTCTAGTAACGTAAGAGAAAGGCGTAAGTTGGCTACTGATCACGTAACGCAAAACATCACAATACAACAAAGAGTTTTATAATTTACAATATTAACTGGTTGTCACCTGACATCGCGAGAAAAGGACAGTGTAATTCGCAGTTTTTATTCAAATTCGATGTTTTACATTATTATTAAGCTTAATCCTCTTTTACTGTGTCTCCAGTGTAAAACAAACCTTAATGCAGTCTTTTCTAGGCACGATAGATTGGAACAAATATTTCTATAGATAAGAATTGCAGAATTTAACTTGAAAATAGAAGATGCTAAATACGTTCACGAAGATAAACGAGATAAAAGTAATTTTGTTTACAGTTTTATTTTCAGTTTTTAGTTTCAGCTTTCTGTCAGCCTGCCAGATTCTATATTTAAATACATGTGTCATTTAATTTGTTCGAAATCATATCAGTTCAATATTTTTTCCATTGGGCATTTTCTCTACTCGTATTTTGCCTGTCGACCTTTGAGCGATCAAACGTATACCCTTTGCGTTTATGTATCTTTTGGCTGTATATTTAAATCGTGTTGCTTGCTTAACGATAAATAATAATAATAATAATAATAATAATAATAATAATAATAATAATAATAATAGTGATTATTATTATTATTATTATTCCAATTTCAATTCCGTCCGGGTCCTACCCAGAGACCAATTTCTGTAAACCAAAAAACCCTAAGATCACACGCTTTTTACATAGATAAATCTCTTCGCAATATTTGAGCTATACTTGTGAGTACAATTTTTTTTGTATTTCTTTTGTATTTTCTGGGCTACCAGGAACTCTTTCAATGAGTCGATCGAACTGTTTTCCAATCAACCCAAGAGCTCTAATTACAACCGCAATCATTAATGTCCTCATGTGCCACATTTCCTAGATTTCCATTTCAAGAACGTCATATATTATTATTATTATTGTTGTTGTTATATGTGGCATCATGTTGCCAGAGAGAAATTTCAAGTGCTTAATTACCAAGTCTCCTCCGATGCTTATGAGTAAAAATGGCACAGTAAGAGTGTTATATATACGCATTTGTGTCTTTACTTTTAACTGGAGAGGGTTTTGGGGGTGATATATGCAGTCTGTATGTGTTCTGACACGCTATATGCCTTAGTCACACTACCCGTAACCTTTACAATTGGGAGCCATTTTGGCCACGTACACATGTGTGAATCAACCCCATTCTCTTCGTATTCTATTAGCAAGAAGTAAGTTCCATTCGAACAGCATCTTCCTAAGAACTGCTGCTTCGTGGAACAGACTCCTATCAGGATGCTTTACCAATTACTACAACTTTGACATCATCAAGACTATATTTCACAATTATATTTCTTGAATACCACCATAAACTTCCCTAGTTGCAAATTCTCGTGCTCATACAAAACTACACAGTAACCTTTTACTTTGAGTAACTTTTCGGCATTATGAACGTTAGTATAAAGAAATTCCTCTCTCTGACTCCAACCAAGAAATAACTTATGAATATTTATACGTCTTGTCTTAGCGTAGCACAAAATAAAACAATGCAGTTACTTTTGTGAAGGTTTTTAGTAACAATGTTTTGCGAAAATAACTTACTTTATACACGTATTCTTCGCTCCAAAATCTGATATTCGAAATACTAAATCCAGAAGATGGCTGCAGTATCGTTGAAGTTTGATCTGATGAACAAAGATATACGAGAGAAAATTACTATTTGGTGTCCTACAGCGAGCGCTTTTGATTAATCATTTTATTTCAGTTTGGAACATGAGAGTAATCGGCGGATCAAACACACTAGAAATAGCTTGCGAGATTTCCATTCATGTCTTTCAACAAAATCTTGCTAAGGAAATATTTAAAAAGCATTATTTTCTAATATGCCAGACACCAGGTTCTTGGAAAAGAGTGTTCAAAGTTTTAGCTTCAAGCTCAAACCAGAAAGATGTATTATCTAGGGACATTGTTCTTTCCTCTTTTCTTCCTGAACACATTATTTTAAAATGAATAAATCATTCGTTTCCTTCAGGCGTCATATTAGAGATTACAGTTACATATTTTAAATGTAATGTAATTTAGCATAATACAGAATTCAACGCAACATATTCAACGAATATATGATTCTTTCCTTGTTTATTTTATATATCTTGTGTTTTTAGTTAGTTATTTATATACTTATACCTTTACACTTTCTCTATCAGTATACACACACACACACACAAATACACACACACACACACACATACATACACACATATATGTATATATATATTTATATATATATATATATATATATATATATATATATATATATATATATATATATATATATATATATATATATATATGCATGACGTATAACATGAAAGTGTTTTCTAGTTTCTCCTGGGATGCCCGAATCAATTATGCTCAATATTGGCGGAATAGAGCTTGCCGTAGGAGTGGATTGAGACTAAAACTGAGGGAAATTGCAGATAACAGCACATGAATTTGAACCATACAAAAGACGTTGGTTATAAAATGTTCACTATAGTCCACGATAAATAATGACTAACTATATATTAAAAAAAAATTTGCGAGATCTAACTTTAGCCACATCATTTAACATCCAATTTAAATTTTAAAAAACGAGAAATTTATGTAATATATTAGGGTGTTAATAAATAATTACTTTTTAACTGAAAGGCTATAAAAAAAACAAAGGAAAGTTAATTGTATTTAAATAAGGTTTATCAATTATGTAATGATCGACAGGAAAGCAAGTTTTCGATTCCATTTCCAAGTAAATCTGTCTTATTCCCGGGTGTGTATTGAGAAAGATTTGAGAGAACTTCCAGTCCTGACAATCCGTTTCGTTAGGTATTTTTGTAATCTAGAAAGGGTTACTGAATGAATGAGGAATAAGCAAAACGGAGGTTGGAAAAGAAATGGTAATCATTATAACATCAACAAAATCCAATACTCTCCATCGGTGTGAAATAGGTAAACCACTGCTACTGTGGACTACTTAATCAGCATATTAACCCCACTTACAATAGTGTCCAACGTAATTTTGAGGGTTGGGACATGCCCATTAGTGTTCATAGGTACGGTATATAACTGTTTTGTATATGTGTTCCCTTGCATTGTCAGGCAGAAAAATAACACCTACTCTCTTTACCACAGCAGAACACTTTCGCCGTAAGGATGCATTTAACCAACTAAGTTTCTGCAATAAGCTTCCTCTTTGTTGATGATCCTTTCATGGTCCAGCAGATCGTAACGGATGGCACATTTCATATTCCACTAGACACAAAACAAGGACTTCTGTGAACGGAGACAAGTATTTATTTCAAAGCCCATTTATCATTACCTGTGAGAATCTATTGTAAAACTGAAAGGATAATATTCGTTTTAAAAAGACAGCTAAGTATGGCGAAACGTTGTATTCGGTTCTAAAGAAAATGTTCATATGGAATCCAAACTACGCATTATTTAAATTAAACTCTGAAATGTATTATAAACGAGCTACTGTCGGATAGAAGATATCCTAAAATAATTCTAATCGAAGTTTCCTACTTCTCTTCTCTCCTTGCTTGATTGACTCTGAAATGCGTAATCACTTTACAGACATTCTAATACAAACTGGGCAAGTTTTCGTACAATCATATCAGTCAGTTTCAAACTGAAATCTTAATAAGGTTAATTTAATTTTATCTCGACTAAGAATGATATACTAGGTTACTTCAAAACATTAACAAACTTTAAATCATTAACCCTTATATGGATATTATATAAATACTAACTACGCCCAACTTTGAATTAATTAGAGTAAAAAGAAGTGGTTCATATTTTGTCCGTTTTGGCCTCACAATCATTCACCTTATATGTTGTTCCATCGGTCAAAGGATGGTATTACACTTCTGTAACAGATATAACCGGCGTATTCGTAACCTGGTCTTCATTGTAGATCATTTTTGGTGTCAAAACTATTTAGGCTCACTTATGCACAAATAGTAATTCCGTATAGCAGGGAATATATTTTATTTTACAAAAGCAAAATGTAGTAGAAAATATAAATTCTGAACAGTGACGACACCGCTCCTGACGGCTATCTATGAGGTTGTCACGTTGAACTTCTAAGCCTTGGTTCAGCTTCAGGCGTAAGTCTCCTCTCTTTTCAAACTGCACCTCAAGGCCAATTTTTAAAATTTCGCAGGCTCACTTGTGTGCCTGAGGTCATACATTATGTATCACAGGACAATGTAATTTGGGGAAGAGAGATTAAGATTATGATATCAAAATCAACCGACTGAAACAATAGAAATTAGTCCCAAAATAAAATAAATTCAAATTTGAAAGCAAGAAGGTACATGTTGTATCATAATGAAAAAAATGAACATTGGAATTGGGCAAAATAAAAATATAAAATTTGATTAATCGCCCACTTTCTCACACCTTATCCTATATAGAATCTGTTATTAGATCTGTAATGGAGAGCTTAGCTGACTAGTTTACTTGAAAGAATATGCTGGGTTTTGTTCAGCTGTCAAGAATTGATTAAAGTGGCATTGGTTTGCAGGCGCATATACAGGGCGCTATCACGCGGCTCGAATCAGTCACGGGTTGAAGAGTCACAGTGAGCTGTATTCGGTGTAAGAATTAAGGGCTATGCAGATCGATGATTTGATGGAGTGTCGAGCCTATTTTCCTTAAGTATAGGCTTTGTTCTGCAAGATCCTCGCGCAGCGTCTTAACAAAGTGACGTTCCATGCATTTGATCGCATTATTCTCCCCCACAATGAAATAAGCCCCGTGCTTCGCTCCCTGCCAGAAACGTAGAATAGAAACGCCCAGGATATATTTGACGCAATTTCCACCAGAGTAAAACTAAATACTTTCAGATGATGATGATATTTATAATGAAATTGTGGTTTATTTTATATAAGTGTTGATTTTTGAAGAATTAGGTTAAACATCAAATAAAATTGTTGCAATTTTAAAAGGCTATATTTCAATAGAATTGTATATTACTGTCAAAAGCATATTGTTTTACTAATTTAAAATTAATTTTGCTGTCTACTTTAAAAATGTATAAAATACAATATATATATATATATATATATATATATATATATATATATATATAAACAAATGCTTGGCGGTACAAAATCTATATACTATTTTAAAAACAAGGAATTTATTAATGGTAATAGTCCCTAAGGCCCTTTCGTCCAACGTCTCATCATTGAGTAAATCATTGGAAAAAATTGATAAATTAAACGAAAAGAACAGTAACGAAAATGAAGAGCAAAAAGAAAGGTGGGGGGACACACTAAAATCAATAAAGTATAAGTGTATATACTTATAACGCGGGGAGGGGAAATTGCGAGGGACAGTTAAGTTAAAATACCCCCCAACAAATTAAGGGACTTCACAAAATACTTCTGTCGGCAAAGAGAAGGTTTCCGTTATCCTATACAGATTAATTCCAAAATCTTCAAATGATTTTTGGAACCAGCTATGTGAATAATTTTGAAACACTCTTTCGTATACGACTTGACACAGGCTATATTCGCTACGATTTTCTCCTGATGAGATGTTGGACGAAAGGGCCTTTGGGACTATTACCATTAATAAATTCCTTGTTTTTAAAATAGTATATATATATATATATATATATATATATATATATATATATATATATATATATATATATATATATATATATATATATATGATTCAAAGGTCAGTTAAAATTCCGAAAGATTTTTACTGTCAGGAGTATGGGGTAATGTTTATCGGAGCGGAAAATGAATGAGGTGAGCCGTGTTCAATTACCGCCTGATCCTGTTTCGTTCAATTCTGGAAAAGGCATGAATCCATTTCCCTCAAACTATGGGTTAAATAGCAGGAGAGACTTTGCTCTCTCGCCTTGAGGTGGCAACCAGTCTAGAAGAAGGAAATCTATGAACTGAAAACTACTGAAGTGAGTGCTTGTCTTCAGACACACCACTGTTTCAGTAAATGTGATACCCCTATAACCACAAGGAGTCACGGGCCACCCACTGTAAAATACTTGGAATTATAGCTCCGTGTACTCTTATCTGGATTCTTAGGGCAGTGATAATAATTCATACGTCCATCAAATTGTTGCACAATATATTTTTGTTTCACTAATTATTCTACATGCGATTCTATCATATTATTGAAGTCAAAAGAAATTCGATTCAGGCATTTTTTTTTGTTTCTGATTGCTACAATCGGCACAAACTCTGGAAAATCGGCATAATGACAAAGAGAGGAAATAAAGAGAAGTAGAAGACCTAACAAGACTTATTATGAAGGAGGTAGCCGCTTACAAGTAAAGATCTAACTTCTTGATTTCAGCAAGGAAATGAATGCACATGGTTGAGCATTTACTTGGTTGAATAATATGTTTTTGAAATTAAAAAAAAAAGATTGACATGATCAAATCGGTATTCGACTAAGTTAAGCAAAAATAAGTACCGGAATGGTTAGTAACTTATCATTCCTATATAAGAATTACCATACACGCGATATGTTAAAACTTTGTTACTGCTTAAAAACAGAGAAGGACATATAAATTTTTGAGATTAAATACTTTACTTACATATTTAATAAACATGTGAACATGAATGCAACAGTAGTTTCATTTAGTAGTGATAACGATACACCTAAACAGATATGGAAAAAAAGAAATGAATTAAGGTCTTACTTGATAGTTGGTTTGGTCGTGCATTGCTTTAGCGATTTTGCCTCAGCAATATCAGGCGAGCCAAATTATAATTTCGTCTTTCAAGTAGGTGTCGTGCTTAAGTTTACTGATCAGTTGCAACCTTATTTATAAAAGTTATGTAATCTTTAATGTAAATTTTCCCTGTCTATAATTTGCTATAACATATATGAATATAGGAATTGACCTATAGCTGGGACAATGCCATATTAATCCTTATATAGAGATTATTTCCTTGACAAAAGAACAAAATAATGAAAATGAGGCATTGATTTAGAAAAAAAAGAAGGAATTCTTCTTCTTCAATATTCTGTGTCCCTTCAGATTGTGGGCGAACATGGCTATCAACAATTCCCTGTCCCTTGTAGCTATTTAGTAAATTTTATGTTTTAGCTATCTCTCCTAGTCCCTGTTATGTCAGTCTTACACACAACATAGTTATGCGCTATTTTCCTCTATCTCTCTTGCCTTCAATATGTCCTGTCAGCGTTAAATTTTCTAATCTCTTTTTCTTTATTATATATCATACAAATTTCAGTTGTCTCTTTTGGTGTTACGTATAAATGTCCATTCTGATTTCATTGTCTCTGGAACTTCGTCGTTGCTCACAAATTCAGTCTCATGATCCTTCTGCAGAATCACGTTTCTCTTGCCTCAAGTTTCTTCTTCATTTGTAAGGAGATTGTCCGGTATTCACTGTCATATAATGGGGCAGATATTAGATGAATGTTAAGTAATCATTTCTTTGCTTGTAACGAGATTTTCACGTTTCTTAATACATTGCTTTGCTCTTGGAAGCGCCTTTCGCTATCCCAACGCGTATTCAGATTTCGGGTTTGCATTTTCGGTCCTCTGCTAAAAACACTACCCATAATTCTAAACTTTTTGTTCTTGCTTGATTTTGGTATCTCCAATTTATAATTACTGATAAGTAAAGGTAAGTTTTTGGTTCAATTGAGCCTTTTGCTTAATGACTAAACGTCTTTACCGAAAAAGCCGCGTCGGTTGGCCCATTTGTGTCATTATTAGCGGTTTTAACCTTTATATGAGCAGAGAAAGTGGAAGTGACCCCAGTGGTATTAAAAGCGTCGATACTAGGAACGGCCTCGCGTCTCCCCCCTGTGCTTGTAAGTTCAACTCTTATTATTGCATCATTGTCAAGTGAATGAATGCGCGTCTATTATTCACGACTTTCTTTGTTCCTCCATCTCCGCCGCCAACTCCCCAAAGTCTTGCCCTCAGTCGTTATTATATCGGTCCTGTTTGTTTGTAATCAAATATAGATAAGGAAGCAAATATGGTAGAATTAGCTGCTGGCTGGCACTCATTCACGCTACGTCACTTTTGTTTCGTTTCCTTTCTAAATTATGACTTTCCGCTCTTCTCTTGCAATTCTCGTTTGTTTCGCCTTTTACTACTTTCTTTCTCCTCATTTCCTTATTTCTCTCTATCTTTCTTTCTTTCTTTCTTTCTTTCTTTTCTCATGTTTTCTTTCTTTCCTTTTCATTTCGAACTTTCTATTTCCTTTTCTTTTTTTCTTATCTCCCCCTCTCTCTCTCTCGCTCTGTCTTCTTTATTTTTCCTTTCTTACTCTTTTCTTTCTTTTTTTTTCTATTTCTGCAATCTTCGTTTTCTCTATTATCGTCTTTTACAATTTTTTTCTGTTTTATTCTTTTAGATTTCTTCCTTTTTTCTTTCTTTGTTTCCCATACATTTCTTACCGTTTATTACCTTTTCGTTTCTATCTACCTTTTCATTTCCTTTTTATATTTTCTTTCTTTCTTTTTTCTTTCTTTCTTTCTTTCTTTCTTTCTTTCTTTCTTTCTTTCTTTCTTTCTTTCTTTCTTTCTTTCTTTTACATTTCTTCCTGCATATTTCCTTTGCATCTTTTATTAATGTCTTTCTTTCTGCATGCTTTTCTTTCTTTCTTTCACTTACATATCTGGCAGTTTATTTCCTTTTTATCCTTTACTAATTTTTCTTCCTTTCTCTCTTTCGTTCTTTCTTTCTCTTACATTTCTTGTAGTTTATTTCCTTTTCATCTATTCTAATGTCTTTCTTCCTTTCAGTTTTCTTTCTTTCTATTTTCTTTTATATTTGTGTCTCTTTATTTCCTTTTCATCTTTTACTAATTTTTTCCTTTCTTTTTTCTGTCTTTCTGTCTTTCTTTTATATTTGTGACTATTTCCATTTCATCTATTACTAGTTCTTTCTTTCTTTTTTCTTTCTTTCTTTTACATTTCTTTCTGATTATTTTCTTTTCAGTTTTTACTAATTTCAATCTTTCTTTATTTCATTCTTTCTTTCTTTCTTCCTTTTTTCGTTCGTTCATTCTCTTACATTTTGTCTCTTTATTTCTTTTTCATCTTTTACTAATTTCATTCTTTCTTTCTTTCGTTCTTTCTTTCTTTCTTTCTTTTTGCATTTCATCAGCTTGTTTATTTTCTTTTCATCTTTTATCAATTTCTTTTTTTATTTACATTTCTTTCTATTTTCTTATTTTTCTTTCTTTTCCTTACTCATAATATTTACCACATTCTTTCACCCTTTCCGTTTATAGCACTTTCAGCGATCCGTACACTTTAATAATCAGTATTGTACATATATATTGATGTGGCCCGACACAAGGTTAGCGACCCATCAAAGAGGACGATTTCTTCTTAATTATTTTCGCTTTGGGAATTACAGACAGAAAGAGAATCACACAGAGAACTAAATTGAAAGTAAACATTCTGGGAAGGAAAAAACAAAGAGTACAATTAGAAAGCACACAAAGAAGAAAAGACAAAATAAATATATAAATACAAGTGAATATTCTTCCATGAATTATTCAAACCAACACACTAACAGCCGTTGCGCACTCTGACCGTTAATATAATGTGTACGTTTAACAAGTATTAGTCAAATTTTATGAAATATTCTGACTTGTATCGTCTTGGTTGTCGGTTTCTTATTTAATCGTTCGACCAGCGCACACTCCAGGCTTGCTCAAGATGGGAAGTTTTGAAATGAACTAAAACCATATGCTGTACAATCTCCTCTCAGATGAAAAAGAGACTTGAAGCAGCAGAGATTTCGTTCTACAGAAGGATGCTGAGAAGACATGTGAACAACGACGAAGTTTTAGAGAAAATGGAAACAAAAATAACACAAACTCAGCACCAGGAAGAAAGTGATTAAATTATCAAGAGCACGTAATGAGGAAAGAAGGCTTGGAAAATTTGATACTCACAGGAGAGTTAAATGCATAGCAGGATCAAGTTTAGATGAAAGCTTTATTGAAATCTAAGTTTTGATTGGAATTATTTCTGTGCTTAAATAATGCATTGTTTTGTATGAAATCCTTCACATCATATATATATATATATATATATATATATATATATATATATATATATATATATATATATATATAGGATTAATACAAAAATGCCACTTAGATAATTAATGTTATATTCAGTACCTCGACTCCATACTTTTATACATTAACTTTTTGTAAAAAAATAACAGTATGTTTCAGCAAATGACTGATTTCCCTTTCAATTTTCGTTATCTTTATACTAAGTTTGAATTAATTTATGCGTTAGTTGGATGGTCTTATTATCGGTGTTAAGAGGATTTATTTCCTCTTTCTTGGTTTGCGTTTGTGCGTGTGTATGTGTGCGTCTATATTTGCGTGTACATATGTATGTATGTACTTATATGTCAGATGTAGGTATTTGTCCTTTTCATCATTTTCTTGTCTCCTTGCAATATTTCCCTATTTTTTTCCTTTTTCTTTAGTTCGATTCTGAGTGTCAAATATATAACAATACCAATTCCGTTTTCACAGACAGAATTCTTTTATGTTTTTATAGGGTAATTCGTTTTCTCTAATGTTCTGGGGTTTTCTAAAATTAGGGTTATTTTAGAAAATATTGATATATTACTTATATGTATTTCTTGTTAAATTCCTATTTTCCCCTTTACCTATATAGAGCCATACGTCGTTAATGGATTCGAGCTAGACTATATGATTACTGGTATTGTGTAGACAGTTCAATCCTCACTGTGTATCCCACAGTAGTTAACTTATATGAAAGTAAGCTAACGTTATGATAACAAAGCCATGGAATACAGTTTGTTTAATGTCTCCCAACGGCTATTATTTACCTTCAACTAGACTTGCCGACATACGAGGCAAGTCAAGTCATCAGTACAGCGATTTAACACATAAAAGAAGGATTCATGCCTTTTATAAGGAAACAAAATCTTTTATATATATATATATATATATATATATATATAGGGTGTAAAGGCAGAATTGTCCAAATCGTGTAACAGCAAAATTGTCTAATTGCTAGATTAAGTTTTGAAACGTTGTATCTTTGAAATGATTAAATATATCTTACTGGAATTCTCCAAAGTTTTTATAACACTATTCCACTGTTCTCTGACATTAAGGAGGTATTAAGCTCTAAGTCAAAATGATGATCCATCTTGCTGTTGTGACCTCCTGATCCAGGTTTCCTCTCTACTGTTCCATCTGTTTAAAACTTATTCACCGTTACCATGATAATTCTTGAATGAACTTTGAAGATGGCAGCCAGAGTATAAATATTGATACCATTACTGAAAGACTATTGCTCAGAAAGACATAGTGGGTCTGACACAAAATAATTTTAACCTGTTCTATTTCTAGCTGAATGACTCAAATGGTTTTTCAGTTATTCGTACGAGAAATGATGACAAATGGCAGAACGTCATATCTGAAAACCCGGAAAAAAAGAAACTCATTTTGTTTAGTGTTTTCTTAAATATTAATATTTTGTGGGATAGACAATTGGACAATTATCCAAATGCAGTTACACGATTTGCACAATTTTCGTGTTGCGCCCAGTATATATATATATATATATATATATATATATATATATATATATATATATATATATATATATATATATATATATCCTGTATATATATCCTGTATATCTATCTATCTATCTATCTATCTATCTATATATATATATATATATATATATATATATATATATATATATATACACGATTTGCACGATATATATATATATATATATACACGATTTGCACGATATATATATATCGTGTATGTATATATATATATATATATATATATATATATATATATATATATATATATATACACGATTTGCAAGATATATATATATATATATATATATATATATATATATATACACGATTTGCACAATTTTCGTGTTACGCCCTGTATACATATATATATATATATATATATATATATATATAATGTTTCATATCTATTGGCCTGGTTTAGGCTAATAAATCAGCAGAGATAATTATCATTACTTGATGGCAGGAATTAGTATGGTAAGCCTCGATCCATTTATTACATATGATATGATATATTGACGACATTTTGGTTAATTGCTGATATCCAACCTATTACTAATTAACATGGCATTACTATTATTCCGTTACACGCTACCTGTATGAAAGAAAGCGTCCTTATTATTACAGCATAAATGTATTCAGAATACCAAAATAACTTATTATGAATTATATTTATTGATAGGATAGTACAAATGATATATATATATATATGTATATATATCACTCGTAAAAGATTAAAACTAAATCTAGCCTCATTCCTCTAGTAACCAGTTTCAACCCCACTCTGCCTCCACTATCCCAAATAATCAAAAGTCGCTGGGAAATACTACATCTCAAACCCGACCTAAAAAAACTATTTAAGGATCTCGGCCTTCTAGCATATCGTAGACCTAAGAACCTAAAAGAAATCATAGGTAGTAACCACATTTTAGGGGACAAGGTAATCCGTGATAAACTAACAACAAAAACAACAGGATTTTCCAAACCATGTAGCAACAAAAGAAGTTTATGCTGCAACCACGTTAAACACACGCATTCATTCACTAGCTCAGTCACTAAATCTACCTTCAAAATCTACCACGACTCTAATTGTAGAAATCATAACAAAATTTACCTAGAATGCACACTATGCTGGAAACAATATGTAGGAAAATCTGAATGGCCCTTTCACTACAGAATTAATATTTATCGCAATCGAATTAAGTTGACTCCCCATGAAAAATTATTACCTGTAGAACAACATTTCCGCAAAGAAAAACACGACTTCAAAACCCATGCCAAATTCACTATAACTGAGAGAATAGAAAAGCCCAAAGCAGATAACATTAGAAAGATTGTTTACAAACGCTGTTTCCAGCCGGGATAAACCATAAATTTAACAATATAGATAGTAGTAACACATAACCCTACAAATCAAAACCTACCCACATTTCACACCGATACAAAACAGACATGCTTACGGAGGTGTTGAGGCCTCACACTTATACACACACCCACACGAATATACACATTTACACACATCATACTCACTTTCCTAATGAGCGAAATGATAACACACACACCCATAGCAATATACAAGCTAACACATATCATACTCACTCACTCCGTAAAAACTAAATAACACACACACACACACATACACACACACACTTACCAAAGACTAAATAACACACACACTAAACTAAATAACACACACACACATACTTACCATCCCCTCTCCAGGTACCAATAAAACTGCTGAACTGACCGAGGGAATTCAAACTAGCATGAATCCATCCAGCTCTTATCTCAAATGACAACTTAAAAGAGACTGTTTGACCAACACAAGGAATGTTAATAAACTCATGTTAAAAAGATAAAAAAACAAATAAAAAACAAATGAAAACTACAGACAAAAGTTCATTTTCTCCATCAAGACATTCATTTCTGTAGTTTACTGCTACCAGCAAGCAGAAACATTTTTCTCCCGATGATGGCCATGTTGGCCGAAACTAGTCGAGGAATCTAAATGAAATAATAATAATAAAAACATAAGAATATTAATCTACAACCCAGTATGTCTGAAGATTTTAATTAATTTTTTTAATAATTTTTATCGTTCAATATATATATATATATATATATATATATATATATATATATATATATATATATATATATATATTGAACATTAGTAGAGGTTTATATTTTCTTTCCTCTTTAGGATTGGTTTTGCTTCTTTTATTGTCTTTCACTTCTTTCTTTGTGGCATTATAACTTTGCTTGGGGGTGAATTGAAAAAAAATATATGTGTATATCATAGTGGAGACCGAGGTTAACACTAAGTGGCGACAACAGGACTGAAGACTGCTTTCGAGCAGGAAATAGACATTCAATATATATATATATATATATATATATATATATATATATATATATATATATATATATATATATGTATTTATGTATTTAATAATTTTTCTGTTTATACGGTATTTTTATAGATGCAATTTACTTAAGTAAATGTTCTGTTTTTAATTAAACAATACTATTTCCATTTACCGGACTGAATCTTTGAGAACTTTTGTAGAAAATATGCGTTCCACGACAGGACTCGAACCTTTATTCCTACACGGAAGCCGTCATTTGTTTTGAAGTCATTTAGCTATAGAGAAACATCTGGTTAGCGAAGTCCGAATTAATGTTTATAAATACACAAACTTGGAAGATTTTTGTCGTTCGATCATTTCTGTTCACGAAACGTATCTTAACGTAAACAATGACACCATGAAATGGATTAAGTCCGACAATTATTTAATAGCTTTCTGCGTATACGTTATTTTAATAGTTATAATATATAAGTAATTGCTCTGAGTTATTTCGTGTTATTTACTTCATTTAATTTACTATTTTAACAAGAAGAGGTAGTTGAAATTTTGGGGACACGTAATGAGGTAGGAGGGCTTGAAAAAATCCAATACTCACAGGAGTTTGAGTAAAGGAGGAACATAAAAAACAGCGCGAAACATACTTGATGAGCTTGAGTAAACAGGTTTTGGGTGAAATAACGAAAAAACAAAACTTAAGAGAGAAGAAGATTTGGAGGGCCATCATCGCCTACGTCCTGAAGCGACACGGTACTTAAAAGAATAAAATACAGAATGGGATCGATAATTTGTTGTCTAAAATACTAAAAAATGAAAATAATTCATTTTAACGGATATATTTACCAAAGGTACACAACAATATCTATCTGTATCTAAAAAACGCTAAAGAGTAAATTCATTCAATAAAATTGGATTCAACCACGATCTCCAGGCGACTTCAGAATCACCTGCAACTCGTCTGGACGGTGTCCTTGATAAGGTGGTGAATGCTGCCATAAACCTTGCCTTCAGTTCATCTTTGAGTTACAAGGAGTTTTTTTTGGTCGCTCGCTTAACTGCACCCCACACATAATAAACAAGGGTTTTGCAGTTTGGGGAGTTAGTTGGCCAGTTGTAAGTGGTGATGTGGTCGCAGAAACTGTCTGACAGCTATGACTTGGTTCTTTGCTTGTTTGGCATGCTTTGCCATCTCTTGCCATAGGGTCGTTACGCAACCGCCCTCTTAGACTCACCCAACACTTTCCGAGTTCTCTGCGGCGTCCTCATATTGAAACCCAAACACTCTGAAATGTTCGTATTGGAACTTCGGGCGCGAATGCTAAACAGTACGTTTCTAAATTTCTGGCAGAGTGAATTGCGTCTTGGTGCTCTTTTTTTTTCATAGACAGTGCCCAACACATCCCAACTATACTGTACAGTCGACAAATTAAAAATATAATATTGCGATAATTTATCCATCGCAACCTGTATATAAATTTTATTTATATATATGTTTAACTTTTTTTAAGCATTTATTTACTACTGTATATTTTCTTTGGTTCGAAAATTTTATATTCTAAATAAAATGTTGGTTCTAATTTATTCGTTGTTTAATCGTACGATAAGTATTTATTTTTTTGAATTCATTTGAAAATGAGTCTAGTTTTACGAGTTTAGATTTTTCTGAATAAGCGCTTTTTGCTGTTTCTTCTATCAGCAAAAATTACATTTTTTGACGTCTTATTTTAAGGTAGTACAGTTTTCCTTATTTTCCATATAAATGCACCGTGTTATTTGACAGAGTTATGATATTTGCAGAAAATGTTAAGTAATATTTTATGTCGGTAGCCGGTAGATTCTCTGTTTCAAAAATCCTTCTGTTTTTCCAAGATATATTTTACAGAACCATGGTATATTAGATTGATTTGTAGCTAATTATCTTCTTCGTTTTGGATTCACTTAAGAAGGCCATTTGTCATCGCCAGTGACTAAGTGGAATTGCTCTGGAAGTCTGCTATCGCTCATACGAGAATGATGTCCTGCCCATCTGAGTTAGACGTTCAAGTAGAGGGATTCAATACCTGTAATGTTGTATTTTGTCAAAACTTCACTGTTTCTAATTCGATCACTATGTTTCAGATGGTATGTAGGTAACACGCACACACACACACACACACACACACATATATATATATATATATATATATATATATGCCTGTATATATATGGGTACCAAGTCCGACATTTATTTAATACATTTTTTTATGATTATACGTTCTTTTTATAGATACAAATATTTAAGTAAATGCTCTGTTTATAATAAACAGTATTAACATTTACCGGTTAGCAAGGTCGATTGTTTTTAAAAAGT
>OZ038493.1:101909976-101919976 GCA_964036315.1 Acanthosepion esculentum | reverse complement strand
ATCAGGAATCTTGGACCAATTCCTGACCTTATCGCGCTGCCTCGACATGTGTGAGACCTTCTTGGTGAATATGCCGGAGATGGAAGATAATGCATTAGAAAAGCGATATATAATGAACGGTTACTTATATTATTTGTAAATATTTTGATAATCATGCATCTGTGACACCTGGGAGTAACTTAAACTATCACTTACTTAACCGTATATGAATCATTTAACATGTGCTCAAGCAAATGGTGTTATCATGAGGAAAAAAGGTAGCAGCTAGAAAAAATACAGAGACGTTCATTTTAGTTTAAAAAATGTTCTGTAGATATATTTAAGGCATGCATTTTAGGAATTCCGAAAATACCCGTGACCCGGTGGGTCGCTGACGGTTTAGGTTATAAAACATCGATGATAATTTCAACACCAAAAAACAATTATCTGTTTGAAGAAAGTTATAATTAAAATAGTTATTGTATAAACAACTGGTATTTTTAAATCTTATTCACTTAAAATATTTTTTTTAAATCAGATTAACTTAAAATATATTTTAATATTCTAAAAAATATTTTAAAACCATAATCACTTGAAAAACTTTTTAAATGTGACAAAAATATTGTTTAAATATTAAAAATATTGTTTGTTTAAACAAAGCTAAAAATATAAACAATTACTCTACAAATAAATGGACGAAACAGCGAAGCAGGATTTCTTTGTGTCTGTCTTTAACTTAAAACATTTTAATTAAAATATTGTGGGTTTGAAGAAAGTTAAAATAAAAATACTGTATAAACAAATCGCATTTTTAAATCTTATTCCCTTAAATCAGATTAACTTAAATCATTTTGCGTCAGACATACGCACCACACAAGCAAGTACGCAATCACAGAGATGTGGAAAGAGAAAGCGGTGAAGAGAGAGAGAGGTGGAAAGAGAGAGAGAGAGGTAGAAAAAGAGAGAAGTGGAAAGAGGGAGCGGTGAAAAGAGAGAGAGGTGGAAAGAGAGAGAGAGAGAGGTAGAAAAAGAGAGATGTGGAAAGAGAAAGCGGTAAAGAGAGAGAGAGAGAGAGGTGGAAATAGAGAGAGAGAGAGGTAGAAAAAGAGAGAAGTGGAAAGAGGGAGCGGTAGAAAGAGAGAGGGAGAGAGCTGGTAGAAATAAACTTAAATCATTATGCGCCAGAGGGACGACCCACTACGCAAGCACGAATCACAGATATTTCGTATTATGTAGATAGATAGATAGATAGATAGATAGATAGATAGATAGATAGATAGATAGATAGATAACACACTTTAACTTGTTTAAATACTGAAGCGCTTTCAAAATTCCGATCTACTTTCTCTTATAGACTGGAGTGACGCGACACAGCGGTTGGGAAAACGAATTTCGATTTGATTTATAAAACTAACCTTTTCTAGATCCAGTAATTAAGGCGTAAAAATAAAGTCAAATGATATGCGTGATTCACACTTTGGCTGTGATGTCTTCATATATTCATTACTGACTAGGCAGGAGATTTCCCACAGTAGGCTGGCGTAGCTTTCTGCGGCAGACTGGTTTCCAGCCAAGTCTTCAGGGCTTTGTATGTCTTGCTATTGAACCTATAGCTGCTGCGGCGAGAACAGACAGATTCATGCATTTCCCTAGTGTGTTTACGTGTAAGTGAATGTAAGAAAACCGAATTCTGCTCTCATAATTTTAATTCCAAGTTGTTATACATTATATCACACAACATGTAATTTCATACCAATTATTGCATATATATATATATGTAACCTCGTTACACACACACAAACACACACACAGAAACACAAACAAACAAACATGTATATATATATATATATATTTTAAAGAAAAACAGACCACTTTATGGAGCCTTAAAGTTGTCTGTTTTTCTTTAAATTATTAGCTCTGAATTTACATTGAGCTCTCAGGATTTCATCCTCCTTGGGACTACCTATACGGATTACCAAATCTTTCGTAACTTAACTATATATATATATATATATATATATAATGTAATGATGTATAATCTCTTGTCTCTCACCCATGAAAAGCAATTGATGAAATTGACTCTACGAGACAAGTGGTGTTGAATGCTATTCTAGCATTCACGCTATATATTTTCCACACTGCCGCCCGCCTCCCCACAAAAAATTAAAGGAAAATTCCATCAGAAAGACGTATAATAAGTAGTGAATTTGAAACGTGAATTGACGGAAAATATTTGTAATAAAAAGATTCTATTAATTTCAAACGACAGTAACGATAACTGTCCGACACACATACACACGCATACATATATGAATTTTATAAATGATAAAATAATAAAATAAATAATATAAAACAAATAATATATATATATATATATATATATATATATATATATATATATATATATATATACAAACAATCTAGAGGTGGTGACCATAAAGAAAAGTAATCTTTCCGAATATACACTTGCTCAAACCACCTGATCAGCATAAATAAGCAATCTAAATGCCCTTATACTATTTAAGTCAACCATTAACCCCACTTCAAAGAAATTGGAAAGTTGTCTTCTCCAACTTCGATTCATCCCCTTGTGACTTACTCATACATTTTGCTATATACGCAGGCCATTAACAACACACTTCTATCTTTTTACCTGTTCTTTCTTACATGGCCTTAATGGCATAACTTTTCTTAGTGGATTTATTGCCTTGCTTCTGTAAAGATGACGGAAAAATAAAGAAAAAAATAGGTGAAAGGATCGCATGATTATATATATATATATATATATATATATATATATATATATATATATATTTCAATACCCGGGGACCCCTTCTTTATATATATATATATATATATATATATATATATATATATGTATACGCACAGAAAGAAATGGTTCCCAGGTATTGTGCTATATATATATATATATATATATATATATATATATATATATATATATATATATATACACATAAATATAAATTAATTGATTTAAAGATATGGTTTCGTCGCTACACAGGGATTACCATGTTTCAAAAATCAGCAAAACAAAACCTTCAATTTCAATTATATTAAATTAAAATCATTAGTTCTGTTTCATCTTCAATAGAATTTTGGAATAACTTTAGAATTTACTGAGTTCTAAAAGCACATACATTCATAATTTTGGTCTCCAAGGATACAGAGAAATCCAATCATTTAGACAGGGGTGGTAGCGTGTTCTTTTTTTATTATTAATTTATTGTATCAATAATGAGTTACGTTCGAAAATTGGTTAAGTCTAGGTAGGGTAGGGGTTCCTTTTTCAACGAATTATGACATCCGTTCAACGCATGTCGTTTGGTTTTTATATCAACGGCCAAAAGTTTTTTGGCATTTTATTCGTTAAATTCCTACTTGAATACATACAGATTCTTTCTAAAAGGGCTGTTTTGATTAGAATCCGTTGTATTGATCTACAATTTTAAAATATACATATCTATCTATCTATCTATCTATCTATCTATCTATCTATCTATCTATCTATCTGTCTATCTATCTCTCTCTCTCTCTCTCTCTCTCTCTATATATATATATATATATATATATATATATATATATATATGTCCCAACATATGAATGTTCTTATTACGAAAAATGTGCTTTATTTCGTAGATACAAAATTTACCCATCTAGTGTGATCATACGAATAAACACTGTATGGCGAGTACCAGTTTCACACCTTAATGAAATCTCTAGATTAAGTGAAACTGTGGGTCAACACGCTATGTTTGCACTGTCTCTATCTATAACTGATTTTCCGCATCTCTCTATCTCTCGCTCTCCGTGACTGAGTACTCTAGTACTATAAAGACAAGATATTTTATACAATATCGTGGGACCATCAAATCTGAATACATGAATTTGGATGAAAATGATTCAGCGACGAGGCTTGATACTGGTTGCCAAACAATCCGCATTTGATGGATTCTTCCAAACAGCCAGCAACGCAGTAGATTAGGGTCTGGTGCTCTTCGTGGAATGCTCATATGTTGGGACCAATGCCACTTTGATAGTAACGTAAATGGTGATACATACCTCACCGTGTTGACAGGCCAGTCAATACCACAAATTAGAAGCTTAGGTAAAAGCCTCCCTGACTGGTGGTAGAAGACTTGCTGAATGCCAATTTGCCTAACTGGATTGGGACACATACTCGTGTGGAATGGACTCCTCGCTCACGAGATATTAGTCTTCTTGACTCATTTTTCTGGGGCATCCTGTAGAAGGAGTAGAGGTGTATCCAGACTTTGCAGTCACCTTGTATAAATATTCAAGTTCTGTAATAAATGCTAAATGAAACGTCCAGTGATATCACGGGTTACATAAACTGCTGTTTATACAATAGATTTATTCTTTTTTTTTTAATTTCTGTCAGTGACAATCACTTCCGATTTTCAGTATATAACAATTTAAATGGCGCAATTGCTCTAGAAAATTTTAGTTACCAACTGAAATATTCCCTGGTTAGTAGATTTTAGTCACTATTCTTTTATTCATAGAACATGGGCACGTTGCCTAGTGGTTAAAACATTCGCATTCTGACCATAAGACCGGGGTTCAAATCTCATCATTGTCGATTTGCCAGGAAGGAGAATTCCTGATGTTATCGGACTATAGGGGTCGTTCCCAGCGTTCAGCATCTTTGGAGAGTGCCCAGGTTGACCCAAGCCTCGTGAGTGAAATTGGATAGACGGAACCCAAGTCGTCGTGGCTGAGGGCTTGAGTGTGCTGGCCTTATTCAAATTGTTGATCACGCTAGATAACACGCTCTTTCCCAGAAACTGTAACTAAGGTCCGCTCAGCATAGTTGCAGTATAACCACAAATGGGCTCTGTGGGTTTTGAATAAACACAAATGTGCCTGAGCAAGTGTCTGCAATAGGGATTGACCAGCCGCCCTTTTATACGGGTATCCTCGAATTCAAGTGGCCAGCTATACATATATACATACATTCATAGACTAATTTATGATTATACTGTCTTACAAGTAATTCAATTAGTCACCAACAGTGGTCGATTACAAATTCAACTCTGAAGCATTTAGACTGTTTCGAGATTCTTATCATAACTCCTTCTCTTACATTAATTTCACCCCAGAGTGAGGTCAGCATAACCTGATACCTAACTCCTGGCTGGGGGTGAAAAAAAAAGAGTGATTTATTTAAAATATAAATGCGATTATGTTTTTTTAATTGTCCGCCAACTACCAGATTTTGTTCTTTCAGTCAACAGAATGTCCAGAAAATGTATACACACTTTTAAATATGTAAACTAATGGGAGTATACATTTTTGGGGACACCCTGTATATAAAGGATGGATAAAAGTCTGAAATAAAAGTGGATGGAAACATGACTGGCGATACATACCTCACCACGTTGAGAGGTCAATTAATACCCGAAATTGAAAGGTTAGGTTAACGCCTCCCTGAGTGGTTCCAATATGATGGGGCCGCTGCACATTTCACCATGTCGGTAAGAGATTTACTGAATCCCAATTTCCCTAACTGGATTGGGAAACGTGGCCGTGTGGAATGGACTCTTCGCTAACCAGATATTAGTCCCCTTGACTTCTTTTTCTGGCGTATCTTATAGGTGAATGTATACAGGTGTATCCAGACTTTACGATCAACCTGTATATTTATATATGTATAAATGTTTGCGTGTCTATGATCGGTGTCTGTGCGTTCGGAAATCAATGTTAATGTGTGCAAGCTTATATATCTCTGTGTGTGAAAAGAATGATTGATGGTTGTTTCGGGAGAATTTTGAAGGGGAAGTATTAATCAATAAAAGTTAATAACGTGCTTCTGTGCGACGTGGGCAACACTTCGAAAGTAAATTTGGCGTCAAAACATGATTGGAAAGAAGAGAGACAGATTGCAAATAACCAAAGGAAATCATCAGTATAATGCTTGTGATGATGATTATGAAGATGATAAAGTTGTGGAGAGATAAATGAGAACGATAAAAATACACCCAAGAAAGGGAAACCCGACTAGTCCTACCTTGTTTTTGACGTAGCTTACCATTTCTCAAAGATGTCAGGAGAAAAAATGTATTTTTTAAAGGTAGGAAGCTTATCTTGGTGGATTGGCTTAATACGGTCACTCACCTCCAGACATGGATTTTCAGATAAGCGTTTGAACGAGGGAAAATCTAATTTAATTTTGAAAAAAACAAAAACAAAAAGGAAATATTAGGTTGGTGCAAAAATAATGTCGTTTTCTCACATGAAGTTGAATGTCAAAAAACGACATTTATTTGCACCAACCTAATAGTTTGCTATCTAATTAGTCTATAATATTATTTTCGGAACATTATCTATCCATTTTTAATTTTTAATACACCACTGAAATAACACCAGTTATGTTAATCATATGAATATCTGTATCGCCCAAATGTTTGATTTTAGAAACGAAATCGGAAAATATTCGTGTAATAATTTAAAAATATCCTTTCTTCAAACTTCGTATCAACATTACTCATGCACTTATGCATCATTCGAAATGTGAGCAGATAGGGCAACGGTTATTAAGGCGTCAAGTTGATTCGTGATGCCGAGTTCAATTACCGACCTACGCCGTTGCATTCGTGTTCACACAAACGGCAACGTTAAAAGTCATCCCTTTCTCAACGGGGAAACATCTGGCATTTATTGACCGATCCGTTAGTGTTGCTGTAGGCGGAAATACATAGATTTTTTTTTTTCATTAAAAATATATTTTCCTCGGAAATTCGCATTTCAAATTCAATACTTATTATAGATGTTTCGTATATTGATAGAAATTTTCCATCTCACCCGTTTCTTTTGGCAGAGTGTTCCCCTTAATTCTGTCTTCCTGAATCCCGTTCTTTTATTGTTCTTTCTCTTCACTAAAGTTTTCCCATTTTCCTTCAATCCCAGTAACCCATTGTTCGTAGTGGCATTATCGCCTTGTTGGAATGAAATGATAATGACAATATTCCCCTATGCATTCTTTGTATCTCGACTGTAATCATAACTCAAATGATTTCATTTATGGCAGTGATCCCAGATGAATCCATTACATTTAGTTACGTACTAATACTCTTGGGAATAGTATGAATTCTCTTCTTCTCCTCCAGCTATGGGTAAATTAGCAGAACAGACTGAGTATTATAGCATCGGATGGCAACTGGTCTACCGCAGAAAGAAATGGCAACTTACTGCGGGAAAAAAAATCTGCGCCGTCAGTCATGTATCGAAAGATACATGATTGCCTACGCGTATATCACGCATGGCACATAACTGACTAATTGGTAAATATATTATTATTTGGACAAAAGCGTTTGACACGTTTTGCCGATTAAACGGGCTCATAAAGAAAACATGAATATAAACATATTTTTCTAAATTCTCATACATTAAATATTCCCTAGGAATATCAGTCAAATATAAATCATAGAGTTTAATATGGTTCTGTATTCACGTTCCAGTGCATTAATACCGATGACTTTTAGAGAATTAATATTTTATAAGCTGTTCATTTTGAAAAAAAAAAATAACAATGTCATGAAGAATTTATGTGCTTTCAAAAGTTTTATATTTCTAATATGGCTGTTTAATTAGGAGAGCAAACGTTACGTTCAACCTAATAAACTATTAAACACTAATGATTATAAAAATGGAGGCTACTAACAGTACTTCAGTGTTACCAGTTCAAAACTTAAATGTAAGTTATAGATAATCAGTAAACAGTTTTATGAAAAGCATCACGGGTTTAGTGATTTCACTCAGTGCTATTCTTCCTAGACCATCCTTTTGTTAAAATTCATTGCGTAACATACTTGATGAGTTTGAGCAAATGGATGGCAGAACGGGGCTTGCGAGAAATAACAAAAAGACAAAATTTATTAAGCTCTAGCATGGACTAGAAGACGTGGAGGGCCATGATCGCATACGTACTGAAGGGACACGGAACATAAAAGAAGAATGTATATTATAAAATGCTAGAAATGTAAACGATTTGTGTATGAACGTTAAACATACAAATAAGATGAAATATTCGTTTTGGGATAACTTTGATTCCAGACAATATTCTGGGGGCAATTAAATACGCCTCATGAATATTTATGCAACTTAAACTGGTAAGTAGATTATATAGGTGTTTACATAGGGAAATTTGTTAGTGTAAGTAACTGGGATTCGTGTACCAATCAATGATTAGTAGATGTGTATATACACTTTTAGTCTTGGTATCTATTGTAGCATGATGATTATATATTTTCGTAATTCTTATTGGCAAGAATAGTCAGTTAAACTTCGTCTCTTTTCCAAATTAACACAATGGCTTTGTCACAACGTCTCTGCAAAGTTATATCTCTCCGCTATGTGCCGTGACCCTTTAGGACATGGGCAATCATGGCTATACCCAACTTCCTATGCTTTGTATTAGGTAAAATGACACACTTTATAGGAAATGAATAAACCTTTCTGAAATGTTAAATAACGAATTTATTTCGTTGAAATAGAAACGATGTTGATGAATGAATGTTCTCCAACTTAACTCTAAATTCCTGATCCCATCTTTAACAAATTTTCGTCTTTTGATATGATATGATAAACAGTTCAAATGTTTCAATTACCTCTTCTTTATTTGGAAATGTTTTATTGCGTATGGAAACACAAAATGATTAAATAAGTGATAATCAATTGGAGAGATATTAGGTGAAAATGGAAGATGCTGCAAAATGTCATAATTTAGGCTATGCAGCTTTTGGACAGTTGATTGAGAAGTGTGCGATCGTGCATTGTCGTGTAGGAAAATCCGGCCATCCCTATTCACAAATCTCGGATGTTTCTGTTTCAATTTTTCGTGCATACACTCAATTTGTCAACAATACGAGGTTTCTGTTATTGTTTTCATTTGAGGCAAGAATGAATAATGAATAACACCTTTGAAAGACAACCCTACAGTAACCATTAACTTTCTGGTGGATGTGGAGGTTTTGAGTATTGCTTTGGTGACTCACTTGCATCTAACATCTGGCTTACTCTCTTGCTGTCGTCAAAGAGTATCGGTTTCTCATCGCATGTAATGATGCGATGCAAAAAGGGTTCCCAGTTTGTACTCATACAGTAAGATTACTCGACATTGTTTCATCATAATCATTTTCACTAGGATCTTGAGTAGCAATATATTAAATGAAATATCTGGAAAGAAAAAGAGTCAGGAATAAGTGAATATATATATATATATATATATATATATATATATATATATATATATATATATATATATATATACTAAAGAGGTTACTTTGTTAACGGCCAGATCAACAACCAACTATAAAATTTATTTCATGTGAGACAACCTAATAATTTTTCGTAAGTTATGTTTTTTTGCTGTGCATGTTAAACCCTGTTTTGCCAACCATTTAAAGAAACTCATTAGGACGGTTATTCACTGCCGTCAATATGTCATGTTAATATCAAATTCTACACGGGGCCCGTCATCATTTTATGCCCAGAAATATCAACTGGCTCTTTCTGATTTTGATTATAAGTGTTATTTTTTGTTTCCATTCATAACTTCGACGTGGCTCATATATTCCCTTCATGATGTTCTTAGTATTCTTCTGTAGAACCAGACTTTCGTTGCCTTAAGTCTCTACTTCATCTGTGAGGAGATTGTCCAGCATTCACTATCATATAGGAGGACCGATATTACCTAACAGTTCAGTAGGTTTAGAAAAAAATCCTTCATTTTTAGAATCCGCACAAGGTGTCGGAACATTAAATTAAAAGAGGGCAAATTTGTTGTTTCGTAACTTTGCGTTGAGAATAAATGGCTAAAAAATCCTAGGAAGATATTGGAATGTGCTTTCATCATTGAAAAAAACACGAAAATAAATTTTTATCTTTAAATATTCTTAAGCGAAGAAAGATAATTCTGGTGTTATTTGATGAGTGCGGCATTTTTTAAGCAAACCACTTCGCAATGTTTCCATAATGGTAA
>OZ038493.1:101879976-101904976 GCA_964036315.1 Acanthosepion esculentum | reverse complement strand
ACGGTATCTGCTTATATTATGCGCTTACTTTTAAAGTGTTTGTCAAGTGACCAGCTAATGGGATAGCTGTTTATCAGAAGATATACATTGTACTTTCACAAGCTGCTATCTCTGACCTTGATGCCTTCAATTCTTTTCAGCTTATTTTGAATTTTTAGTTAAATGAACGCAACTGTTTATTATTGAAAATGTTTATAAAAGAAGAAACTTCACTAGAAATGTCAGTGAATTAAGTTTTCTTTCTTGTAGCGCTGAAGAGAAAATACATTCCAATCTATTTCTAGCGTTGAGAATCCACACGAACACCCAGTGAAAATTACGAACAATTATACGTAATTTAATTTTTCTGTATAATTATATGTGGCTTTCGGGAATGGTAAAATTGTATGATAAAACAAATCTCTAAAAATCAAAGTTTTTAGGGAATGCACCTGAGTCTAATCTTGAAGCGGAAGGTGGAAACTTTTATCGGCGAAAAACAAGTTTATTTTTAGTAGAAAATATCAGGTTTGAAAAAATGTTTTCAACGACCGGACGTTGTTTTGATTTCGTGCTGTTTTTGATAAAGAAACCAAAGTATTAATCTGATATCAAAAGATAATATTCTCGAATTATTTGTTTGATTTGCTATTCGGCTCATCGCTCGTTGAACAAACTTTTCTGCCAAATGTATTTTTTAACACACACACAAACACACAGACATATATATATATATATATATATATATATATATATATGTGTGTGTGTGTGTGTGTGTGTGTGTGTGTGTGTGTGTGTTTGTATGTGTGTGTGTGTGTGTGTGTCCTTATGAAATAATTTATTATGTAAAATTGTTGCCAAGTAAGTAAACAACTATTTTATTTCTTTAATCGAATGGCAACTTGTGGAAAATTCTTGAGGCCGCCAAGCACCAAGCGCTCTGCACAATTTATTCGACAAAAGCACATTAAAAATGAGCTACACAGTTGCACCGAGTACATTACACAAATAATAAAAAAAAGCATAACAGGAAAAGAGTAAAAAAAACAACCTGAACAAATTAAACTCACATGTAATTGCAGAATAAAGGACAAATGTCCCTTAAACAGTAATTGCTTGCAGAACGATGCAATATAGCACGCCAATGGAAAATCAGCAGATAGCGAAGAAAATATATACATAGGAGTAAGTGTAAACAAAGAAACTACGCACACAAAACATCCTTTAAAACGAGTAAATACGCGAACAGCACAATGCTTCCTAAACATATCTGGGAGATTAAACTCTATAAACAATCCCACAAAAAATATCATGGAAAATAAGAACATCAGCCTACAGCAATCAATTCAAAAACTGTAAACTCTGATCGAATGAAAATTTGGCCATAATTACCTTCCCAGACCAAAACAAAATGCTAAATAAACGATCGGAACACATCACAAAATGCAGACACAAAAATGAATTTTTACTAGGCTACTAAAAATCTAAAACTGAAAACGAACAAGAATAAAGGAAAATAGATGAAATAAAGTAAATAAACAAAAACAAGTAAAATAAATTAATCCAAACAAATAAATAAGTAAATAATGAAAAAATTAGAAAACCACGCCCATCAAAATAGCAGTTAGAATAATACAATATACTACCCACAATGCAGTAGATTACCCACAATGCATGACTGACCTGTATATTTAAATGCCAGCCCAAATAACGCACATTATTGCGTTTAACATGATACAGACAGTTTTGACTTCAATACCCACATGGGCCGGCACGGCATTATTTACTTATTTATTTGTTTGGATTAATTTATTTTACTTGTTTTTGTTTATTTACTTTATATATATATATATATATATATATATATATATATATATATATATATATATATATATATATATAGAGAGAGAGAGAGAGAGAGAGAGAGAAGGTGAGTGTGTATGCGTAAAAATGCTGATATAGATCAATAAAGAGTACTTTTTTAAAACTATTTTTTTTATTTTATTTAACGTTTTTTTTATAGATGACAAACCGATAGTATGAATAAAGATAAGACGAAAAATAGTCCCTCATGGAAAGAAACGCATTGGTAAATAAATTCTATTCTCCCAATATATATATATAATCACCCACAGACAGAATATTTCTCTGTATCACAGCTAATCAATGTGGCAAAACATCCAATTGTTTGAAGGCGAGATCGAAACCCGACCGATTTGGCATCAACCAGAGATTCTACCCCTAAGTTATCGTCGTACGGTGGTATTTTATATACACATATATATATGCTTATTATATATATATATATAATTTTATTTCTTAACTTGAATTCTATAATAATGCAGGAGTAGATTTGTCTTCAGCATAAATAGCGCGTTGGGAATTATTAACATCAAGAAGATCGTCGATGAAAATATGGAACACAGGACACCCGCATTATTTTAATAAGATTTAGTTAAATGGACATTTAAATCAACTTTTAGAATGTATGAAAAATTGAATCAAACCAAATAAACAACCGTAAGAACGTAATTCTTCAACTTGTGCTGAATATAAGTCTGCCAAACCATGCGAAAAGCCTTCGAAATATCTCATGCAAAATCCCGAGCTTCGCCATTCTTAATTAATGATTATGTAATACTTTAAACCCCAAAAGAATTACCTTGAGAAGCGAAAGTCATATTGTTTGTGTGAATGAAGGTCAGGTAAGGTGAATTTGGGAGTTGATTAACATGCCTTTGTATATTGAAAAACACGGGGGAAAAGTAAATTTTTGTACCTTTCTTTATACCATATCTCGTAGTTATATACATACGTATGTCTTGGGTGTGGCATACAAAATCACAGGAAAAATACATATAACGATGTGTTAGTGGAGGTATATTAAAATCTATAAAGTATAACCTAAATGATAGTTCATTTATACACATTTATGTCACAGATATATCGCCATCAAATCATTGACTGAAGTTTTTAAAACAGGAATATGAAACATGATTTAAAGCGCAGTATATAAATAGTTCCGCGGTCGTTTTAATTATTTTAACGTTGACATCGACCTAAAGTTTTGGGTGAATCATGATAATTGTGTGAGCCTTAATAGCAATTCGAAAACAATTCAATAATTTGGATGCGGGTTATTCACGGTAAGGTTTAATATGGTTTGAATTAATAAATAGAAAAATAAAATTACTAATCTTTTTAATGATGATATTATGACAAGTATATTTACTTCTGTATTTTAATCCCATGACCTTTCGGAATTATTTATCAGAAAAGTGATATAGTATCATTTAAATATATTGAAATTTTGTTGTTAGGTTAACCCTAACGGCAAACAACTACAGTTATCTAAGTGCCCCTCTTATTATTGCACTCTCTTTTTGACTCTTTACATCCCTCTTACATCTCTCTCTCTATCTCTTTATAATTGCCTCTCTTTCGTTCAATGCATTCTGGGTTCTCTCAGTCTGTAACAAATTCTCGAAGAGACGTTTAAAAATCTGTGAATAAAAAATTATGTCAAGGCAGAGATGTCTACATATTCTCTTGCTTTTATTCCCAGAACTAGTTCCTATTGAGAAGATATTCGGGTAAATAATTCTGCTGGAGACTTTTGTCAAAGGGCATATGCACTTGCGATAAAAGATGACCGGATATTGGAGCTGTAGAACGTTTGTGTTAAGGAAAGAAGAAAATTGTATCCAGAAAAAATTACAAATACATAAATAAAAATTAATGAATGGTGTCGAATGAAAGGAAATATTAATAATAAATTATTAAATATCTCAGGCCAAACTGTTTCTCAAATTAATCATTTTATACTAATTATATGCAAGGCTTTCTTGTTTATATCAATTGTTGGTAGCATACGCAAGTCTATGCAATACGTTTATATGCAAAAGTATCTGATTTAGTCTTATTGGCTGTATGCCAAATTACCTTTTGTATTTTAAGCAAATAAAAATATTTATTTAGAATAGAAAGGATATTAGATTAATTTCGATTTTTATTCTATTGATTATTTTTTATGAATATTTAACGCTTTCTAATTTTGTGTGTCGAGAAAGAATTTTCATAAAATATCTTTTCAAAATTATTGTTTGTTTTCGTTTATTTTGTTTGGAATTGTTTTCTCTGACATTGATTTTACCTGGCAGCATTAAGATGAAAATTCGCTGAATATACCAAGCAAAAATTATTACTTTTTCTCATAACATAATAAAATTTGATTTACTATCGACGATTTTCTATTATCATATATATATATATATATAAATATATATATATATATATATATATATATATATATGTATGTATATATGTGTATATATATATATATATATATATATATATATATATATATATATATATATATATATATATATATATATAAATATATGTTGACTGTATATGAGCAGCATTTTTTCTTTCATTTATACAAGTTTGTTCAGACACCAACGAAAGTTATACATTAAGGAATTTTTATTTTATGTTTCTTTATTTCGGGGCATTTCTTTTGTTTCGGGTACATATAATTCACATATACGCAGTATTGTATAAAATCAAGGCCACCTTAAAATAAGAGGGTCGTTTGAAAAATTCATAGACTCACCACGATAAAAATATAAGTATACGTACCAGTTGAAAGACTAAAATTTATGCAAGTGTACCAGTATACAACAGTTTCCCAACTAATTCTAGAGTATTCTGTAGAGAAATAAATAAAAAAATTATATTTTTGGAACTCGAATCCTCAAAATGTATTTAAAAAGCACACGCCACACTTCACTTACGTTACAACACACTTTGCCTATATGCCAACACTCACTAGTTGTATAAACTCACTAAATGTCTCTAGCTACACTGATGATGACTTACAAAGTAGAAATCTAGGAACATATTTCTTGTACTTTTCTTCCGAAATGAACTTTGGCTCAATATTGAAGGACGCTCCATTTTATGTGAGAAGGATTATTCGCTATGTCCAAAATTCGATTATTAAAATTATTCGATGTAAATATTTGTCATTTTTGATATTTTCTTCAACAACATTTGAACCCCCGTATATATATATATATATATATATATATATATATATATATATATATATATATATATATATATTATCCCTTTTCCGGTAACACGACATGCTGTTTCATGCACAAAGTAATCTACAGGTGCTGACTGATTGTTACGTAATTTAGAATTTTAAAAAAATATATGGTTACCACAATATTAAATTTGATGTATTGAATTTAGTAAAGTATATAATTAATTTAATTGCTCTGTGGTGGATATATTAGTATTTATTAGATTTTTTAGGATATTTTTGCCCTGTTTTTTTTGCCTTAAAAAACAAAGACATTGATGAAAATACTCGGAATAAATATGCATCAACATGGCAATTGTATTTCTTCCTTTTATAAGGATACTAAGGATCTTGTCCGTAATTATGACAGGATCCTATTAAAAATAAGTAGACAATACCGGTCTCAATTATTTAATGAGACATGACTTAATATATATAAACAGTGACTATTACGTCTAATAAGGCAAGACTCTTGTGTAAAGTGAATCGAATTCTCTCAGTCACTGTGTATTTATCTAAAAATAAATAAGCTTAAATTCACTTTCATTCCTGCCAACGGCTTAAGGGTTGAATCTCCGACTGACGCCAATTCAGCTGGGTTTGTATCATAGTCTAGCCACACTGAGAAGCTGCGAATCTATTTCTCTGTGGATGACTATATATATATATATATATATATATATAATCAATTTAGAGTTATTAATTTTATATATTAATCCTAAAGGGGCATGAATGGTTCTTTAAAAAACGAGAAAAATAATAATTTGCATTAAAAATTAATCTGAGTCAGCGTATTTCAGCAGATATTTGTTTTTATGTCTACATGTACCTATCAATTCATTTCTCTTGTTAAATAAGCTAGGGTTATTTAAGTGTTTTAAGATAACTAATTTTTCAGAAAGCCATAAATTACATCTGCCGCCTTTCCCTTTGTAAGATGTGGCGCTTTAGCGTCATTCTTTAATTGCCGTAAATGTTTTGCGAGAGTAGTTCTCTTTAAGTATTTTATATTCCACAATGTCATTTGATGAATGTAGATTCGAAATTTCCAAGGATTTTAATTGGAACCAAAACAAAATTTGAAACCTTTACCAGAATGTATGATAGCACGGTATACAATATTATCAGTCACACATTGTCCGTTTAAGGGACAGATCATATTTTTTCGGCAGAATTTTCAATTACGTAACGATCAGTCTATTCTCAGCACCTGAAGATTGCGTTGTGCATGCTTCCCATGAAGGATAATATGCATATCTATTATTATATAATTAATAGCTGGTTTATTATATCGAGCACTGTTTTATTAACACTATCACTATGTGTAATATATATATATATATATATATATATATATATATATATATATATATATATATATATAGTTAGTTAAGCCAGCCTTCCCTGTCGATCCGCTTAGGTGAAACCTTGGTGGGTTTGTCTGGCTCTCTAGTTTTAACTAGGTCTGATCTACTTACTGCATTGAGCACTTTATTTAGTTAGTTGTGTACTCATAACGAGGTTTTTTCTTTGGGCTTTGGACCTGCATGCTGTATGTTTTCGACAGGCGTTCATGTCCTCGGCTCTTTCTTTTTTTATACCTTTTTTTTCCTTCGATATTGATTTGATTATTTGCAAATCACGAAATCCAGGGTTTTCCGAAACAAGTGTAGTTGTTAGTATTAGTAAACTGCATTGAACATGCGACATAGATTATTGAATATATTGGTCCAATTATGTTAACATAGATCGATGTTAATAATTTGTTGTTGAACTAAAGTTAATAATGTCTCTGTTAAGAGTACTATATGAGTTGTGATTCTGTAAGTATAACTATTGCATTCATAAGTGACAACTTTTCATCTGTAATGATATGGTCTAACTTATGTTCAGACCTCAGTCCGAAAGAAAATGCTTCATGTTGCCAACACGAAATGCTAGCACAAAAGTATGGAGTAAAATCCCTCAATCTATGGTCTGCAAAATGCGAAGCCCCAAAACAGATCGTCTCATTTAGGTATTTTAGGCAAAATGTAATCATTAAAGGTTTTGCTAAATAAGGTTTGTTGATAAAGACTAATCGATTAATTTAGTGTTTATAGTCAATTACTTAGCATGAGATCCTTCATGTATTCTAAACATTGAAGGAACATATTATAACGTTATTGTATTATATTATATTAAAATCAATCGTTATAGCGATTATGTATTTTATATTAATATTATTTTAAAATGTTTTATTATCTGTAACGACATAGATTTTACATTTAAATAAATTTGTAGTATTTAATAAAATTTAAATCAGTTCCATTACATATATGAAAAAGGCGTATATGTATATATTCCTGAACCCGCGTATGATCAAGACGACGGGAGAGTCCATCATATATATATATATATATATATATATATATATATATATATTGTTGCCATTTCATATTTTTAATTTCGCGCATTCGTGGTCTTTGTTTTTGATTTCCTCGACTGCACAGTATAGTAGAGTCAGTTGGGCGCCGTCTATGAGAAAAAAAGTGTACCATGATGCAATTCACTCCACCAAAAATTTTTGAAAAAGCATATATTCACACCAGAAGCTCCGATACGAATATTTCAGCGTATTTGTGTTACAATCTAAGTATAGTGCAGAAGTTTAGGAGAGAGTTGGATGAGTCTAACAGTGATTACGAAGGTATAGCAGCAAGGAAGATTTACTCTGATATTTCTGATAAGAAAAGAAGTCCCGATTTTATTGTGAAGGCCTCAGACTCAACACGGAGATTAAAATCAAGTGCCTTGAGGAAATAGTGATTCGCATGGATCAAGGGGGTAGCTGCTGGAAGATCCTATATCTTGTAAAAAGATTCTGCACCAAGTCAAAAAAGCAGGAGATCCCAGTCACGGTTGTCAGAAAATTTTTGCGACAAAATCACCCCTTACATCTGGCCACCTAACTCCACAGACTGCAACCCGCTTGATTATTATGTGTGGGGCGCAGATGAACGAGAGACTAACAAAACTTCTTGTAACACCAAGAATGGACTGAAGGCAAGGATGATGGCATCATTCACAAACGTAAACAGGGAAACCCTCCAGAAGAGATGCAGGAGATTCCGAAGTTGTCTGGAGACCGTCGTTAAAGTCAAAGGCGATTTTATTGAATAAATATACTTTTTAGTATTTCAAGATATTTTTGCGTAAATATATCTGTTTAAATGAGATGCCAGTTTCGTTTTCATTTCTGCCTAATTTAGACAACACTTTATCCGTCGCATTCTATTATATATATATATATATATATATATATATATATATATATATATATATATATATATATATATATATTTTACACAAACACTTCCCGGAATCAAGCACACTACACAAAATATTCAACAAAAACACAGTAAAAATCAGCTACAGTTGCACCGAGAACATGGCACAAATAATAAAAAAGCACAACAGAAAAATTATTAACAAACCACACGAACAAATTAAACCCACGTGCAACTGCAGAATAAAAAACGAATGTCCCTTAAACGGTAATTGTTTACAAAACAACGTAATCTACCAAGCCACGACAAAATCAGCAGATAATGAAGAAAAAGTATACATAGGAGTAACCGAAGGACCATGGAAACAAAGAAATTATGTACACAAAATGTCTTTCACAAATAGTAAATATGCGAACAGCACAATGCTTTCTAAGTATATCTGGGAAATAAAAAACAAAACACACACCACACCAAAAATATCTTGGAAAATAAGGAAAAAATCATCAGCCTACAACAACCTATCAAAAACTTGCAAACTTTGCTTGGAGGAAAAAATAGCTATCATTACCTTCCCAGATCAAAATAAATTATTAAATAAAAGATCCGAGCTAATCTCAAAATGTAGACATGAAAACAAATTTTTACTACGTAACTTAAAATAGAAAAATAAATAAATATATAAACAAACAACAATAAAATAAGCAAAATAAACTACTCCAAACAAATCACAAAACCACACCTGTTAGAATATGCGAAATAAAATCAAAACAAAAGAACGGACGAAAGTTATAACTGTTATACAAATAAAAATAAAAATAATAAGCAAAACAATTTGACCCAAATAAATAAGCGAACAAGTGATTTCCGGTAAATGGCGGCCATTATAGACTACCAACAATAAGCTATATAAACAAATTTTTTTACTACGTTAACCAAAAACACCGATCAAAATAAAAGAATAAATAAATAAATATATAAGATAAAAAATAAAAATAAAAAAACAAACAAAAAAACAAGCAAAATAATTTGACATAAATAAATAAACAAATAAGCTACTTCCGGTAAAAGTACCCGCCAAAATATACTACCCATAATGCACCACTGACCCTTATATAAAGAGCCGAGAAAATTAACAGCACTAGTCGCCTGACGATTGCACTAGCATGAAACAGACTGTCGCCTCTAAGTGCTGACTTCCATGTCCACTTTTATATTTACACACGCTCTATCTCTGATATTGAGCACTTTACCCCATAAATATAGCACACTTTAAGACTATATTTCTGCATATATATATATATATATATATGTATGTGTGTGTGTGTGTGTGTGTGTGTGTGTGTGTGTGTGTGTGTGTGTGTGTGTGTGTAATTTGGCAGCAACTTTTCTTTTAAACATGTAGTATTGAATGTTAAAGACCACATAGTCTTGCATATTTTCTTTTGAATTTTCTCATATTCTCTAATGACACTTTTTATTTGAAAATGATTTCGAAATAAGTATTGTCCATACGATGACCTAGCGCTTTCGAACATCATTGTTCACCTTCAGGGTCAATATTTTTAGTCAAATTTTTTTTAAACAAACATTTGCCAATTATCTTGTAGCGTAATGCTGTTGCTACTTTTTTACAAACTAAATAAACGTTAAAATCCTTTTAATTTCAAAAGACGCGATGATGTTATCACGTGCAGGGCGAAGATTTTTATCATGTGGCAGCGTGAAAAAAGATTTCCACTACACCAGCCAAAAGATCGAAGAATACGTTATAAAATTTAAATATATTATAAACATTGTAATATGTTACCAGAAATATTGTAATCTATACGATTAATAAGAGGTCTTTTGCTTTTAATATGTAATGCCTCTAAGATATATATATATATGCAAAACACTCATACAGAGATAACTAAAACATATGTATCCACTAAATATAACTTATTTATAACAAAATTCTCATACTCAGTACGCCCCAAGGAAGGCAATAAATCCACTGAGACACTAATGTTTACTGTGTTTTAGGGAACATGAGTAAAAACGCTATTAAAATTGTGGAACAATAAAGGAACACAAATTAAATCGAAAGAGGATAAAAACTAAATATGCATTTAATTGTTTGAAGATCGAAGTTTACTGAAAATTAAGAAACCTTGAATATATCTGCACAATCGAAAAGTACATTAGAAGAAACTAACAGTATAGAAGTTAAGGTTACATCGAGCCGTTTCAACTGTAAAATGATGAGACCTTGCCGCCAATCTAGTACTGCACGTAAATTCATAAAGTCTAGGTACCATAGAGGAAAGTTCATTCGTACAATTACCATTCATTTATAGAAAATGCATATATGTGTATGTGTGTGTGGTGAGTGGAAGAAACGGTAAGATGGTTTGTGTATGCACGTATGTATGCACTTTAATGTCTATGACTTTTGTTAGAGTATATAAATATATGGATAACTATCTATTCATAAAGGAACGTCTCGCTCTAGGTTATTTGTAGTGGAATTCATTCAGAGTTCGTATTTCATAAAGAAATCTAACGAATAATTCATAGAAATATTTTCTCTTCTGAAAACTGAAATAATTCCGAAGAAATCTGGTTAAGTGATCTCGATTTTTTTTTCAAATCAAAACCAATTCTAAGTATATTTTCTGCTTCCTTCTAGATTCAACAAGCTTGATATTATTATTATTATTATTATTATTATTATTATTATTATTATTATTATTATTATCATCATCATCATCATCATCATCATCATCATCATCATCATTATTATTATTGTTGTTGTTGTTTTATTTCCTTTGATTTCTTGTGTGTACTCATTTCTTTCCGGGTCCCGACCAGAGATCTAAGGTCAGAAATAGCAACATTTTCCAATGAGAAATTTTGAAAAGAAATCACATTTTACTTAAATAAATCACAATTTACAAAAATAACGCCCTCCGTAAGGTGTGGGAAGCACTCGTAAGAACAATTTTTTGTATATCTTATATATATATGGCACGGACTAATAAGAATCCCTTCGATGAATCTACTGGAATCTTTTCCAATCAATCCGAGCGCACCAACTACAACTGGATTTGTTGATGCTCTCATGTGTTACATTTTTGAGATTTAGATTTCAACATCTTTGCACTTTGATAGTTTTTTTATGATGATGATTATGATGATGACTACGACTACGATGATGGCGACAGCGATTATTATTATTATTATTATTATTATTATTATTATTATTATTTCCTTTGATTTCTGTTGTATACACATTTCTCTCCGGGTAAGACATGGCACGATTCAGATAAAAAAACAAAACAAAAAAAGAAACAAACAAAAAACAAAATAAAACAAAACAAAAAAACATGGCTTGTTGCATCCTAACGATGAAAAGAGTTGTGACGATTTAACGATGAAGAGGGCTGTTGTGATGTGACGAAACATTTTTGTTGTTATCTGACGATAAATAGGGTTGTTGTGAGCGGATGATAAAGTAAGTTATTGAGATTTCTCATTAAAGCGGGTTGTTGTTATCTGATGATAAAGACGTTTTTTTTGTTATCTAACAATGAAGAAGCTTGTTGGTATCTTTAGTTTAATCGGTTTGTTATGATATAACGATAAAGGGGGGTGATGTGATCTGAGGACAAAAAATTGTTGTAATCTACAATTCTTGTATATGACGATAAAGAGCGTTGCCGTGATGAAACGATAAAAGATGATGTTATCTGACGATGAATGAAGTCTTCTGATCAAAGCGTTAACGCTAATTGGGTTGCAGTTTCCGTAGTTTACATACTACAAAAAAATTTTCTTCAATATTCTGTGTTCATCGATGACATGTGCGATCACGGCTCTTTACAATTTCCTGCCTTTTGCACCTCTGAAAAAGGTTTATCTTTTTGCTACCTCTCCTAGTCTCGATTTACAGAAGCATGAGATAGATTGGTATGAACAGAATTAGAGTGATAAATCGATACGAGTAGATGAAGTTTGATGAACAGAAATAGATAGATAGATAAACTTAGATAGATAAACTTAGATAGATAGATAGATAGATAGATGGATAAACTTAGATAGATATACAGATAGATAGATATGAGCAGCTTGAGATAGATAGATAGACAGATAGGAACATATTGCGAGGGACAGAAAGATAGATATGAAAAGATTGAGCTAGCTAGCTAGATAAATATAGCTATATATATATATATATATATATATATATATATATATATATATATATATATATATATATATATATATATATATATATAAGTAAATAGATGTAAAGAGATCGTGGAAGATAGATAGATAGCTAGATAGATAGATAGATAGATAAACTTAGATAGATATACAGATAGACATGAGCAGTTTGAGATAGATAGGAACATATTGAGACAGACAAATAGATATGAAAAGATTGAGCTAGATAAATAGATAGCTATATATATAAATTTGAAAGAATTGAAATTTTACATCTAACTCAATCAGGTCTCTCTCCCCCTCACTTCCTCACTTCGTTAATTTACATATGCTTAGTACTGCCCGTCAAAAATGTGTAAATTTATTTTCATTTTTCGTTTCAACCTTTGGAAGTAAAGTCGGATGATCCGCTGTCCTTTAAAAGGGCTCTGGTGAAATAATTTCTTACACGGAACCTTAAAGTGGTCTGTTTTTATTTTAATTTAAATTATTAGCTCTGATTTACATTGAGCTCCCTGGATTTTATCCTCCTTGGGTCTACCCATACGTATTAGGTAGTTTTTCGTAAATTATATATATATATATATATATATATATATATATATATATATATATATATATATATATATGTGTGTGTGTGTGTGTGTGTGTGTGTGTGTGTGTGTGTGTGTGTGTGTGTGTTAGATAGATGTAAAAAGATTGTGGAAGGTAGATAGATAGATAGATAGATAGATAGATAGATAGATAAGAGCATATTGAGGTAGATAGATATGAACAGATTGAGATTGATACATAGATTGATAGGTATGAACAGACTGACATAGATAGATAGATAGATAGATAGATAGATAGATAGATAGATAGATAGATAGAAAGAAAGAATTTTCTTTAAATATATTAAATAAATGCATCTTCTATATATTTTCTCTTCTTTCTCGATCGGTTCTTTTTCTCATTGTATTTAATAACGTAATAACTCCAAGGATTCTTTCGCACTTCCATTCCATTATTGCCTATAGAATGCAATATGCAATATTTGTGGAAAACAAGGAATATTTGGGCAGAGCGCAAAATAACTGGTTAATATCAAAATGTAAGTAATCATCGAAGGGTTTGACTAAAAGGGGTCAGAAGATGGAGGTTGCTTTGGTCAACAGTGTCCATAGATTTCAGCTGTTGGTTATTCATTCAGAAAAACAATAGCATTATTTTTTCCTGGTAATATTTAAAAGATTGTACATAGAGAATTCACAACATAAGTGGAGATTGTGCCCTGTGATGTAAAGCGATGCGATCCCTGCGTACACGTCCGTGTCACAATGATCACTTAACAATATGTTTCATTTTTTGTTTTTTTGAAGTTCGATTACATGAAGCTATTCCCCGACTATGATGGTCATTATATTAATGCTGAAAGCTTGCAATCGTATTTTATATGCGAAAAACCTTTTTTAAGATAATTCTATATCATTTCCGTTATTTGAGTTATGCCGGGATAATATATAAATATAACAGCAGTTAGTACAGAAATGTATAAGAATTAAAAAAAAATATTTTAGTGCATATTTTTTAACAAATTCATTAACATTCATTTTAATGTAAGTTTATTTGCAGCTAATTAAATACGACATCCTGTATTTGGGTAGCGTATCGGTTGTCGGCGCTGAAAGTCGAATCCACATGCTCAGTTTAAAATCCGACCGATTTCGTTACGTCCAAAATTACTGTTGGGGAAGGTAGGAATCCATCACCTACCACCCCAACTCTCGATTCTGTGTTAATTACAAAGACAGTGCCGTCTTGGTTGGCAACCAATTTAGGAGCACGACTCACAATTCTAGAATGGTTGGGCGTAGAGCCGACAATTCTGTTCCCGTGTAAACATAATTGCTACAAAAACCACCGTTGCAACACTAAGGCCCTATAAACCATGTGGTGTCCAATGGTACACATAATAAAAAATTAAATAAATTATTGCAATATGATGAATCGATATAAAAATAATTTTGAAGGAATTATTACTAATAACTCTGATTTGTTTAACTGTCATCTTCAACTCAGAAATCCACTGTCCTGCTAAGGAAAACGAATGAGGACAGGAATGCGAGTACAAAAGATTTAGTTATACAACTAGTTATGAGAAAGATGAAAGAAAAACTAGTCAAAAAATAATAATGACAATACTTCATCTAATAAATTCAGACAGTTTAAGACTATTACATCTTATTACTACGACGAGGTGCAAAGAAGCAATAGAAATCAGATGAGAGAGAGACGAGTAAAAATGAATAATAATGACAAAGCATCGTCTAAGTAATTCAGACAATTTAAGACTATTATGTGTTCTTACTAACAGGTTTAAACAACCAATGGACATTGCTTCATTTAAGAAAATCAAACAAGTATCACATCTTAGTACTATAAAGTAATAGTCATTTATTATCATAGTAGTAAGCATCTGTTTATCTTGCAAGATAAAGGTAGCGCTCTGTTTGGTCAAAATTCAATCCTTCAGTGGTGAGGCTGGTGTGACCTCTCTAGAGTGCTGGCCTGAGCAATGGTATATGGAGGCCTTGCTCTGTCCAGACTACACGGACCCTCTTGACAGTACCAGCAAGATCCAAAGGAATACAGGGTGACACTCCGGGATTTCTGTCTAGATTTACTTCCATAACTTTTTCTGTTTTCGGATATGACCGCAAGGCAGCCGATGCTTAAAATCCCTTAGAAAGACTGACTTCCAGATACTTGATACTATTAATTAATAAGCAATAATGCTATATATATTGAAAAATCCTAGTTAGATCTTTGAAAAAAATGTGGATAACCTGTTATATTTTGTCACAGTCGTCAAAATCTGTTTGATTAGTTTCTTAAGCAATTATAATTTTTAATTAAAATTGAACACATTAACTGCATCCAGAATAGAAAATCTATTGTGTCTGTACACAAAATATGGAATGTGAGATTCTCATTGGATTTATTTAATCTATAGAATAGAGCGATCCTAAGAAAACTATAAGGACTTCCAGCATGGCTGATGCTAATCTTTTGGAGAACAACTCTCTGTGCCATATTGGGATCACGTTTTCCCTCACACGAAGTGCAGAGACTATATCGAATTAAATGTTTGGTTTACATGTAGAAACATTGATTCACGCTGCAGTGGCAGAAAACATTTTCTTCTCAGTATCCATCATGCACATTTATAAATCTACTACTCGTCCGTGCATTGAATATTACTGTCATATATAGTCTTGTGCTCCAGCTGTATAACTTGAGATTTTTGATAACAGTCAAAGAAGGGTCTGCAATGAAATCGTTCATCATCTGGCATCTCTATATCAGCCACTTTTTCCCGCAATATAACGTGGCTTCCTGCTATCGCTTCTGCAAAGATTTTCATGGCAACGGCAAATGTTCTGATGTGTTTTTTTCTTTAGTGCCTAGACTGCATGAATTTAAGTGCGCAACTTGATTGGAAACTAGGTCCCACCAATTTCAACTAGCTAGATGCGATTATCTTTTCTATTCTGACAGCTTTTTTTTTCGCACTTCGTGTCTGTGGAAATCCTTTTCGATTGATTGCTTCGCTACTACCTAGGATCTTAAAAAATGTAAACGCAAAGTCAATCGCCAATTCTGTCTCCCTATTTTTTATTGTCCTTTCCTCACTTCTCCTCACTAAAATTCTCTCTTATACTCACTGTAACCCCTGAGTCATAGTGGCATTATCGGCTTGCTTGAGTGAAAAAAAAAAAGATTTACTATTACTGAGCACAATCTTAAAAACATCAGATATGTACATGATTTCCCTTGATGGAAGACACAGAAGAAAACCACTACAGGAATCACTGAAAAGGGTACTTAAGAAAACCGAGAAGGAAGGACGTAGCATCAATTTAAAGAAGACAGAACGTCTGTTTGTCGGTAGGAGCAAGGGAATCGGTTCAACATACAAGCCCCAAATTAGAAATGTCAGAATACTGCAAGTAGAAAAAATTAAATATTATGGTTTTATTTTAACAGATGAAAATGATATATCGGAATCCGAAGATGCAGTGGAATAATGATTGGTACTTTCCAAAAGCTAAGCAAAGTATTAAGAAACAGGTAATATATAATGCATTATCAATCACCGTATATGGCAGTGAATTCTAGAGAATATTATCACAGATATAAAGGAAACTCCAGACAACAGAGATGTGGTTATACAGAAGGATGTTGGTAATGTCATGCACAGGTTTTTGTGAGGTACGCGAAAGTTTGAATGAACACAGGAAGTGCGTTTACACCAAAAATCAGAAAGAGCCACTCGGAATGACTGACTCATGAAGAGGAAAGAGGGCTTGCAGACTATGATACTCACTCAACATATTGAAAGCAAGAAGGACAGAGTAACTTACCTAACAATCTTGTTTAAATGAATGGCAGATAGTGTATGGGTATGATGATAAGCATTGCTAGCCTCTACAAAGTATAGGACGTTGTGAAACGAAGCAAAATTGTACCTACACAAAGGAGAATCTGTGCACTTAGCTTATGGTAAATTAATTTTTCGTTATTTTTTTATAGTAACTGTATTTTACACGTGTAAAATCCACGATACGATAATGTATGAATTCTGTACATTTTTTATTTAAACAATTCTCTCCGTCCTTATAGATCAATTAAATAATCAACGTCCTCGCGAAAATTATTCTCCCATCTGTATTTGTTGGGTTTTTCGTTCAATAGTTTGCCTTTGTCGCTTTGAGACATCGTAAACCACTTTTATGTATATTTGCGTTTTGCGGATATAATATAATTAATAAAAAGCGGACGAAAAAACGTAACAAAAGACAGTGTTAATGAAGAGCCATTGAGATTGATTTTAAGAGAAAGGGAATGCAAAAAAAAATCAACAATTTTATAATTGCTGACTGGAGGTCAGATATTTGAAAACTTAGTTAGAATCAGAAAACTTGTTTGAATTGAGGTGATTAAGCTAGAACATCGTAAAAAAAGACCAAAAACAATTGTAAAACAAACTAGAAAACTTATCTTGCCGATAGGATTTATTACGATAAAATGAAGATAAAGAATGGGTAATAAACAAGGCTGCTAAAAACGTCTGGAGATACGAAAAATACAAGTAAAGCTATCACTCAGCAGAATAAAATGGTTGCCAAATATAGAGAAGGAGAAAAAAGATCGACAATGAGTCTCATTGTAAACGTCAGGAACAAAAGAATTTAATAACCTTTCTATAAAAAGCTGTTCACAAAAATATCCTACAACAATAACATAGTTTTTGTTAACCAGTATTAATTTTTGACTCATTTTAAATTTAGTTACTTTATATGACAAATACTCAGGTCGCCAAGTTGCAGCTGTTAGTAAATACAATAGGTCTAAAATAATGGAAAACGCTTGATTCCTGATTTATTTTTAAAGCAGGAAGCAGATCTATTTACGATGGCTGTTCCTCCAACTGAACAATGAGAGTCAACAATGCAGAAGATTAAATCTAATCATATCAACTTACTCCCTCTAATCGCCGAATTGCTCGCGCTATCATATATAATGTTTCGTTGGGATAGACCAATATCATTATATTAAACAAGCAGTTTCAGTGAAAATTTCACGGTTTTCCTATTTTAAGTTTCTGATAATTCATAATTCTTAGGTTCATGATTAAATAAGCTCAATACGAGTTCCACGACTATAAAATATTGCTGAAAATTATAAGTAACAAATTCGTGCAATAAAACCTTTACTAAAGATGCAGGCCATTATTTACTGAGGTAAGAGGGTACAAAGGAAAATATTTGCAATTTAAGTAGCATTTAATTTCATGAAACAGACGACAAAGGTACATTATTTACATTATTCGGACTATTGTCCTCATATTTGTCGCCATATTTATAACAACGTTTCGGCCGTTGTACGCTCCGGCCTTCTTCAGGTGGTTGGAATGTCGAACTGAACCCTTTATTTCCCTCACTGGGGTAGATTGTTCTAGTTCCACATGCCATGTTTAATTTATTAATGAAAGTGTTATGGGAACTTACCCATAATAATAATGTACTATTCCGTACATCATAAATACCGCGCCTCAAGAGGGAGCAGCGTTCAGTGTCAGTCACAGTCAGTCAGAGACAGAGTCGCGTCAGACGATTTCTGTAAGAACATTGGAATAGTGATACTTGTCGAGACAACATAGTTCACTCTAACCTAATATAATAGTCCTTCCTAAAACTTCTACTTCTTTGTACATATTTCTGTTTTTTAATATATCTGTGTTATTCCATACCTGTGTTCGAGTTATTCTTCATTGGTTCTACCTTGGACCATCACCGTGGTACAAGTAACTTGGACCATAACAAGTGGCGACGAAGTAACCCAAAGGAAAAACGAACTCTACGCGGAGGACATACTTTTTTGCTATCCGTCGCACATAACAAGAGGCGACGAGGTAACCCAAAGAAATACGAACTTTATACGCGGAGGACATATCTTTTTTTTATCCGTCGCACATAACAGTGGTCGACGAGTAAACTCTAAAAAAACAAGTTCTACGCGAGATTTCTAAAAAAAACACGTTCTACGCGAACACATAAAATAAAGGAAAATAAAAGAATTTTCATTTTAGATATCAAATTTTACTGGCAACAAAGGATTTTTTTTTGCGTACACAGGTTTCAGAATATCAGGTTACACTAAAGTTAAATACGTACACAAAATACGTCGAAATGGAAGATTTTAAGACAACCCTTGTGGAACTTATCAAAATCCAATTTCAACAGCAGCAAAAAAAAAAAAAAAACGAACAGAAACATCTGTAATTACAGGAATTATTGCTACCTGTAATGTCAAATAAAGAGCAAAAATCGGAGAACGAAACAGTTCTCTCACAAGACGCTATTTGGAGTACTATCGAAGATTTAACGTACGCACCCGACGAAGATAAAACTTTTTCAAATTACTTCCGAAGGTACAAAGATCTATATGAATTTGGCTGCAAAGATTGGTCAGACGCACGAAAAGTACGTCTATTACTAAGAAAATTAGGCACATGCGAATATACCAAATTCGTAGATTATATCCTTCCAAGAAAAACAAACGAGCTAACTTTCAAAGAAGCCACAAAACTATTAACAGAACTGATCAGCCATAATACCTCACTATTCCACAAAAGATGGAAATGTCTGACCCTTACAAAAAAGGACAGCGAAGAGTACATAACTTTCGCGTCTATTGTTAATAAATATTGTGATGATTTTAAATTATCAGAACTCAACGCGGACAATTTCAAATGCATAATTTACGTCCATGGACTGATTTCAACCAAAGACGCGGAAATGAGACGCAGAATCCTTACTGAATTGGAGAGTGAACAAGATTTGACACTTCAAAAACAAGCCGAAGACTGCCAGAGATGCATCAGTGTGAAGAAAGACTCAAAAGATATAGAAGAAGCTGGCATAGCACACATACGTAAAGTACGAAGACAAACAAATTTTCCCCCTCAGAAACAAACCAAATCAATTCCCCCCTCAAGGACAGGTAAAACAAAATTTTCTAATTCTAAAAGTCAATATCAGAAAAAAACTACCACCCAGTCTATGCTATCGTAAAGACTGTACATACCATTTTAAAATTTGTCTATCATGTAAAAAAATAGACACAAAAGTTCTCATTGTTGCAATAGAAGAGAAAGCAAAAGCAGAATAAGAATCACGAGGACTGACCAAGCAGATGAGACTAACATAAGAAAATACGTACAAGTTGAAATGAAAAACAGAAAAGTCAGGCTACGTTCTGGCTCAGACTTAACTATTATAAACATACAAACATGGAGAAAACTGAACAAACCTACCATGTTAGAAACGGATAACATTGCTAGATCAGTAACGGAGAGAAAGATAAAATTCGAGGGTGAAGTAATTACAAATGTAACATTTAATGGAATGACGGAAAAACTAAAGATGTACGTCTTAAGAAATACAGTAAACCTATTCAGAACGGACTGGATGCAAAAATTCGAACTGTGGGATCTACCAATAAGTACGTACTGCCAAAATGTAAAAAGTTTATCAACCGAGGAAGACAAATAAAAAGAAAAACTAAAAACGAGTTTCCCCGAAGTATTTTCAGCAGGTCTAGGAAGATGTAAGAAAATGGCAGCAAATATCGAGATAAAAGAAAACGTTCAACCTATCCTCAAGAATAAAAGGAGCGTACCGTTTGCGTCAATTGAAAAAATTGATCAAGAATTAACTAGACTCGGAAATACTGGCATATTGACAAAAGTAGAATACAGTAAATGGGCCGCAGCGACGGTCTACGTAAAAAAGAAACCAGGAGAAATTCGAGTTTGCGCTGATTTTTCTACAGGTTTGAACGCAGCAATAAAGGACTACATCTATCCTCTACCCAGTCCAGAAGAAGTATTCACTAAATTAAATGGCGGAAATTTTTTTTCAAAAATTGATTGAAGTGAAGCGTACCTGCAAATTCCAGTCGACGAGGAAAGTTCAAAACTACTGTGCATAAACAGACACAAAGTATTGTACAGATACCAAAGACTACCATTTAGGATAAAGGTAGCGCCGGCTATATTCCAACAGACAATGGATACGATGCTTGCCGGACTAGAGTAAACGATTGCATACCTGGATGACGTATTGATTAATAGTGAAAGCGTTGAACAACACTGGCAACGTGTACAAGAGGTGTTTAAGAGATTACAAAGCTATGGATTCAAAGTAAAATAAAACAAGTTCCGATTTTTTCATGAAGGAAATTAAATACCTTGGCAATATTATAGATCAAGAAGAAAAACGTCCAGACCATGAAAGGTCAACACCAATAAAAAAGATGCCAGTTCCTAACAACATAACAGAACAGAAAAAAGTTTTCTAGGCTTAGTGAGTTACTACCAGGAATACATACCTCAAATGCATAAACTTCGCGCACCACTCAACGAGCTGCTAAAGAAAGAAGAAGTTTGGCAGTGGACAGATCAATGCCAGGAAACGTTTGAAAAAATAATTAAAACGTTAACTTCAGATATATTTTTGGCACACTACGATCCTAAACTAGAAATTATTGTAGCAAGTGACGCGAGCGCCTATGGAGTCGGGGCGTGTATATTACATAAAATGACAGATGAGACAATAAAACCCATCGCACATGCTTCTCGAACCTTGATACCAACGGAGAAAAATTACTCACAAATAGAGAAAGAAGCTCTGGGATTTATCTTCGCAGTCACAAGGTTTCATAGGTATATCTATGGCAGATATTTTACTCTACACACGGATCCAAAGCTGTTACTAACAATTTTTGGTTCGAAAAAAAGGTCTACTGATTTACACCGCAAATAGGTTACTTAGATGGGGAACAATTCTTCTGAACTACAATTTCAGATTGGAGTATTTACCAACGAAAAAAATCGGGCATGCGGATGGTCTGTCGAGACTTATGCCAACAAAGACAGAGCCATTGGAAGATACAGTAATCGCAGCCTTAAGAAATGAAGGAGATATCGGGACAGTACTATGTTGTACAGTTAGTCCATCCTGTATTTATTATACCCCTGAAAGATGCCGGTGAGTACAGTGGCCGGAACGTCGTGAATATGGCAATAAAGATAAGTAGAACAGTCCAAACGATGTAAATAGGGTACATTTTATAGGTATTTTTCCTCTCTCGAATGTTTTCTTCTCTTGTCCTCAATCTGTCCTGTGAGTATCAGATTTTCCAGGCAATTCTCCCAGATGATGTGCACCAGATATTTTACGCACGCTTTTTAGAGTCTCTATTTCTTTTAGGAGAGCGTCGCTGTTAAGTTTGTATAATTGAATCTTTTAATTTTCTATCCGTATTCAGGGGAATGATCCCAGTATAACTTTGGGAACATTCTAAAACTTCTGGCGTTGTCTTTGCTATAATAAATGGGGTATGTCCCCTAGATGCCTCTCAGAACAATTGTTATCGATCCTCCCTAAACTCATAATCTTCATTTGCTACAACGTTTTTTCATTCATGGTTCACCCTTCGTTTATCCTAACACTTTAAAAAGTATTCTCTACTTTGTGTGGCTCTCGGGCCTTGTACTTGACACCTTAAGTATGAACAAAAGATCCATGCCATTGAATATAATATTATAAGCTATTTAGTTAAGGTAGTGGTTTCAAGCCTCACTAAGTTCTATTGTGATCCACTGTCAGACAACATCAAGCTTAATAAATATGGCAGACAACTCCTTGATAATGCGAAGCAATCGATAAAGATGAGGTGTGTACGTTTATCGACATTATCCCCACCTAACTTGTCAATGACAAAATAAAAGAAAGAGAAATATAATTTAATTCCCTGTGCTGATTAAGTTGTAAGACTTATTTTAGTTTATTTTATCAAATTTTAACAGGTACGCGTATTAAAATGTTTCTCTGAGTAGGCATGGATTAAGCTTCGATTCTCTCCTCCGTTATATGTTCAAATGATTTTATTTATTTTTGCTAGTAAGTAAAAATGGTTTGAATTGTAAACCTCTTTTACTTTAAATTCTTTAACAGCCCAGCCAACACATCGCGTTTTGCATCTTTTTTTTTAATTAAATTATTTGAATCGATCAAGGGAGTTAAAGACATGCACTTGGTGGCATTGGAACATTCTGGACTGTAGATACTGTGATTATACAGTTCAAAATAAACGAGCGCACCTATTGAGTCAGTGTGCCTTACGGCTTCGTGCTATCTGCACTTGTTCATGTCTTACACGAAGTTTAGTAACGATGTCTTGTAACGTCTATATGACCTTTATAATGGCCGGCAAATTCAAGCAACGAGCTTGCGTTAAATCTTGCATAAACAACGGTAAATCTGCTACCGAAACACTTGAAATGCTTCGTTAGGCATTTATCGAATATTCTTTCGTCTCAGCATATTTTAGGCTTACAAACATATCACGCTGAAATACAGGATCTGCTACGATCGCCGAAGTTAAGCAACGTAGAACCTGATAAGTACCTAGATGGGTAACCACTAGGGAATACTAGGTGATGTAAACTTGGATGTGCGGATGGTGTAATGGATAATGCCTTGGAATTATTAATCGGAGACCCGAGTTCCGATTCCAGTTGGGGTCGTTATTTTTACTTACGAGCAACTACCCGTGGAGAAGTGTAGGAATCAATCTCTTCCCTCCAGTGATGTGTTTAATTGTAAACTAAATGAATATTGTCTAAAAATTATCCTTACAGTCTAAAAATATTTTCTGGCTTTAAATAACCTGAAAAAACTTGATAATCCGTAGAAAACGAATCAATCAATCGATTTTACGTCCATACAACAACCTCATTCAGAAAATATCTATTTTGTATTGAATAAATCGGAATTTGAAATAGCAGAGCTGAGTTCTTATTCCAGTCGTGTTCGTTATATTCCCATGCGGAATGAATCAACCTTTTCCCTCCAGCGATGGGTTAGATAGTAGGAAGTTTATCAGTATCACGAGAAACTTTTTACAATATTGTTGTGAGACCGATACTTTCATACATCATGGACTCTCCCAGTGCTATATTATTATGTGAATGGTAGTATCATGGGAGTAGCACCAGTAATGCGCAGCCGCGTACGATACCAATATCGGACACCACTGGACAGTAAGCTCTGCTTACACTTACACTATTCTTTGTAACTTTTCTGTTTAATATATCTTTCTTACCTCTAATCCGTGTTCCGTGTTTTCCTTCCGTGGCCCCTACTTCGGATCCACATCAAATATAAAGAAAGATCTTCTGTCTTTAAATAATCTACAAAAGGTTGCCAAACCGTAAAAAACAACAACAGATTAATAGAACAATAGGTTGTTTAAGTGGAACTCGCTTTTCAATGTTGGTCGAATTTCTGTTAAAGATGATGAACAATCAGGTCTATTAGTCACTAGAATATAAAACCTATAACATGCGGAAAGGACACGAGAAACATCGTCGAATAATCTATCGGCTCGGTAAGGTGAATAGAAACAGTTATGAAGTTCTTCGGGAAAATCTGAATATTCATCGCGTTGCGATTTGTATTTTGGACGACGATATTCCCAAGGGGTCCATTTTGAAGGAAATGCTCTCCAACTTTAGATGATAGATGAAATATATTATTTACTGTAATAAGATTCTGTATTGTTTAGGCTTTTATACATATTTTATATATTTTCAACGTCGATATTAAAGTTTCCTTAACAAAAATCCTGATTATCTGCAATGGAGCATTAAGTAGATTTGCCAGCTTAGATGAAGCCTGCATAAGGTCAGATGGATTATATAACAAATATCGAATCGTTTCAAAAGTTCGTACACTCTTTTCATCGTTGTGACTGCAACTTGGCACTGACAGTTGTAGATTGAAACATTGCATCGTTCATTTGCGAGTGAGACTTTGTTGAATGTTGACGTTTTCGTCCACAA
>OZ038493.1:101834976-101869976 GCA_964036315.1 Acanthosepion esculentum | reverse complement strand
ACCGGGCCAAAGCTGACAGTAAGCCAAAACGAGAATTTCTTTCACTTGCTACCGCATGCATCAATACAAGGGTGAGTTTGATCGTCCATATGTGCCCAGCCCCGAAGGAGGCAGAGGACTAAACTACAACAATCGGCTTTCAAAGATACCTGAAAACTGCAGAAGACAGGATGATGATCTTTGTCAAAGAACACGAAAGAAGTAAGAATAATTATTCAGTAAGAAAGGAAGCCAACAATTTTAAAATGGAGTTTCAAGTGGGTGAAGAAAAGCTAGTAAAACATATTACACTTACTGCCCTTGAAAAAACATTAGAAACGGAAGCAAAGGCAAATGGAATCGACGAGATGCAGAAAAGATGGCAGGATAAAGCTTCACGGTCAATATTCATTCCGTACCAAACAAGCTGATGTAGACAACACCCGTACCCATCAGCGGTTACGTAGTACAAGGTTAAAAGCTGAAACCGAGGGTTTTATTCTTCCTGCACAGGACCAATTCTTGCTTACTAGACATTACCAAACACATATCCTGAAAAATTATGTTAGTCCAGAATGCAGATTCTATGATAAATATCCAGAAAGAATTGACCATCTTTTATCATATTGCACGGTATTAGCACCCGCTGAATACAAAACCCGGAGTGGCTAATATCTGTATAGGTAAATCTGCAACCTTTGCAGAAAGGAAACTGCAAGAAATTTGTATGACCACCAACCAAGGCCCGGTTATAGAGATAGGTGCTGTCACAATTTTATGGTACTTTACAGCACACCTAAACAGAACAATATAAGCTAATCGCCCAGACATAAACATTAGAAACCGCAATAACAAAATGTGCCTTCTTATTGACATGACAGTCCCTTCAGGCTGTAATGTATCTTTGAAAATCTTCAAAAAACTATCAAAATACAAGGACCTTGAAATCGAAATCTCAAAAATGTGGCACATGACGACATCAAGAACTCCAGTTGTAGTTGGGGCCCTCGGACTGATTGGAAAAGATTCCAATAGATTCACTGAAGTGATTCCTGGTGGCTTTTGTCTTAAAGAAATACAAAAGAATGTACTCACAATTACGGTTCATATCTAACGAAAGACTTTATCTGCGTAAAATATGTATCAACTTAGAAGTTTTTTCCTCAGAAAAGGCTCTGTGGAAAATGTCATGATGTCATTTTTGACCTTTGGTCTCTGGATGGGACCCAGAAATGAGCATACAACAGAAATCAAAGCAAATAATAATAATAATAATAATAATAATAATAATAATAATAATAATAATAATAATAATAATGATGATGCTAGTAATTAATAAGAGGAAATTATATGAAATATTAATCAGAAGTTTTGCTATAAGCGAGACCTCCTCGGGTGTGTGCCCAAAACAGATGATCTCATTGGTAATCATTTTTCTTTACCCTGTACAAACTGAAGTCCATTCATTAAGCATTTTCAAAACTCATTATATTCATAAGACAAAGGTTTTTTTTATTTTTCTTTAAGATTTGCAAAAATGAAAAAAACAAAAATTAGAATTTCCGAATGCGCAAAATAAAATTCATTATGTTAATTCTTGATGAGCCAAATTCATCTTAGAAATTACTGCGCGTGGAATAGAACTAATAATAATAATAATAATAATAATAATAATAATAATAATAAGAAGAAGAAGAAGAAGAAGAAGAAGAAGAATGATCAAAAATGCAAAATAAATGTCATGGGCCAAATGCCGAAGCGATAGAAAGATAAGTCTGTTCATGGTAATTATTCTGCCCGTGCACACAACTGATGGCGACAAACACTATACCCACCAGTTGTTGCTTAATCCAGAATCGACAGCTGAAATTGAAGGTTTTTTTTCTTGTTGCATATCACCAATGTTTGCAAACTATATAATTTCAAGCAAACATATTAAAATATTGTGCAGATTCTGTGATGGAAATCCAGAAACTGTCTATTATCAGGTTGCACGGGAGTCACATCCACCGAATATAAAACATGATGCGCCAATATCTGCACTGGGAAAGCTGTTAAGTTTAAGAGAAGAAAATTGTAAGAAATTGGTTTGAACAGACAAAGTTACATATATAGGACCTGTGACAATTTGATGTGATTTTACAATACACACAGAGAGAACAATCAAGGCTAATCACCCAGACATCGTGACCAAAGACCATAAAACAGAATGTGCTTTCTTATTGATACAACAGTTACTTCAGACTGTACTGTAGCTTTGAAGATCTTCAAAAATCTAACATCCCACAAGGATCTTTGAATTGGAAATCTAAAAGAAAATGTGGTATATAAAAACAACAATAATTCCAGTTGTGGTTTGGGGTCTGGACACGATTGGATAATGTTCTGATTGCCTCTCTGTAGGGATTGTGGGCAGCACATGTCTAAAAAATACAATACAACTCATCACAAACATAGTTCACACCTTTCAAATGACTTTAACGATGTAAAATGTTATACTAATATTCAGTGGAAGGTCTCATGATGCCATTTCTAAAATCAGGTCTCTGGTTGCGACCCGGAGAGAAATGAGTATGCACCAGAAAACAAATGAAATAATACTACTACTCCAACTACTAATATTACTATAATGCTACTTATAATAATATATGCACTGACAATTATAATCGAGATTATAGTACTCTCTTGCACAAGAACAGCCTGATAGATGTTGCGGTACCTTGAAATATGAACATCGTGGAAATGAATATAAAGTAGTGCGAAGAACTGCCAGGTAAAAACGGAGAAAAGTAGCAAGCAGCATCTTAATTGTCCCTTTTTTGTTTGGCGAAATCGGAAGTATTTCCACGAATCGTTTGGCTCGCAAGCATATTTAAGGGTACTTGACTTCATTGTGAGTGCGCATGGAGCTGAGATATATCCTTCATCACCCGGTAGAAATATCTAATCGTCGGAGATGTTTTGCATGGTTTTCATGGATTATGATCTTAGTTGATTGGGAGTGTTAAGTTGTACATGTTTCTTTTTTCGAGGAAATAAGATAGAGTATAGTAAATATCCCATTTAGTAACACAGATTTGTATTTCATTTGCAAGAAGGTGCAGATCTTCATAGACATGTTTCGGGAGATTTTTCTTTTAAAATTTGAACGATGAGATAGAACAAACTACATAATATTAATGATAAGCAAAACCCATAAAAATAAACCTCATGTCAAGGGAGTACGAAATAGTGTGATGGTAAACATATATTCTGAAAAAAAAAGTACGGCAGAATAAGAAAGGCGATCCATCTCGATCTGTGCAAAAACTCTTTGTGTATAGAGATCAGTAGGACCAGAAGAAACAAATTAAAGAAGCAAATTAAATATATATATATATATATATATATATATATATATATATATATATATATATATATATATATGTATTATAAATTAACTGATTTTAAATATGGTTTATTCGTTACACAGTAATTACCATGTTTCAAAAACCGAAGCAAAAACCTTCAAATTTAATTATATAATTAAATTAAAAGCATTAGTTCTGTTTCATCATCAAGCGAATTTTGGAATAACTTATTTTTAAATTTACTGAGTTTTAAACGCACATACAATTCATAATTATTTGTTACCAAGGATACAGAGATATCCAATCATTTACACAGGGGCGGTAGCGTGTTTATTTTTATTAACTATTATTGTACCAATTATGAGTTACGTTCGAAAAAGGTTAAGTCTAGGTAGTGTAGCGGTGGATTTTTCAACGAATGTCGTCTGTTTTTTTAATATTTTATTGTTCTTTTTTTATTATAATACATACATACATACATACATATATATATATATATATATATATATATATATATATATATATATATATATATATGTAGGAAAAGCGCACCTCACGCAACGTTGATGCGACTGTGCCAGCGAAACACGGATATAAATTGAAAAATAACAGGATCTCGGGTTAGAGACGTGGAAGTTTTGGACGTGAAATTTACTTCTCTTCTTGTAATAGCTGGAAGACTTGGAATCATGGTAAAATTATTAGAAGCGTCAGTAAATGAATTATAAAATTCAAGGAAATGTTAACATTATCCAGACCAGAGATTTGCTGATGTTTGCAAGAATACTGATCAAATTACTCCTCATTTTAAGTGACTGGCGGTCATTCGTTATCAATGGTACAATGTTTGTAGATATAAGGAGTATGAACCCAGATGTCAACACGGGATGGTGACAAACAAGTTCACGACTTAAGCGATTAGCATATATATATATATATTATATATATATATATATATATATATATATGTTATATATATATATATATATATATATATATATATATATATATATATATATATATATATATATATATATATATATATACATGTATATGTCTGCGTGTGTGTGCGTGTGTGTGCGTGTGTGTGTGTATTTGGACAGCAAGCCCTCTTTATAAAAAAAATCTTTATAAACCACTGACAAGGTACTGTGGTTCTTTATTATAAATTTAATGTTTCTTGTGGTTTTATAATATACTTTCTTTTCTCGACATAAATTATGTACAAGTTGTCCCATTGTTCTGTATGTCCGTGCACTTCGATTATACTTTTAGACATTGTCAAGGATGATATTATTTTTACTTTTAACTAAATGTTTGCATTTTTTATGTATGTATCTATAGCTATAAGAATGTATTATTTTCCAATCACAGCCATCAGCTATGAACACGGCTACAATGTGCTGACAGTGTTTTGGAAAAAAAAACTATGCTTTAACTCTAGATACAAACTAAATTTCTAAATGCAACGCTAAATGCACATTTATACATTTCGTAGCTGCAACGTGTCTATAAAAGTTTGGTCGAAAAGCCCCCTACGCTAGCTAATGGGAAAATGCTCTTCCTGACAAAAAAGATCCGCGTAGAGCAACTTAACAAATGGAATATTTTGGAAGAGGGTTGGCCTCATCTAACTTGTGCAGCCATATTCACCTTGCATCAAACAAGTCTAACCTTTTTCATTACCTGTAAAGCTCTTTCATTGGTTGGCGGGACATTTTCTAATTAATATAAGATTCAAGAGTTCGTCGAAAGTTTTTCTAATTAAACCTTCAGAATTTTACGTAAATCATTTCGAAGAAACCATTGGCAATAATAAGGACTTTTTTATTTATCTATCACTGAGCCAAGTAAATGATTTCAGACACACATATAAACAACAAATAATTAACTATTCTCAAATAAAATAAATGCTTATAAACTCATAGATTTTATTTATTTAACAGTATAGAAAAAATGTAGTGTTATATGGGTAACTACTAAAAATAATGTTTAAGTAGTAAAATCTATCGGATTAATAAATAAGAAACCATTATTTCTTTAGACTCATATATACACAACCAAAAATTATAGACGCCGATGTCGTAGTGAACGGAAAATATTTTTATTGATCAAAGAATGAGATGACGTATGTTTTATAAAAAAGAACGACTTATTTCAAATATTTATTGTTTTTTATTATTCGCTGTTTATAATTTTATAATTGTGTCATATTATTATGCATTTACAATATTTAATTATTAAAATGCATATTTATTTTTTAAGTCGATATATATATTGATTGTTTCGCTTTATTTTTAAAATAAGTGTTTTACTAAGTTTACTTACTTTATTAAGAATGTCTGTTACTACTAGGATTTGTTTTATTAGGAACATTTAATGCATTGTATTTTTTAAATTACTTATACACTGGTATGAATAATTCTATATAATTATATTTGATCAAATTGTAGGAAAAGGATTTTGAGGCGTAATCGTTGTTTTGTTTATCATTGAGTATTGGTTCAGTATCGTCGATTTCTTTACCTATCATTTATTATTCAAGCATTTTTAAAACATCTGACAATAATTATATTTTGTTAACCTTTTCTTAATATTTGTAGTAATGTAATATTTTTATGGACGAGGATATATTTTCAAATTTGTTGGAAAAGTCTTTCGAGTCATAACGCTATTTTGATTTGTTTACTACTTTTGGTTTTGCAGTGAATTTCTTCCTCTATTATTTCTCTCTCAAATATTTATTTTTAGCAACAAAAATAATTAAGAAATGTTCTCATATATTTAATGATAATTTTATACTTTATTTTATTCTTTTCTTTTTTATTGATTCGTTTCTGTTATTGTCATTAACGTAAAAATAATCAAAGTCGTATATTTTATAAAGAACTTTTCACCCAGTGTAAAATATATATTGTCATTCCTTGTCATGGTAGAGGGCTTACTTGTCACAGTAATCCCAAGAACGAAACCGTCTGTAGTTCCAACTCCTGTGTGGCCACTCATGGCGGCAAAGTCGAAGAGAAAGAATCACATTGATGGTAAACATCCTCCGAAGACCCCAACGTCGGAATAGACAAAGATCTACACGATCGCAACGGCCAAACCGGCGGAAGAGGGCAGCGTAACCAACACGGACTTTGACAGACCAATCATCCGACAGCCCTGATGCAAACAGGTTTGCCAGATCTCACCTGTCTCAATCCCCTTTGAGCAGAGCGAAAGGCGGTTCTGGCCAAGTGTGTGGGCTTCTTCGTCTCTTCAAATTCACGTGAATAACCTCGACCGAACTCTCTTTGATTCACAACCATCTCTACAATCGCCACCAGGGAAGAGAACGAGCGTAGGGAGAGAGGATGCATATCCTGGTGATAGGATGCGAGCAGTTGCCGAACACACGACTAATCATTATATAACCTCTGACCCAAATTAATGGTATACAGACTAAAATATAAACAAACAATATTTACCTCTCCTTGAACCAAGTAGCCATTACATTTTTGGCATAAGTGACTAGATTGTTACTCATTGCAATAAGGCAAAACAGAATAAAATTATAACAGCATGAAGTTACAAATAGAGAAAAATTAATGAGAACTGGGTTCAATAATTTTTTTATCTCAGGAGCTAGATTGCTAATCGTCTATAGCAGGGAAGACTTTATAAAATTATAATTCCACAAATATAGGAATGTCAATGAGTATTGATCAAACTACATTAATGATCTAGCTACACAAAAATTACTCTACGGCGAGAAAGTTTCATTTTCGAGTAAAATAAAGGCAACAGAATTAAAGTTAATTAATATGAAAGCAAAGTGAGAAAAACGAAATTAAAATTCGAATTTTCAGTGCACTTTCTAATCAACAAAGAAAGGAGAGGACACGCTATTGCATTTGACTGTTGCTATGGCTCTTGAAGCAAAATCATTCAGAAAATAATAACGGAAAATAAAACCTCCTCAATCCAAACAAGGAAAACTTGCAAATGAAATTAAAAATAACTAAACTAAAATAAAAAGAAATGACACTACACTTTTATTTTAATTGTGACTTTCTCTTATCTTAAACATTGTTTTGATAGATTCCTGACAAACCGATCGATGTGCAGAAAAGATGCCGGTATGAAATTATGCATAAAGAGCAAAACAAATGTACGTTGATATTCGTTCCTTCCAGGAAGGATTTCATTTTCTTTCTGTTATTTCTTTCGAAAGAGTATTTTTCTCCGCCAGGCTAATTTCGTGCAGGGTTTGTTTAGTGCATCGTCCGCACGAATATCCTTCATTAGAAAAGCAATTGCAATTAATTCCTTTAGTTTTATACGATATCCAATGCTACAAATATTTCAACAGAATATAAAATAGAATATCAACGATCCCGTTCACTGATGCAATCGTTGACTTATTGACGGATTCGTTTTCTACGTCTTATCAACACTTATTATTTAAAGCAGAAAATATTTTTAGATTGTCAGAATTTGTTTTGTTTTATTTTCTGTGTGGGTGGGGTGGATAATAATTATTTAGTGATACACATTGTACTAATTAATCCTTAGTTGCGGGAGAAGAATTGGATTGGTACCTTTTCAAGGATATTTGCGCAGAATTGTATATAACAAACGCAAATGGAATTAGAACTCGGCACTTCAATTAAAAATTCCGGGCCATTATCCATTACACCGTCTTCGCATCGAATTTAACAGCACCGAGTATTTCCCAGCGCGAGTCCATCTAGGTACTGACCAGACTCGGCATTGCGTAACTGCGGTGACTGTATGGGGACAGGTGTTTCAGTGTTATACGGCTGTACACTATGATGCAAATATGCGTGTATATATATATATATATATATATATATATATATATATATATATATATATATATATATATATATACCTATCTATTTATCTATATACAATAAGACTATTCCAAAATTCGCTTGAAGATGAAACAGAACTAATGCTTTTAATTTAATTATACCACGAAATTTGAAGTTTTTAGTTTCGGTTTTTGAAACATGGTAATTCCTGTGTAGCGAAGGAACCATATTTTAAATCAGTTAATATATATATATATATATCATTTGATTCAAATTGTGTTTTAAAAAAATAGAATATTCCATTATTGTACCGATGATAACCGGAACCTATCAAATTAAAGAAAGTTAAAAAACATAGGTTGTTATGTAAACATTTGAAGTTTTTATTGTCTCTTCATAATTCGAGAAAGTCTACAGAAGAATCTTAAACAAGAGCATAAATAAAAAACAAAACAAATATCTTTTCAGTCATCTGTTTATGATCAATAATTATCTGGGGAGTGACTCCCCAGATAATTAAATTTCTCTAACTTCTTGAATCTGGCGTTGCCAATTTGTAGTTCACACCTAGCACTGTCCTTCTTATTGATGATCATAGATTTTGTCACATATTTTTCAAACAATATGTACATAAAAAGAAACAATATTACTTAAAGCATATATGTCAGTAAATAAGAAAAAAATCTACCCGGAAAAATAAGTAAAAGTCTGTGATGGATAGGAGGTCTTGTTTCAGTGGCTTGTGCCATTTGACAAGATAATTGTGAAATGCAATAATTTATTATGTGTTTGCCGAAATACCGAGTAAAAACAAAACTAAATCAAAAAAAGGTTGCTACTCTATATTCAGTTTCTTGTACGTAGTTAATGCAATGACACCTTCGCAAGACATGCATTTTACAGTGAAATTTAAACAAAATATATATTATATGTTAAATTACACAGATTTATGTGTTATATATATATATATATATATATATATATATATATATATATATATACATAATTAGAGCTTAAATTATAACAATTTTTTAATTTTTTATTTATGATGAAGTTAAAGGGACAGAGAAATTTTGAATTCAGTTTTTGAATTTTTTCTATATGTTTCGGCATATACTCTAGCATGTAGTTTCCATCACTTTTGTTATGAAATATTCCGTATTGTGCAAAAAAATAAATATATAAAATAAAATTCCTAGCATCCTTCGTTCGGGCGCATGTGTAGTTGCACCAACGTAACAAATTTATTACATGAAGGACGAAACGCATTGCTTGAAACTTTCTCCGCTTTGTCATATATTTTCCCCAATATTGTTCTTGATATATAAATATGTCTACATCGTTATATATATATATATATATATATATATATATATATATATAAAACGATGTAGACATATTATATATATATATATATATATATATATATAACGATGTAGACATATCATATATATATATATATATATATATATATATATGTGTGTGTGTGTATATAGAGTAATTGCTTACTACATACATATATATGTGTGTGTGTATGTGTGTGTGTGTGTATATATATATGCGTGTGTGTCTGTGTGTTGAGAAAAATATATAGACTTACAGATGCAACCAGTGTTTATTACTTTCACACTCTAACAAAATACACATTTTCTTCACACGCTGACATGTCACTGTCGCGTCATATCGAGAATATATAGATAATCCTTTATCATATTGTCTTCAGGTTAGCACTTAGATGTAATTAATTGAATATTTTGCAAAGAACAGGTGCACAAAATTTCAGTCGGAAATGATATCCGAAGCGCTTAGTAATAATAAAAGGTACCTTCCAGAAACAAAGCTAGTTTTGAGATACAGGAAAATATCATTAGAAACAAAGAAAAGTTTGGTGAACTGTAATGAAATAACTAATTCCGTATATGGCAGTGAATACTCGACAATCTGCTCACAAATGAAGGAGAGACCTGAAGCAAAAAAATCAATTCCTCCTGGTGGATGCTTGGAATGGATAGGAGCAACTGAGAAGCTTTAAAGAAAATGATAACAACGAAGAATCTGATATGAGAAATCGGAAATAGAGGCCTAAAAGCCGAAGCGCGTCTAAATAGGGAAATATGCTTTCCAGAAACTAAGCTAAGTCTGAGGAAACAAGAAATTTATCCGAGAAAAAAGAAAAAGAGCTGAACTGCTGTGTAATAAAACTTGATGTGTTGTGTTCCTTTAAGAAGTGGTCCTCCACAACTTCATTGCCTTTGTAGTTCTAAACACCGACACTAATATTTTTTAAGAATGATGTTCATCTTGTCTTTCTTTTTATATACAGGGACTTTTCAGGACGTAGGCGATCATGGCTCTCCACTTCTTCCTATCCCTTGTGGCTCTTAATAAGTTCCGTTCCTCTGCCAACTCCTCCAGACCACGTTCTGCCATCCACTAGCTTAAGCTCGCCGGGTATGTCCTGCCTTTCTTTGCCTTGTCTATTTTTCCCTCTATTCGACCTGTGAGTCGTTTGTAAAACGTCCAAAAGCCACTCGATGTAGGTTACCAAATATGAGGCAGAGTTTATGAGGATATGTGGTGAAGATAACGGTTAACACTAGATTTAAACAGGTCAAGAGTGTAGTGGTCGGAGAAATATCGCCTTGGAAGTCAATTCCACAAAGTAGTAAATCGTGGGCGTAAACTGTTCGAATGAAATTTACATTGCACATACAAAGGAAATGACGGCGGTTTGCTACAATATGGAAACAGCTACAAATCAGCGAAAGTCTTACGATGATTCGTCTGTGAGAAAAGGGTTGTCGGGTGGAAAATAATTCGCCACCAACAAGTGAGTGGAAACCCTTATGGACTCTATCGAGACTAGAAAACGAGTACTGAGCAGCTTCTGCCCATATATGCCAGTAGTACTTCATTTTCGGCCCGATCTTTGCATAAAATAAGATATTGCAAATCTTGTTTTATGCTCTGGGAGAAACCTAAAAAAAACAAAAACTCATTTCTCAACTTTGTTCCCTAAGCCTCTTCCCCGCATTACGTTCTGTGAAGATTAAGTTTTAGAAAACTTCCCCATAATGCGTCGCAGGGATTCCAACTGACTCTTTCTGATTTGAAGTCATAGTTCCCGTTAGCTTATGACCTTCCTCGTTGATCACATGTGCTTTCCATTGTATTCTCAGCATCGGTCCATTTAACAAAATTTCCATCACGTCGACTCTTTTCTTCATCTGTAAGGAAATTGCCCAACATTCATCGTTAGACAGAGGAGGATATACACGACATTGCAAGCCAGTAATATTTCTTTGTTTCTAATGAAACAGTCTCCCCAAAGACGACGAAAAGAGGTGAATGTGTTTCACCTGACGAATCATTAGAATACTATAGCAGAACATGTGAGTAAACCGGATCTTTTAAGGAACTATGAGCTATAGGTAAATAGATAATGGGGCATATAATGTCTAAATAGAGGATTTTAATATGAAAGGAAAACACAGAGGCCTGATAAAAAAAGTATTGCCACTTTTACTATGGTAACAGAACTAAAGCATGCAGAGTGAAGCCACTTGACACAGATTGACCTTGGAATCTGTCTCGCAAACACCCTAAGTTATATCGTTCTCCCTCACTGACATTGTTTATAGCAGGGCTTGGAAGGGAAGTGTGTAGTGTGTGGTCGTATCACTACACTACAGTGGTTCCATTAGTGGCCATGACTTGTGCAGCAGTTTTTTGATCAAGGATAACATACCTCGGGTCCGACAGCACCTATTTCCCCAGATCGCCCACATGCCATTTTTCCTTTTCAAAAATCAAATCACACTTGAAAGGAACAAGATTTCAAGACGTCGAGGAATTCCAAGAGAATACGACGAGACAGCTGCTCGCTAACCGCCCCCAAGTGCCAAGAATTCTCTTATGAATGGAAACGATGCTGGGTAGAGTGTGCAGATTCAGAAGCTGGCTACTTCGAAAGAGTTCAAATGCCGAATTGATACGTGCTGTGGTTTACTTTTTATAGGATCAGTCCCGATACATTTTTGATCAGCCCTTGTATAAAGATTTTGTATGAATTAATGGCGGAAAATATCAAAGAGCGATTGTAAAGGTTCAAAATTTACGTCCAGAAAGCAACTTGAAGTGTTTATAATCGCATACGGCATAAGAGAACAGAACACACAACAGATATAAACATTCAATATTTAGCATATTTTCACATAAGTCTTCATAATATTTTGTCCTTTCCATCTCAAATTTCTCTTCGTCGACTTTTGTAAAGACTTGATAATGACGCTTTTGAAGATTAATGCTAAAGATAATCTTTTATCCAATGTATGATTCATTTATATAAATTTAATATGGAGATAAAGAAATTAAATACAGCATAGGCTGCGTTCTTTTGTACAACACCGCTAGCTACTACAAAATCCGTGCTTTTTTTTCTTTGAGAAAAGAAAACGCCTTTATCCATGATTTAATTTTCTATTTTGTCCTTTCGAAATTTTTCCATCTGCTTTAGTCTATGAATCAGCGCGCCCACGTAGCAAAAGAATGTTTCAGGTTTAATATAGGAAATCGTTCAAAACATTGCTCAAGTCCCCTCGGGACTTCCCATTTTGGGAACACATCAGGCGCTGTGTGATGATCCCAGACCCCTCTCAAAGTAGAGGTACGTCCCGGTGAGATAGCTGCCAAAAATGAAGGTTTGATACTAAAATTACTATCGGAAATCTAATTAGTAAATCAAGAAAGGAAAGATACGTGAACATATTATTTCTGTCATTATTAATACCTATATTTATAGAGCATTGGGATTTTCAAAACTACTTGCCTTACAACTGCTTAGAATCATTTCCCAAGACTTATCATTCATATAGTTTTCTCTACGGTTTATCAGTCCTTTGCTGGTTATTTAAATCCATAAAATATTTTGGGATTGCAAGAATCTTGTTTTGAGATGATAATGGCTCAGTGATACACGTCTTACTAATTAACCCATAAATGGGGAAGAAGAGGTGGTTTTATACCTTTCTTAAGGGTATTTGAGCGTAAGTGAATATAAAGACCGCAACGGAAATTGGAACTTGGAAATCCGAATATTAATTCCGAGATATTATACATTACGTGACTAGCACACCCAAGTTTACAACCAAGCTGATTGCTCATCTAGCTACCACCATCCTCGACGTTGCTTATCTCGCAGTGATCGTACGTGATGTTGTGCTACAGCGTCATGTGACCATGAGCCAAGACCTTCCAAAAATAACCTGGTTGACTGATTTTGTAATGAAACACTATATAATATATAACTTTCTCTCTCTCTCTCTCTATTTATATATATATATATATATATATATATATATATATATATATATATATATATATATATATATGTGTGTGTGGGGGGTATCTTTGTCTTGTTCTTTCATTTGTTTTATGATAGACCATCTAAGATTTCACGTTTCGCCCGTTTAAATGTTTTCCTTTCTCTTATGATTTCAATTCCGCTTGCGTTATGTAAAGATGGGACGGTCGTCGCGTAGTGACCAGATAAGTGATAGTAGCTGTTATTTGTCTTGGAGAGTTTCTATCAGGCACTAACAGCCTCTGAACATGTGGAGTCCGCTTGACAGGAGACCGATAAAAGAAATTAACGAGGATGATTTTATTATCACGATATATTTAACGATTGGCAAGCATGGAGGTAAACGTTCTTCCTCGTTGCTTCGCAAAACGGGAGTGACTTTTATCCAGACTTCTGGCAGGTGATCTCCTTTGGCGCATTAACGTTTGGCGTTTTGCATTAGACTAGCTTCTCGTAATTTCCCTAAATATGGGGTGAAAAAATCGACCGGAGGTCTACATCGTTTCCATGTAAATCTCCTTTACTGATTAGTGAGATAACCAGTGCTCCTAGCTGTTAGAATTATATGAGAAAATATCAGAGACCAATATCGATTATCAAATATTGGTACAGATAGATCAATCCGGCTTTGTTTAAGAAATGGAACAGTCTGATATTATTATTAATATTGAATAGATTAGAAGCAGCATAAAAGACCAATATAAGACATGCAGAAATACTTTTTCGCATTCATCACTGAATTAGAATGAAATACATACGTTAAATGCGAAAATGTACCCTAAAAGTTCATGACATTGAAAAAGCATATTCAATCTTCTCATCTGAAAAGTTTGATAAGGCACATTTCGCATAACTCAGTTTTAGACATTGCGCCAGGAAAAAAAATTATAATCAACTTTTTTATGCATTGAGCAAAATATTTCCAGTTTCGAATTGCCGGAAATTTGTGAGAGGCTAATATTATAATGGTAATATTAGCCGTTTCCCTATAACGAAATATTTGACATTCACTGCCCGAACAGCCAGTAATTCTTTTCAAGTACAGTACTGTTATGAAGTCCTAAGATGGAGTCCTAAGTGACGAAACGCATCATACGAAACTTTTTCCACTTATGCATATTTCTTCCGAAACTGATCTTGATATATAAAAAATTATATATCGTTATCCCATATATATATTTTTTCACCCTTGAAAGTGAAGTCTGAAGATCCAGAGAAAAGTAAAAACTCTGGTGAAATAAATTATAACTAATGGAACCTTAAAGTTGTCTATTTTTTCTTTAAATTATACATACATATATATATATATATATATATATATATATATATATATATATATATATATATATATATATATATATGCTTGGCAGTGAAGGTTTCTCTCGACTAGTGGCCTAAAACATATATATATATATATATATATATATATATATATGCTTGGCAGTGAAGGTTTCTCTCGACTAGTGGTCTAAAACCACCCTGAGCGGATACCCTGGTCTCCTTACATCGTTAGTGTACATTTGGTAGTGTGATCACTTTTGAAATAAACAACTTTGTCAAAAGCCAACCCGGTAGATGAAAATGTTTTAAAAGTCAGAGCGGTTTATTAAAAGACGAGTTTCTCCGAAATATAACGTGTATACTGATATAGTACTACTACTACCACTATTACTACTAATATATATATATATATATATATATATGATCGTCTAAGTGAAACATACACCATTTCATGGTCTCATTTCACTTAAAGGATCATAGCCCACTTTAGAAGAACACTCATGTCCACATTCACAATTTATACAGATATTAATTGAAAATACAACAGTACTCCAGCAAGCAAAAACTAAAAATTCTAGAAATACTATATATAAGAGAATTGCGCCAAAAATAAATAAAGTCAGCTACGAGTTTAGCAACGAAGTTTTTAAATGTTTATAGAAGCAAATTTTGTAAAAATACTAAATTATACTTGTTAAAAACTACAATTTAAAAAACGTTTTATACCCATAAATACGTACTATATTCTACAGCAACCAAGAAATTAATACGGGACTAGAATGCATTAAAAATAAAATAAATAGATATAGCACGTTTAGATTATTTAACCATACATACTCGAATGAAAATATGCTGCCTAAACACACACACACACACACACACACACACACACACACACACATATATATATATATATATACCATAGTCGATACCATAGGGGGAAACTATCCGACAGATTCCAAGTCAGGTTTCGATCCTGGCTTGAGGTAATCGGATATCTAATCAAACTGATGAGCTGCGATACAGTGAAACAGTCTGTCTGTGGATGACAATATATATACGTCGTCGAAAAAAGATATTTCGGTCGACCACTTGTCTGCTACGTAGATTTAATACGCCAGCTAATGAAATTTGAAGAATAAAATGATAACAATATTGACAATAACATTGATCCTATTTATTATATATTAGTAGGAATATTGACTAAATTCTGACGCCTGTGTCCTTTTTAAAAGGAAATGAGAAATAAATAAATAGTGGGACTCACACTTCCGGGGAAAGACTCTGTTGGTTAGTGGGCTCCTCGTGGAAATTATATTCTCTGAGTAAACACAAATCCCAGTATTTATAAATAGTTTTGTTGTACTAACTATTCTATTACACGGAAAAAAAGCCTAAATTGGGTTAGTCTGTTCCGTGTCTTTCATTACACCCACTTCTTTTTTTTAAATTTTTCGTGTCGTTGAAAAACGACACGTGCGTGTCCGAAAATTCCAACTTTAAAATTTTTCTCTTTGTGCTTCAATTTAGTCAAAAGCTCCACTAATATATAATAAATACCATCAATCTTATTGCCAATATTGTTATCATTTTGTTGTCTTTTTATTCCTCAAATTTCATTAACTGGCTTATTAAATCTACGTACTATAAGAATCACTTGTTGACGCTCTTTGGTTTTAATCCTATATATATATATATATATATATATATATATATATATATATATATATATATATATATATATATATATATATATATATATATATATATATCATACGAAGACAGCATAAATGTTCAGGTTTAGTTAAATTATAATAGAAAAATGACGTAAGGTACTTATAGCTTTCTTTCATCCTTGGATTAACGAACATTTTTTATAGCTGTATTTACATATAAGGTTTTCTGAGTTCAATTCCAGATTATATTTTCCAAATTTGATTATATCTCAGGAATTGTACAAAGCTTGGAAATTCGATTGAAATATAGACTTGTTAACCATTGCACTACATTAGGCAGCAAAATATCTCTGAATTTCCGTTGAGTCTGCTGAAGTCACGAGAAGATTACGTTTTGCATGTCTTCCAAAGTAGAAAGTCCTGTTTACCTAAAAATAAATCAATAATCAGCATTCTTAGTTAATATAGTTTGCGTTCAAATACTGACCAGTGGCGACAGTGGCTAAAACACAGCAATCTCACTAGACCTTGAATTAAGAACATGTTAGGAAATAAATCGCATCCAAATTTTTCACTGCGAATAAATAAATAAATAAATAAATAAATGAAGAAGCTCAAAAAGAAAGCAAAACACAAAACAAAAAAAACAAAAAACAAACAAGCATGTTATATAATTCCAAGGTTGGTATTCGTTTTACCAGGCACCGAGATACGAATTGGTCATAGAGTGACGCAAGATAGGCATTAATTTCTCAGTGCACGTCTTTTGGATAACAAGTCACGTTCTGAGTATTATATAACGAATGGGTACTCATGGGATTTTGTTCAACCTGGAAGACACGCCCACACAGCAAGACGCTGAGATTTCTACACGCAGCATCAAAGCGCACAGAAGGAACGCCTTGATTTAAGGCGGAAAACCTCTCGACTGACATCGACCTGAGAACAGACAGTTTCAATATTTCACCATTAAATTCAAGTAAAGGCGTGGAAAGCTGAAATAAAGGAAGAATTGTGATAAATTTTCATGTATATTATTCAATGGGACAAGTAGATATCTACTAGGTTGAACTTAGTCTGGCACAAGGCAATTTGATTATCTCCCTTTGAGGGTAAGTGAAGTAGATATTTTTCTATTGCTAGCCTTGTATGGCACAGTACTAAATGTATTTGAAATAATTAAAATAAAAGATACGTTTGCACATGCGAAGATACATAGAGATCAACAGCTTTTAATAGAAAATCAATTTCCTCCAATCACACGATCAGTGGACTTCCAGATGAACTAATAAAACTAACAAATTCAGCCCTTTTTCAATGCGAGGATAATTGGTAACAGTATACATGGATAAATACATTTCAACACAGTCACACACACACACAGAGTCACACACACTCAGACAATGACACACACATATCATTTCTATATATATTATATACTCGCGTTACTTATTGGAAAGTGCTCAATATCAATGATAGAGCTAACATATTCAGTTGTATGGATATGAGTTTTAACCCTGGTTTTCACGCTTTTGCGATCATCAGATAATCGCAAAAGCATGAAACCTAGGGTTACAAACTCATCTCCATTGAACTGAATATATATATATATATATATATATATATATTAAGGTAGTGAAAAATTTGGTAATCCGTATGGATAATTCCAAAGAGGATGTAATCTAGAGAGATCAATTTAACAAAAGAGCAAATATTAATTAATTAAAATCAGACTACCTTAATGTTCCATGACTACAATTTATTTCCCCAGAAAATATATTTACCTAGTTCATCAGGTCACATCTCTAGTTACAAAGGAATTTTGTTTACAAGGTTACATGTTCTTATTTTATTTTTAATACAAGGTTTTGAGGGATTGTTTTAGATTGATGTAAGGTGTCAGAAGGAGTGTGAAGTGGAGGATCATAGAATGATCTAAATTAGAAATGTAAGGTTGTGTTTAAATCCATCTTAATTAACTTGCGTATATATATATATATATATATATATATATATATATATCGGTTTTGTAGTGCGTATTCAATTTATGTAACGTAAATCATTCAAACGAAAAACAAATACTGAAGCTAGTTATATGGCTATAGTTATTAAATATTGTTTGTGAGAGTGATTCTCGCAATATAACTAGCTTCAGTATTTGTTTTTCGTTTGAATGATTTACGTTATATATATATATATATATATATATATATATATATATATATATATATATATATATATGAGTTAGGATCAGATGTATATCAAATACGAATCGGAATACGACAGGATGATGAGAGAAAGAACAAATAAAAAACGTTTATCAATCGCACATGTTTCACTTTTAAAAAGTGAAACTTAACATATTTAACGGCAACTGATTAATTAAAATACGTTGGAGTTTTTAGGTACCCTGGTATACTAGTGAGCCAGCCAAAATAAGCTGACTCATTTTATAGTTCACCAATAGAAGAATTTACCAATCACAAGTCTCAAAATATTCCATACGACGTGTATAAAGGAGGCCATGTTTTTCCCGAATATGCACGGCCAGCCTTTGATATCGAAGACTGAAGAATTACGGAACAGCTACTGGTGGTATTGGCGATATAGTCAGATTGAGTAGAGTGTCTGACTTGTGAGTGTTAATCTTTAAGCTTGTTTCATTGAACAGATTACGTACTGTGCTCTATTCTATATTCATAGCCTATGGTGAACATGGTCAACAAAATATTCATTGGACTCAATTTAATGAATCTCAATACATTGGTTCAAGACTTTTGTTTCATTGCATCTCACTACTAAATCTTTCTAACAATTGCTGCCATGCTGACAGCACGCGTACACCTGGTTATTTATAATGCATAACGTTGATCAGATATCAATCTGATATTTTTTAACTGGATTTTAAACCTCGCTATATAATGACCTCACATGAAAAAATGGAAGTTATTTACATTGTTTTATAGCAATAAAGTCTTTAAAGTTTTAACTTCAAGAATCAGATTTAATTTTAGATGAGAATCCTAAAGAATGTTAAATATATAAGCCAGTTTTGGAATCTTTTATTTTGACATGTTACACAGATCAAATAGCTTCATCAGTTGAACGGATTTTATAATGATCAAATCATTGCCGAAATAGGACGCAGCCAAAAAACTGCTCGAGACATTTATGTCGAGAATGGAGATGACTTCATTACCGACAGAATGTCAAAGAAATGAGTTTCCCGTTTCAAGGAGGTGAAGTTCGCAATCAAAGACTCTCCGCATTCTTGGGAAACCTGTTCAGTTTGATGAAAACCGATTAAAGATGAACCACGCCAGACTACTAGCAACTTGGTTCAGAAGATGGCAAGCTCTCATATTACTGCCACGTTTTCACCGGAGACACCAAATCTTCATTTTCGAGACTCAGCCGAGTTAAAAAATTTTGCTCGGAATTTTGGGTGATAAATTTCTTTACACCCTTCAACCGCTTTCCCACACTCGCAACATTGCTGCCCTCACGCGGCTTCAACACAATTTTTCTAGCAAATGTTCGGGCGACTATATTCCACCATGCCATGCCGCACACATTGAGTCGACCTATCCTCATTCTCTTCATACTCCATTGGTAAGAAGTTCCATTGAGACAGCTTCTCCCCCAGAAATATTGTAATGTCCGATAGATTTCCGGGAGGATGTTTCCCTGATCACTACAATATTAACCTCTTCAAGTCGAGGGTCATTTTAACTCAATGTGTAAAGTCCTGAAACACGAGGCACGGGTGCCACATGCATTGACCAAGAGAAACAAACACCAGTCCTCCTCCATTGTTGCCAGTTTACTCGCTCGAAACAAAACTACATCTGGATACAATGAAAGAGCTCGGTTTGAAACTTCTGCCAATTCCATCATATTTTTCTGATTTAGCCCATTCGTAATACCACGTCTTTCGGTCATCTTTTAACAATTTAGGGGGTGTTTCTTTCAACAACGCTGTGGAGCTCAAAAGTTGCTCGATTTATTTCTTGAGTCAAAGCCTTGTGATTACTATAGTCAAGGCATTGAACAGTTAATGGATCATTCGCAGGAGGTCCTAAACAATAAAGGGAATAAACTGTTAGATCATTCATCAGAACAATTAAAAAATAGGTATTAAAATAAATTATTAAAAAAACAGCAAATGTATGTAACAACATTTGATGTATTGTTTTTAAAATTTAATGTAAAAAAAAGATCAGAGCAGACCAGTAATAAAGCATTGCTGCTATATCTGGAAAGGAAATGCCCATTCCTCACTTGCCTGTCTTAATTAAGTCAAGAACCGTCTACGCGGCCTGGTGGGTGATAAATACTTTTCCACCCTACAACCCCTTTCTTCTTGACATCTCTCGCGATTATATCACTATTTCAATGGCATGTGTTATGACGAACTAGTCCTTGGTCCTACCAGAACTGAGCTTTGCAACTGGGACCCACCATACATGGTACACAGGAAGGAATCATCCACATGCCATTTCTATTGCATCAGTGAGTAATAAGTTCCACGCGGATAAGTTCCTCCCAAAAACTGACGCTTTGTGGAACAGACTCCCGATAGGATGTTTTTCCACAGACTATAAGCTAGGCTTTGTTGCATAGCATCTTGGACATCACATGGCCTTTTCTTACCCTCATACAACACCACACGGTCACCCTTTAAGTTTGATGGTTCTTGTGCTTTGTATTGGGTTAACGTTAGTATGAAAATCTATCTATCTATCTATCTATCTATCTATCTATCTATCTATCTATCTATCTATCTGTGTCAATATATGCTCGTCTCTCTCTCTGTCTCTCTCTCTCTCTCTCTACATATATATATATATATATATATATATATAGATAGATAGATAGATAGATAGATATAAGTGATAGAAATTATTAGGAGGATTTGAGATAATCATGATTAAGTAATTCACCAAGTCTAGAAGAATTACTTAATTATGATTATCTCAAGTCCTCCTAATAATTTCTATCACTTTTATATCCTTACTTGAACCGGCTTCTAATGCTCTGGGTGGAGCGGCTTGGGGATAGTAGTTGTGGTACGTGGGAGCACATTCCTATATGTAAAGGAAACTCGGATGAGTTCCACCACGGAATATGTGATCAAGCGGCGCTATATCGAGTCTAATTCGTTTCCTCTTCGTCAAAAAGGCCCATTGGTACAGTTGGTATGACGCTTGCCTGATATCGTAACTGACGGGTTTCAATTCTCGGTAGTGGATGTGCACTGCTGATGAGTCCCAAATTTGTGAGGAAACGGTCGTCCAGTTGGGGTTTTTCTGGACTCGATGAATTATGCTATAAGTACATATGTGAATAAATATGCAATTATACACACACATATATATATATATATACATATATATATATATATTAACGATAAAAATATAAAATTAAGGTATTCTATATTTGTGGGTAAAAGTTCTCAATATGAGACCCAGTGCGTATGTAAACAGGAATATGAATGTGGATATTAAAGTCAACACCAAATGGCAACAATCTTTTTTTATAATTAGTCATGGAGTGAAGATCACGTTCAAGGCTGAAGCAGACTGTCGCCGACTGGTGTTGATCTCGTTGTCCACAAGCCCACACATAGTTATTTATATGTGTGTTTATATTTGTGTGGTGATGAATTAGTTTGCTCGCCCGCTTTCACGGTATTGTTAATAGTGTAGATATCAGAACTTATTCGGACGTTGGTTCGGCAGTATATGCTTTGCAAATATGAGTTTATCTATGTGATAGCATTGTATAATATTATTTCTTAGTCATGAATACGACGTTCGCAATTGGATTGAAGTTATTTCTTGATATTTATTCATGGATAGAACAAAAAAGGGAATACATTAGAACAAATGAAACTTCACTAAAAAAACTAGTTTTGTAATTATGAATATGAATATATTTATTTCATTTTGAAACGACGTTCATAATTCTGTTTTTGTGGGATTAAAGAAATCAAATCTCGTAATTACAAAAAGAAAGATATTTCCTTAATTTTAATTCACAATTCTATCTGATCTAAACTTTATTTTTATAGGATTGTTTCCTCTCGTAATTCCGAATCAAAATAAATTTTATTTGAGAATATTTTTTATATCTATTATATTTTTCAATTATTCTTACCAATACAAGGCTTAAGTGCCACTCAAGATAGTCATTTATTGAATTTTGAATATTGTAAGGACGTACATGGAGGGAAAAAATATTTCCTGTTATTAGGATACGTAGGATAGATAACGGTTGACCCTCGACTTGAAGAGGTTAAGATTGTAGTGATCAGGGAAACATCCTCTTGGAAATCGATCGGACATTGAAATATTTCTGGGGGAGAAGCTGTCTCAATGGAACTTCTTACCAATGGAGTATGAAGAGAATGAGGATAGGTCGACTCAATGTGTGCGGCATGGCATGGTGGAATATAGTTCGCCCGAACATTTGCTAGAAAAATTGTGTTAAAGCCGTCTGGGGGCAGCAACGTTGGGAGTATGGGAAAGCGGTTGAAGGGTGTAAAGAAATTTATCACCCAAAATTCCGAGCAAACAATTTTTAACTCGGCTGAGTCTCGAAATTGAAGATATGGCGTCTCCGGTGAAAACGTGGCAGCAATACTTACCTGGCATATGTCGGGTAAGGTTTATCATCTTTTAGTTGTATTTCTGTCTTCAGGCAGAGTGCGAGTCAGTTGTGGCTCTGTCCGCGGACAGAGAGTCCACTGAGGATGATAACTATTGCGAAATTTATCGTACTGGGGAAGAATGCCCGAGGTTTCATCTCCCATGGCATTAGAGAGTTTAGAGGTAATAGTTACCGAGGCAGCACAACCGACAGATGGTAATTTTTGTCTATGGCCCGGCAGTATGTGCTCATGTTCCCCACAGTAAAACTGACCTTGTATCACATCACGTCTCGGTGTGGGGACGAGGTAAGTATCATACTTTGTTTTGTCTGAGTTGGCTCTTGCAGTCACAGAGCATGATAGAAGGAGTCATTTACTTTCTGGCGTGATGTAGGCAGCAAACCATATAAGTTTTATTATTCTCTCTGCTCTAGACCTTGTTTTATAACATTGGAAAAACCTTTTTCGTGAATCATCTCTCATAATTCTGAAAAGAATTGAATTTCATTCGTTTTAATAACAGATTCATTATTCTTTTTGATCTGTGCCTTTTTTTATAAGAGAGACAACGTTACTAATCAATCAACTTTAGTAATTTGAAATAGAAATGAATTTCCTTCGTTCTTTTACCAGTTCCAATATTATATCTGTTCTAAAAATTGTTTTGTCGGATAAGAAAAGTTATTTATCAATCAACACGCGTGATTTTGCGAAAAAAAGATTCCTTGATTTTGATATCAGTTTCATTTTTCGTTCATATTTGTTGGTGAAGGTCATGTCGAAAAGAAAACTTGAAAGTGTGATTGATGGATAAGAATGAAGGATGAACAAGATGTGAGGCAATTAAGCAAAAACAAGAAACTAGAGATAGAAGAGATGTTTACAAAAGAAAAAGAAGGAAGAACCCGGAAAAAGAGAATAAAAATGACGGAACCAGCCAGGGAAAAAAAGAACACACAAGCAGATAGATATGTTTGAGAGAAAGCGAATAGGTAAAGTAAGTGGGGAAAGAATAGTTTCGTAAAGGCGAAAATGAGACGAAATAAAGGAATTCTCTATGTAGAAAAAAGGAATAATAGGGTTAATAATAAGACCAATATTTGGGATAGAGATTAATCAGTATAAATAATATGATATAAGTATAATAACAGTGTTGTTTATTACTGTGAACAAACATATAGATATTTCAGAGCCACCTGCTAAAGATGTAATATGATAAAGAAAGTCTGGTGAACATTCATAATTTTATAGTATGGCGCGCGCGCGCACACACACACAAACTGATACATATATATAGCAAGGTTCTGCTGCAATGTAGCGTTTATAAATCTAACATATTTCACTTTTATTAAAGCTTCATCATAGAAAATAATTATGGAGAAAGAAAGACAAAAATTTTGGCATTTTTTATTTTCGTGTTTTGGGATTTTCTTTGATTAAGCAGGTTTCCCGTGTATTTGAATTGTTAAGCTGCGTTAGAATAAGTTATGGAGAATAACCATGTCATTTAGAAGCTCCTTAGAATAACGCAGTACAAGTGTAACTATACATACATACACGCACACACACACACATATATATATATAACATATATATATATATGTGTGTGTGTGTGTGTGTGTATATATATATATATATATATATAAAGGTCGACTGACGATTGCGTCAAGCATGAAATATATATATATATATATATATATATATGTAAAGGGGGCGTCTTACATGAAACAGACTGTCGCCTCTAAGTGTTGACTTCTATGTTCACACACATATATATATATATATATATATATATATATACATATATATATATATATATATATATATATATATATATATATATATATTAGGAATAATCGATGTTAACTTATGGTCAGAAGAACTTAATGCGGTTTTGACATTCTTGTAAAATCTATACTAGTCAGTGTCACAGAATGTTTAAAATATTTCAAGAAATTTTACAAAAAGGGAAATCTTGAACACAGTTTATTTGACAAATCTACCTTTCTCTCTCTCTCTCTTCATATATATATATATATATATATATATATATATATATATATATATATATATATATATATATATATAGAGAGAGAGAGAGAGAGAGAGAGAGAGAGAGAGAAGAAATATGGGTGAGAGAGAAAATGTGAGTGAGAGAAAGTGTGAGATCAAATTATTTATTTGAATTTTTCAGTTAGGTTTACGTTGAGAATCATCGGAGGCTTCTTATTCTTCTATTTTCCGTGTCCCTTCAGGACATGGGCGATCAGAGTTCTCCACAACTCTCTGTCCTTCATGACCCTTAACAGAGTTTCTCCCTTTGTCAACCCCCCTCTCTGTATTTCGCCGTTCGTTCTCACAATCTCCTCATGTACGCGGCTCGCTGCCTTCCCCATATCTATATGGTCCTCGATATGCTCTGTCATTTCCTTTCTCATTATGTGTCCAAGAAATTTCAGATGTTTCTTTTTGATTTTGAGGATACATTCTTTTATTGCCGTTTTTAAAATGCTTCCTCGTTTCATACTCGTTCTCACTATAGAAGTCTCAGTATCCATCTGTGAAACCACGTTTCTATTGCCTCTAGTTTTCTCTTCCTTGGGGAGGAGATTGTTCAGCATTTAAAGAAGATTGACATCACATAGCATGTTCAGTGGTCTTTCTTTCTTTTCTAACAAATTTCGTTTTTCTTATTACTTTGCTTAGCTTTTGGAAGGCATAGTAAGCTAGTATACAGAAATGTAAAAAGTGTAGACAAGGTCTAATTTTGGAGCTGTTCCCAATAATGAGAAGAACAGAACCAAAATAAAACATGCGCAGAGAAAAAGGTTTATTAACTCAGCTCTTACACAGAGGCCAGTAAGGAATGTGGTAGGCGTACATGCTCATCACAAACTGGACTGAAATGTCATGTTAGGTGTCATGGGCAGAGAATCCGATTGATTATAAATGTTAAAGAAAGATGGCCAATTTGATTTCAACCTTATGTTAAAAGCAAAGTACGAACAAGAATAGCCTCTCCTGTCAGTGGAAATTTACATGATTTCAATGATGGGCGAAAAAAATATTTTGGTCAGACACATCATAGATCATTCCGGCTCCGCTCAACATATTGTTGAGGAGTCTCCCCTTTTGACACAAATGGACTCACCGTGGGTATACATATACTAACGCCCGTGAATAACCGAAGGGTAGTAGAAGAGTAGGAGTCGAGTCGGTCAGTAGAGAACGTTTGGACAGTCAGACAGTGCAAGAGACACAGTAACGAGCCGTAGACTCAGGAAGAACTCATACAGTGGTACGTCGATATCAAAGACTATATATATATATATTTTCCTACTAACCCGCATTGCTGGAACTACTAACCTGTATTACCAGTTTGTATTATTACGTTAATACATTTATTTTTCTATATTCATTCTTGGCGTTTGTTATTATTTGACACATATGTAGCTCGGAATAAACGCTACTACTAGTATTCAAATAGTACAAAAATACACCTTAAACAGTAAAAAACGAAAAGAAATTAATAACACCTAAAAAAAAACTCCTTGAAAACAACTAAAGAAATGGCCGAAAGCACTTGGTACAAAGGACAATATGGTCAATTTCTGCAGCACCTTGCTCCCATCAAAAAGAAAAATGTAAGAATTCTAGAAAACTAAATAAAAGAAAATTAATATTTACATTATTTACATTATTCGGACAGTTGACCCCATCTTTATTGTCATTTTCCCGATGTTCCGTTTGTTTTACGCTTCGGCCTTTTTCAGGTGACTGAAATTTCGAACTGAAACCTTCATTTCGTCCAACGAGGTAGATTGTTCAAGTTCCACGTACCATGCATCTTCCAGACGTCTCAGTTATCTCCCTTTAACTAAACTCTTCAAATTCTGTTTCACTACTGCTGTAGTCTGGTAATTGAACTCACAACTCCTTGGGTCAAGTCACTGGATCTGATCAATGCTTTTACCCATTGGGCTACGTATTCTTGTAAATAAATGATTACAATGCCTCATCTGAGAAATACAGAGAGACAAAAAAATTAATATTTTCCTTTTCTGTCATATTCAATAAAACATCTTTAAAAGAATATTTGCTGCCTATAGACAGAACCTCACCCCTATATATATATATATATATATATATATATATATATATATATATATATATATATATATATATATTAGTATTTTCCATATATAGGCAGCCTTTTATAAAACAAGTGCACATCAGAAAAGGATGTGGAAAACAGAACTGGAATAGCACGCGGGGTGTTTGGAAATCTAATCAAATGCATCTTCAACAAAGATCTGAACATAGCAACAACAATTATGGTCTATAATGCGATTGTCGTGATTGCGAAACCTGGACTCTGTATCATCACGACAGCCATGAAACTTGAATGTTTTCACCAGCAAATGTTCCGTTCAATTTTCAACATCAAGTGGAGTTAATATGTGACCAACATCAAAATGCTGCAAAGAGCCAATTGTCAAAGCATCGAATCGCTAATCATGAACACCGTCTTCGATGGTGAGGACATTGTAGCAAGAATGGAATTGTTAACGTTTCCCCGTCAGGTCTTATTCAGTGAGCTCTCTTCAGGGAAAAACCACGGAGTTGTCTTCTTGAAGATAAAAAGGGCCAACTCAAAACAACACTGAAAAACACTGGACTTGAGCCTAAGTCGCTTGACACCCATGCGCAAGACCGTACTAAAAGGCGTTGTTACATCACCATCGGATCGAAAAGCCACCAGAAGTGAAAAGGAACAAGTCGAAGGACAACAGTAAATTGCTTAACTGAATCGACTTCGTCTTCCACCAACATTACAATGCAGTCAATGCCATCGGCTGTTCCATGCAAGAATTGGTCTACATCAATGGCATCATGATAACGGAAGAGATGAGAAAAGAAAAAATTGAAATCTTAGTTACGCGATTAAGCCGAGGACGTAGATGTATTTCTGAAAATTTACTATGTGTATAGAAAAAAGTGTTCAGTATCGGAGGTAGTACCTTTATTAATGCAGATACTGAAGTCGTGTGAAACAACAATGCATGAAACTTTCACGACTTAGTGCGATTTCACCGCCGTTCAGTTGCCTCCCTGTGACTTTTATATAAATACTTTAATGGTAATTGTTCGGGTGAGCTCGTCGCTATAATACCTAAACTTTATGAATTTAAGCGCATTACTATACTGGTAACAATATCTCATTAATCTGTAGTTGATTTGGCTTGATGTAAATGTGAGTTTTATGATACCAGTTATTTTTCTCGGATTTCTCGCTCATGGAACTATCTCCAACTTTCCATTGATTTCCATTCAAGAATTTAACTGCAATGTGAATCGCTATCTCCTGTCTTCCTGATTACACTTTTTTTCTCGCTATATAATAATGTTTTCTGCTTTCTACTTCTTCCACACACTTGTGTCTTAACTGCCTTGCTTGGGGCGAACATTATATATATATATATATATATATATATATATATATATATATATATATATATATATATATATATATATATATATATATATATAAATTAAAGAATATTAAACACATAAAATCCCATTTCTATTTCACGAGATAAAAAATGAAATCATTATTATATCATTATATTAAATAAAAATTATTATCAAGAAAGAAAAATTATTACCTATGGGATTTTAAATGTTTCATATTCTTTAATTAATAATAATTTTGCTTTGTTTTTTGACATAGAGCGCTCTCTGGATTTATATCCTCCTGGAAATTCCATACGGATTACCATATTGTGTATATATATATATATATATATATATATATATATATATATATATATATATATATATATATATATATATATATGTGTGTGTGTGTGTGTGTGTGTGTGTGTGTGTGTGTATATATATTTTTTTTCTGGGCATAATGTGCTATATATATAGAAAACTCGAGCAGTTTTGACACAGTATAGGGTCAGAAAAGAGAACGATTATCCGAACACAAGACAAATTGAATAAAAAGCTGAAACAGTACCTTGTCAATCGTCGTTAAAGAAAAAAAAATATATGTATAAGTTGATACTGAGGTAAAAACTGAGCGGCGACAGTCTGTGTCATGCTTGAACGCTATCTTCAGCCAATGGAATTAGTTTAAACGAGAAAAAGACTGTCAGCTCTCAGTGTCTACATTTATAATTACATTAGTAATCACTATCCCTGATAGTGAACAGTTTAATCTTTATCATATATATATATATATATATATATATATATATATATATATATATATATATATATATAGATATATATATATATATATATATATATATATATATATATATATATATATATATATATTCAAAGAACATCGCCTCTATTTCAATTATACATTTATGCATTTAATTTCTTTATTTTTCTTCCTTGTACTTTTTTGTTGTTATACACTTTGTGATATAGAATGAATTTCATTTAAGTTATTTGAGTATATTTTGACTTTTTGGACATGTTTTCTATAACGTAGTAGAATTTTGTTTCCGTGTTTTCGAAAAAAAAAAATTAAATTTTAAAAATGTATATTTAGTTTCCGCCATTCCCTAATCAAGGGGAAACTAATCTTTATACTAATATTTCAATATTATTTATCATACAGATACATGCGCCCCATTCTCACACAGCCATTTGCACACAGGAAAACATAATTTATTTCCGGTAAAATGAAGACATACATCAATATATTAATTTATCGGTCAATCAAACCAGCATTTCCTATTTATGCTCTTTTATTTATCGAAATCACTCGACCGTGAAAAAACAACAACATATTTTTCAATAAAGTTTTCCCTTTTTCTAAGGAAACTATTTCGTCAAATATTGTATGTATTATACACACACATACACGCAGATCATATATATATATATATATATATATATATATATATATATATATATATATATATATATATATAGGTTATTCATACCGAATAAAAATTGATTCTCTTTTGACACATTCTGGAAATTGTTCGAGCGTAGAAGTTTCCAACACGCATCTTCTCTCTGTCTCTCTCACACACAAACACGCCCACACACACTCACCCTCACCCCCCATATATATGTATGTATATATATATATATGTGTGTTTGTGTGTGTCTTTGTGTATGCGCGCGCGCGTGTGTGTGTAAGCGTGAGATAACATATATATTCTTTTTATAAAAAGGACAGTATTGGGAAAATTGTATGACAGAGAAAAAGTTTACTTGTAACAAGTTTCGTCCTACAGGACTTCATCGGACTAAATTTATTCTGTTGGTAGTACAACACATACTCACGACATGGGGGTTCAGTGAAATGTTGAATACTTTTTCAGCCGAATTCACTAAGAGGTTTATCTGTGATAAAAAAAAACAAATTTATTCCAATGAAGACCTGAAGGACGAAACACGTCACATCTAAACTTTTTCATTTTGTCATTTATATATATATACATATGCATATATATATATATATATATATATATATATATATATATATATATATATATATATATGCATATGTATATATATATAAATGACAAAATGAAATATATATATATATACACACACACACACACACACACACACACACACACACACACACACACACACACACACACACACACACACACACACACACACACACACACACACACACGGTCAAATCACGCTGAAAACACCGGTTCTCGTTCGATCACCGAAGTTAAGCATCGTAGAGCCAGGTCAGTACTTTGATGGGGTACCGCTTGGAAACACCTGGTACTGTACGCAATTCTGAGTGGTCTAAGGCGTTGCTTTAGAATCACGAGGCACCGAGTTCGAATCCTGGCTGGTATTAATTTCAGCAGCTATCGGACTCCAAGCGCAGGGCACCTTTGGCAAGTGTCAGTTCCATAGCCACGGGTCCACCAAAACCATGTGAGTGAATTTGGGAGAGGAAACTGTGTGGAAGACATCGTTGGCCAAAGCTAGCACGATATCACAAAAACACCGTGATTGTGAGTTGAGGTAGCCAGCCTTGTTCATTTAACGTTCTAAAACTGTTAATTGGCTCTGCACACGCCAATAACAGTATAAACTGCAGGTGGGCTCTGTGGGCATTTCCCAGGTGGGAAATTGCAAAAATGCCTGTGCAAATGTTGCAATATGCGCTAGCTAGCTGTGCATTGCAACGGGTGTCCTCGATATCGAGTGGCCAATTATTATTATTATATATATATATGTGTGTATGTGTGTGTGTGTGTGTGCATTATAGAAATCTGTCTCACAGTTTTATTTTCTTTCTGTCGGTTAAAATCTTGGCTTTACCACTAATGGCTCTCAAGTTGTACTCCGAGGCCTGCATTCCATTTCCTGTATAATTTTGATATATCTCATTGACCTCCATTTGATCTCAAAGGTCATAAGCTTCAAGAATCGAGAAAATATTGCATTTGTTTATACCAGGTACTACGGTAAATTGGTAGAGAACCAACAAAGGCTAGTGACAGCGCAATGTAATGGTTGGTCCCTCTGGGTTAGTTGTAATGATAACTTGTTCTCGACATCGGGTTTGAATCAAGGGTACTCAGCTAGTATGGATTTTATCACTGGTCTCGCTGTTTTTGCGGCAAAGGTTGTTGTTTGCATTTATATGATTTTGCATGTGGACTGATAACGCTATCGATTGAATCCTGGTTGAGATATTCACGCACGCTCTCTGAAGAATGTGATTACTGAACAATTGTTAGTTGAATACAATTAAGATTATATTGAAATGTTAAAATATTTTCAAATTAAATTCATGGGAGATAGATAATAACTAAATTGATACTGATTTTTGAAAGATAAATAACATTAATTTAGAAGAAAAAACATGCAGATCGATGTTAATAGCCGTTTGATTACTAGCGATAAAAAATTGCTTTTAAATGAAAAAAGATACGGGCCGAAAATAATAAAGGTTTATAAATACTAGAAAAGAAAATAGGTTTCCAAGAAACAACGCATAGAGAAAGAGACTTAATATGGTTTGGAAATGAGAGAAAAAAACAAATTAATTTCAAAGGTAAAAATAGCAGGACGCAATTGACAAGGGTTTGAAAATGAAAGAAAATAAATTAGTTTTCGAAGAAACAACATGGAGAACGAGACTTAATGTGGTTTGGGAATGAGAGGAAAAACAAATTGATTTCAAAGGTAAAAATAACAGGACGAAATTGCCAAGGGTTTGAAAATGAAAGAAAATAAATTAGTTTTCGAAGAAACAACATGGAGAACGAGACTTAAATGTGGTTTGGGAATGAGAGGAAAAACAAATTGATTTCAAAGGTGAAAATAACGACGAAATTGCCAAGGGTTTGAAAATGAAAGAAAATAAATTAGTTTTCGAAGAAACAACATGGAGAACGAGACTTAATGTGGTTTGGGAATGAGATGAAAAATAAATTGATTTCAAAGGTAAAAATAACAGGACGAAATTGCCATGGGTTTGAAAATGAAAGAAAATAAATTAGTTTTCGAAGAAATAACATAGAGAGAGAGAGGGGGCAGAGAGAGAGCGACTTAATTTTGTTTGGATATGAGAGAAAAAGCAAATTGATTTCAAAGGTAAAAATAACAGAACGAGATTAACAAGGGTTTGGAAATGAGAAAAAATAAATTAGTTTTCAAATAGACAACACAAAGAGAATGAGATCAAAATGGTTTTGAAAGTGAATATGAGAAAAATTAATTTCAAATGTAAACAAAAGAGAATGAGATCATGAACTGTCCGGTAATGAGCAATAAAGAAAATTGCTTTCAATGCTACAACACTGAGAAAGAGATCAAAAGTTGCTTGGAAATGGTAGGTAACTAAAACTCCTTTCGAATTTTAAACAGGCAGAGAAAGTGATGAAAATATATTTGAAAATGAGTAATACGAAAAATTGTTTTGAAAGGTAAATCAGACAGAAAGTGGTCAAAAGATGTTTGGACATGAAAAAATAAAAATGGTTTCGAATTTACAAATGACAAAGAAGGCGATCAACAGAGGTTTAGAAAAGAGTGATAAGGAAATTGATTTCGAAGATGAATCAGACAAAGAGATCAAATGGAGTTTGGAAATAAGGGATAAAAAATTGATTTCGGGTGTAACACAGACAAAGAGATCACTACAGTTTCGAAATAAGCGGTAAAGACAATTGATTTCAACGCTAAAACAGAAGAAACGAGATCAATAGAGGTTTGTAAATGTGAGATAAAGGAAACTAATATGAAAGAAACAAAAGGGAGGACGAGATCAAAAGAGGTTTGAAAATGGGAGTCAAGGAAACGTTATTTTGAACATACAACAGGGAGAGAACGAGATCATATTAAGTTTTGAAATTCGAGAGAAAATTAATTTAAACGCTACAACAGATGGTGTATATCATATAAGAGGAGAATGGAAAGTCCTGGTTCCATATATATATATATATATATATATATATATATATATATATATATATATATATATATATAGTCAAACCTAATGAGCCAGACAAACCTACCAAGGTTTCACTTGGGCCTATCGTCAGCTGACCCTGACAATCTGCCTAAGTAAAACCTTGGTAGGTGTGTCTGGCTCATTAGGTTTGACTAGGTTTGCTCTACGTTTGTATCGAGCTCTTTAGTTAATTGTTTACTCGTATTGGTTTTTTTCTTTGGGCTTGAACCTATATCTGTGCGATTATTTTCGACAGACTTTCATGTTCCTGGCTCTTTCTTTTTAAAACCTTTTTTTCCCTTCGAGATTGATTTGGCTATTGTCAAATCAAGAATTCGAAGCTTTTTCGACACGAGTATAGTTACCTATATATATATATATATATATATATATATATATATATATATATATATATATATATATATATATATATAAATATAAAAGTGGACATGGAAGTCAGCACTTAGAGGCGACAGTCTGTTTCATGCTAGTGCAATTGTCAGGCGACTAGTGCACTAGTCGCCTGACAATTGCACTAGCATGAAACAGACTGTCGCCTCTAAGTGCTGACTTCCATGTCCACTTTTATATTTACACACGCTCTATCTCTGATATTGAGCACTTTATCCCATAAATGTAGCACACTTTAAGACTATATTTCTTCATGTATATATATATATATATATATATATATATATATATATATATATATATATATATATATATATAATGAAATAGACTAATCCCGACAATTATTTGAATATGTTTTTATTTATACGTTATTTTTATAGATACAAATATTTAAATAAATGCTCTATTTATAATATACAGTATTAACAAGATTTACTGGCCTGAATATCCAAGAAACCTCAAAGAACCTGTATCCTCTGACAGGTATCGAACCTGTGTCATACACGTAACTGTTATATAGCTTGACGGATTATACTATTTAGCTACAGAGGAACCATATGGTTAGCAAGATTAAATTACTCTTCTTAAACTACAAATTTCCCATGACTCCTCTCGGACGCTTATATCTGCGCGAAGTTATATGTCATATGTTCTTTGACTTTTCTCAGACATTCAGTCCGGTAAATGTTGTTAATACTGTTAATTATATATATATATATATATATATATATATATATATATATATATATAAATGAATAAATAATATCTAATCGTTTCTCTAGACAAACCGAGCAACAATCTTCTTTACTGGATCTATTTTTATCCCCTGTCTTCGCCTAACATTAAGACACGCTTGGTAACTCGGAATACTCTCTGGTAGCTATTGATATCTCCTTCCAAGCATCCATTAAACAGGAACGCCCTATCCATAAGACCTCTTTTCAGTACCAGCATGCTGACTGAGTGTTATAGAGTTACTTTCCGCAGTGGAAACGGTATTT
>OZ038493.1:101653428-101833428 GCA_964036315.1 Acanthosepion esculentum | reverse complement strand
TTTCTTTCTTTTAGTTTTCTGTTTCTTTTTTCTTTCTTTCTTTCATTTTCTGTTTCTTTTTTCTTTTTCTTTCTTTATTTCTCTCTTTCTTTCAGTTTTATGTTTCTTTCTTTCTGTTTTCTGTTTCTTTCTTTCTTTTTTCTCTCTTTCGTTCTTCCAATTTTCAGATTTCTTTCTTTCAGTTTTATCTTTCTTTCTTTCTTTCAGTCAGTTTTCTGTTTCTTTCTTTCTTTCGTTCAGTTTTCTGTTTCTTTCTTTATTTCGTTCAGTTTTCTGTTTCTTTCTTTCTTTTTTTCATTCTTCTTTTTTTCCTTATTTTCTGACATTTCAAAGATAGAGAAGATCAGGAGGAGTCAGATTTCCTTTCTGGAAAGACCATTTTTCTCAAGATTTGTACGTGTGCGCCCCCGTGTGTGCCCCCGTGTGTGCCCCCGTGTGTGCATGCGAATGATGAAGACAAAATAAAGAAAAAAGATACGAGCGAAGGACATTAAAAAAAACCAAAAACATGACAAATTCTAATATTTAAAAGAAATTAAAACCTTTACAAGTGTTTAAAAACATTTCTAAAAAATAGTGCTTCTGATTCATGCAGAAGATGATATTTCCTGTAATATATTAATGTAGAAAACCGGACGAAAACGGATTTCATTCACTAGTATAGCTTAATAACTGTAATGTAAAAGAACAATGGAGTACCTGACTGTTTCACACAGTCAGCCTGTGACTTGGCATGCGCGTGTACAATGTATATATGTGTTGTACGCAAATGACGTGCGCGTGGAATTAAATCTATATAAAGTATATTCATGCATACAGTCCCTTCTAAAAGTATTGGGATGGAAGGCCAATTCTTTCCTTATCCGTTGGGCACTGAAGACTTTTAGGTTTAAAATCAAAAGATGACTATGAGACAATTGTCTAGAATTTCAATTTTATTTTCAGGTAATTACATTTAGAAGTGTTAAACAACTTAGGACATAACACAGTTTTTTTGAATCCACCCATTTTTCAAAACTATTAGAATATGTGACAGACAGGTGTTCTGTTGGCCAAGTATTGCCTTTTAGATTGATTGTTTAAACATTAAATAGCTCTAAATGACTACTCCTGGTTTTAATATTGGGTTTCACCTGTAAAGACCGCATTTCTTGTTAAAACTTTGAAGCCGAGACAAGAAGAAAAATCGATCAGAGTCATTGGACAAACATCGGGCATAGCCAACACAACAATTTGGAATATGCTGAAAAAAGAAAGGAACTTTTGGTGTACTGAGTACAGGTCGGCCACTGAAAACAACAGCATTTGATGACATAAACATTGTCAGAGCCGTGAGGAAAAACCCAAAACAATAGTTAATGATATCGCCCACAACCTCCAGGGTACAGGAGTGACGATTTTACAATACATCGTTCTAAGTAGGCTTGAGAGCAGAAATATAGGGGCTATATTACAAGATGAAAACCACTCAACAGCAGTAGGAATGGGAAGGCCATATTGGAAGTTGCAAGAAATACAGAGATGAACGATTCTGGAATAACTCTTGTATCATTTTCATCTTTTGATCTTAAACCCAAATGTCTTTAGCGAACAACAAAACAAAGAAATTGCTCTTTCCGTTCCAATATTTTGGGGGAGGGGGTATCTATACACATAATTTGAAGGTATTTTAAATAAAACAGTGAAATAATACATAATTCCCTAAAATATCAGATCAGTATAAGATTTTATTAAACTTTGCGGAAATTATTCTAACTTTTATTTTTATTTATTTTCTCCAAAGATTTAACATAAACATATTTTTGGAAATATGTTTATCTTTGTCATGTAGTTAAAAATCTAAACGTATATCCACGCATTTTAAATACAACTAAAATATACATCTGAATCGCGAGGGCTAATTTACATATCGCTCTAAATGAGATATATCTGTCTCCAAGGGCGGCTAGGTAGTGACTGTTGTAGACGCCTGCACATTTGTGTTTGTTCAACATCCACAGGGCCCACCTTTGGCTTATACTGCAACTATGTTGAGTGGACCTTTGTTACAGTTTCTGGGGAGTGCGCGTTATCCTGCGTGATCAATGGTCTGAACGATGCCAGCACGCTCAAACCCTCGGTCACGATGACTTGTGACATCTTGCTAGCACAACGATCGATGGCTCCGAAAGGTTCTATCTATCCAATTTCTCTCACAAGTGGGTCAACAATGTTTTCACGCTGGGATCGTCTCCTTCAGACCGATAAAATCAAAGTCACCTTCCTGACAAATCGACCCTGATGAGATTCGAACCGGGATTTCATGGTCAGAAAGTGAAAATCACTCGGCCACGTGCCCTGACAATAATCCCTGTGTAACTACAAAAGTGCATATTGCGAAATGTGCAACCCTCGAATTTTTATGACTCCTGTAATTAAACTAAATATATTTTCCAATAAATGTATTTTAAATGGGCAAAGACTTTAGATTTGAAAATTGATAATTTTATCTTCAGTAAACCGACAAGGACCGAAATTGTTGCTATAAAAATTGTTAATAAAGACAAAATGACTATGGCTAGGCTTTGAGAAGCGGAAACGAAAAGGCAAAGACGGCGAAAATTATTCTCATAAAACTACAAGAAATTCTAACTTTAAGAAGTCATTTGATTATGTTTGACAATAATAATAATAATAATAATAATAATAATAATAATAATAATAATAATAGCAATGGTTTCGTGTCTGGTCATACATTTTCGATTGTTTTCACAATGTAAAATAGGTAAATCAAATATTCATGGCAGCAAATAGACGAGTAAACAAAAATAATGAAGAGAGAACTTATTTTTTTAAACCACGTTGATGTTGAAATTAAAAAAGATCTCAGACAATCGTTTTGAATTTCCATTACAATTGTTTTCAAATAGAAAAGTACTTCATTTTAATGTTGTATTTTCAAAAGATACTTTTTATGAGTTAATAACAAACGTATGTGAATTATATATCAGGGACGTCAAAATGAAACAAATGCTGAAATTCTACTTGCGAGACATTATAAGAACAGGCTACGATATGCGTAGCTCAAAAATGAGGAAACTGATATGGAAAAATTCAGGAATTAATTAAGAAACTAAGGCATCGATCAATATATTAAAAGCAAATAAAACAATTGATGAAATTTTATGTGATACGTAAACAGCTATAACTCTATTTTGGTTTGATCGATTGATTGATTTTGTTTTTTATGGCTTACCAACCTTTTGTAGGTTATTTAAATCAAGAAAATATATTTAGACTGTGGGAAGTTTTAGTGATGATAATGATTTGCTGTTACAAATTCTATTAATAGACCCATAGCTGGAGGAAGAGCTGGATTCATGCCTTTCCCAATCGTATTTGTGATAATTGAATATAACGAACCCGACTGGAATTGCAACACGGCTCTCCGATTTTCTTTTTCAAGTCATTATCCTTAACTACACGAATATGCAAGTTTACAGCACCTGTTATTCCCAAGCTGTCACCCATCTAGGTACTGACCAGGCTCGACTTTGCTTAACTTCAGTGATCGTAAGAGAAACGATGTTTCACCGTTATATAGCCTTAAATTATAAATCTGTGAACGCTGGGAAATTTCCTCACAAATGTAATAAAAGATCTTGAAGCAATAGATATTTAACTTTCCTGTCCGACGTTGGTAATGATATGAATTTGAGCGTATGAGAAAAGAGGAAGTTCGACGGACAACCAGTCAATGACTATGTGAAAAACTGATGCTGGAATTTACAAAAACACTAGCCAAAAATACCCAGGTAAGGCATCTCTGAATTTCAGGGTAACTATAAAAACACAAAATGCTTCAATTACAAAAGTAATTAATGGATTTTTCGTTCATCTTTTGTCTCCTTGAATCTACATCTATTAATATCTTCTCTCTCTCTCTCATCAACATTTCTCAGTTTTTTTTCAGCAAACCCTTGAAATTTTAGCGACTTTTCCCTAATAACTGAACCGCAAAATCTATTGCCATATATTTCCGCGTATAACTTGACATTTAAATCTTTAAAATCTCCCCCAACAAATAGAGTGTCGTATATACAACAGTTATAAAAATCTAAACTTAAATTCTGTAGTGTATCGGCACTGGAAAATAGGCTGATATACTTGCGCAATGGATTGCGCTAGGCTAACAGCTCTCTCAGCATGATAACGACCGATGTTAAAGTTGTTATTCTTGAATATTTTATAATGTAATTATTATTTATATCATTTTAAACTGAGAAATTAATGTATATATTATACATTTTAAATGATCAAATAATTTGATTTTGTAAAAAGTTTTTATACATATGTGCTGTAGCAAACCTACGGACAATAATGTGTATGGCCTCATTCAGATAAATGCAGTAGTAAATACTGTATGTTTGTCTGCAGTTGAAGATTCATTGTGTAACTCACTTGGCTCACCTCTAGCAGTCGGCTATTTCTACGCGCCGCTGTCGAATCTTATATGTATTGTTCGGGTCCTAAGTATTATCATTTATTACCAACCTTCGTGTGAATATTCTATTCAGTAAAACTCCCTAGGTCACAAATGGCTTGGGAAAGTAGTATTTCTTTTAGGAAAAGAGATACTTGAAAAAATCCGAGAAACGAAAATGAAAAGCAATCAATCAATTCGACGAGAATAGACGTAAATTATAAATGGAAATGTCTTTTCTGAACGAGAAGCAAAGACCTTTCGGTAGCCTGGTTCGTAGTATATCAATGCGTTGGATTATCAGATATTTTCAGCATCTTAATGTCGTACACCGAATTTAAGTGCTCCCATCTGTTTTAACCACTATACATTTCTTGTATATGCTTCATTATCTTTGCCGAGTATCAAAATCATACGATTAGTGTTAAAAAAAACACAAACTTTATAGCTTCTCAATATTTTATGATACACGTTTTGCAATCATCCGATAATTTAGGCCCGTAAAAATCACTTTATTAACTTTGGGCACGGCAATTATCACATTTACATTTTAATTGATATTCTTAAACAAATATTAAATTTACTCAGAGACTGATTATAGCTACAATTAGCAAAGTGCATCGGTGATTGATGTTTTAGTGTTTCTTTATCTATTGTCAATTAATTTCCGAGTTTCTCATATCACCGGCTAAAATTGCTATGAAAATGGCCCGTTGTGATTGTTTGGAAAAAAAAACAAAAACATTTGAAATTGAAAGATCTCAGATTGAGTTTCTAATAATAGGAGGAAAGATTAGATTTGAAATCCAAGTTTATGATTACTGGAAACTTCAATTTCCACAATAAAAATTACTTTCTTTATTAGTGTACGGAATTTTGTAAGATAAATGCCGAGCGCGGATCAATAGTCCATTTCTTACTACATAGTTTTGAGCTGAGTTTCGAACTGAAAATATTTACGGTGTTACATCCTATACAATATGGAATTAAGTGCATTGAAGGAAGAGATCATGTTTAACACTAAATGTTACTCGTGTTACTTCGATAATTGATCTCATTAACTTGGATCAACTATTCCTATTTTGATACAAAATATCAGTTGAAGTTGTATGTAATGTTTTGCTGTGATATGTGATCTGGCAAGAACAACGCTTAACTCAACCGAGTCTGTTGTGATCGAAGTATTCAATATTCCGTTAGATATGACACTGCAATAGTATTACCGTCTTTTCCCTGCTAGACTATTACCATCCATGTATCTGTCCTTTTATGATATTGGGTTGGTGCATAATTATCAGGCGTTTTTCAAATATTATTTATTATGAAAAGAGAAACATAAAAATTCAACAATAACATTTTTAAATGATTATTCCGGGGCGTCTGATTATCGACACGCATTTTCATAACATGAAAATAAAATAATATTTTTATTAAAAAAGTAAACAAAACAGCAATTTTTATCAAGAAATATCTCGCCTATAAAAAGGCCTGATAATTATGCAACAACCCAATAGTAAATGGCTCTTACCACATGTTTATTTTATGTGAATAATATTCACAACCGAATTAAATGTATTGACCAAAAGATATATTACGTTTAAAATAAATATTCTTTGTATGAAATAAATATTCTTTGTATAAAATAAATTCACCTTTCTCCGTCATCAAACGAGCTAATTTCTTTGTCTAAATAGATACAAAGTAGTATAAGGAAGTTCGTGGATTTGTATATATTTCTATTCTGGTAATTTTAACAGAATAGAAATATATACAAATCCACGAACTTTTGAAATTCGAATGTTGCTTTTTGCTCATGTTGGAGTCAACAATGATGTCGTGAAGAAGGCAAAGAATTGTGGCCAGCAAATTTGGGTGATGCTAGCAGAATTGAGGCAGAGCAGGTGTATATTGATTGAAGAACAAGTTCATTAAAATATACTTACGAGAAGACAGAAGATAAGATACGAGTTTAAAGAAATTATTTAGGTTGTTTATAATTATTTAATAAATGTTGCCATAAATATTCTATATATATTCTGTGTCTAGTGATGAAAGTTTAAATACCTAGAATGAAGCGTATGAATATTTTTCAGTGTGACAAATCTCACAGAATTGTTACGTCTTTGTGTCTGTACCACACACACACACACACATATATATATATATATATATATATATATATATATATATATATATATATATGTTGTAGCATAACTACGGACGGTAATGGGTATGTCCCTATTCGCTTAAATACAGTAGTAAATACTGAATGTTGGTCTGAAGTTGTAGATTCATTGTGGAATTCACTTGACTCGCTTCAAGCAGTTGACTACTACGCGTCTCTGACGAATCTTATATGTGTTGTTCGTGTTCTATGTATTATCGTTTATTACCAAACTTCGCGTGATTATTTTATTCTGTAACCTTCCCTAGGTTACAACAGTATATATATATATATATATATATATATATATATATATATATAGCATAATGAGAAGCCACGTATACTTTCTTAATATGTATATATAGAAAAAACAACTAAAAAATTGCAAATTAAAAAAAATGAATTTTTTTGTGAATGTATTTATTTATATTTATATATATATATATATTTGATATTTCAGATCGACCCCGATCTTTCATCAGAAATAACTGTTTTTAGAAGTTTGTTTACAAGTAGCGTCCGTAAAAGTGAAAGATGTTAGATTGAGATACGCTTCCTACTTGTTCTTTAGTTTACTTTATCATCTTCTCGGATTCTTTTCCATATCTGTTGTACATTTGATCTTCAAATTATATATATATATATATATATATATATATATATATATATATATATATATATATATATGTTAAACGTTATTTTAGTGGATATCCATATTTGTATAGACGCTCCATTAATTTATTAAACAGTATATTTATTTATCTTCGTCTATTGGGATGAATATTCGAAAAATCTGCACTATCCGGCAGAAATCGAAACTGCGTCCCCCTTTGGCAGGACAAACCATCGTTAGATTCCATGTCCTATATACCGTCTCGATCACATAAAACATCGACGAACAAGCAGAGTTGAATAGTACCTTATAAAACACGTCGGATCTAAGGAAGGTTCCCCCTACCAAGCGGATTCACGTTCGAGTCCTGCCGGAGATCACATATTTTTCTTCTATATAATATAGTAGAAAATTTAAAAGAATGTGTATTTTGAATGTAGTTGCTTAGTATACTAAAGAGTATATATACTGTCCAGTATAAATACGTGTTAAAACATTATTTTCACTTGTTGGAAACAGAGAAATACTGCCACACGAGATATGAAGTTGTGGAGAGCAAGAATCTCCTATGTTTGGAAGGGCCACAGTATATAGAAGCATGTAGGGAAATACATAGCAGTATTAAATAAAACTGACCTTTATTGAAAGAAATATTTGTCAAGGGTAAGAGATCAGTAGCAAAACCCATCTTAAGTAAAACAGTTAAACGTTGATAAATCGATCAGCTGTTAACAATGCAGTACGCAAAGATTGATTTGTGCTGTTAAATACATTTTTTTAGTAGAAATTAGAAACATTGAATGTAAAAGTTAGCAAATCGTTTAAAATATCTGCAGTGTAATGTCGAAAAAATGCAAGCTAAGTGATGAACTCCAATTATTTATTTAAAACGACATTGATTGAACATCGATTGACTAGACAGGATTATTTCAATTTTTAACGGCTTGAAAAAATTGATTAACGAAATTCAAATGCTTTTTATTCAGTATCGAACTGAAGATATAATATTAAAAATAAAGATATCATTATATTGTCCGATTCAAGACCAATACTATCTGTCAAATATTTTCTTTTCATATCATTTGTTGAACTCTTACGTGATATCAGTCCTCCTATAGGAGAGTGAATGCTGGGCAATGTCTACTCACAGATGAAGAAGAGACTTAGAACAAGAGAAATGTTGTTCTACAGAAGGATGCTGAGAATAACATGAACTGAACATGGGAGCAACGACGAAGTTCAAGAGAAATCGGAAACAGAATGGCACTTATAATTAAACAAAGGAAATGATGATCGATTCGTTTTCTACGGCTTATCAACCCTCTCCAGGTTATTTAATTTGAGACTGTAATAATTTTATACAGTAATAAATTTTGATACATTAATGGTTTGGTGATACAAATTTTACTAATTAACCTATAGCTGGAGGAGAAGACGTGGAATCGTACATTTCTCCAAAGGGAATTGGAATTCGGCTCTTCAATTAACAATTCTGATCTATCATTCCATTAAACTACCCGTAAATTCAAGCTTAACTTAACTGGTATTCCCAAGCGGTCACAACTCCTGGGTATGACGATAAACTACATCTGGCAGCAAGGCCTCTCTCTTATCGGGAGATTTGTGGTTTTGATGAACGTGGAACCTCTTCTTAATTGTTATTGCACTCAAGTCCACCATGACCTGGGGTGATAGCATCTATTAGAGTACCAGCTATGGGCACAAAATGAACCCCCTCCAAACAAAACGCAATGAAAGTATAAGAATACATTTTTCCATTAAAAAAGCCAGCAATACATTTTTATATGAAAAAGGTCCAACAACAGATATTTATAGTAAAATGACTAACAAACAATTTTTAAGGCAAAATAACCACCAATACATTTCATCTGTTGTTGAAAGTATAAGTTTAAAATATATTAAATTGCAAACCTAAAATGGTGTTCAGGTTATTTAGATTTTATTCAGATCATCGAGATTGATATGTCAAAAAAAAAAAAACAATCAACTGGTCACCCATTTTGGTGCTAACCAATTTCGACGTTGCTTAACTTCGGTAATCGTACGGGAACCGGTGACAATGAAAGCGGGCTGAAATATTACGCGATATCAGTCCTTCTATATGGCAGAGAATGCCGAGCAACAGAAACGAGAATCTTTAGACGGATGCTGAGAATTTCATAGACTGAACATGTGAACAAAGATGAAGATTTATAGAAAATGGAAAACAGAAAGGATACTTATATTTAACATTAAAAAAACAGTTGAAATTTCTAGGGTACATAATGAGGAAAGCGGGCTTGGGAAAAGTGATACTCACAGGACACACTGCAAGCAAGATGCACAGATGAAAACAACGCATAACATACCTAGCGAACTTGTGTACATGGATGGCAGAATAGGGCGTGGGAGATATAAGCATTGACAAAATTACTGCAAAGGACAGGAAATTGTGGAGAGACATGAGGCGCAGCACATAGGAGGAAAAAAAGATACAATGAAATTTCTGAGACAAACAACAGAGAGTAAGTTTTAATAAATTATAATAAATATATTTTCATAGTAGACCATCTCTTACTTTATTACTGATCTATTTTCTGTTGTAGACACTTTTATTGAAATTTCTCTGTTTTGTCAACACCCACTTAGCAACTATGTGAAACTTAGAGGAGAGATCATATAATCTGGCTTGATCAGAGGGACAAGTACACAAATACTCTCCTACTGTTAGTTTACTTGGTGTACATCAACCGTTTAGTCTACTAAAATTAACTTACAAGAAATGAGTTAACCCGTGTTATGACTTTTAGGCAGTGTTGCAGGTAAGTACCATTTTCTCGGACCTGTATTATCAAGAAGTTGGGGCACCTCTGCGTGGTGTAATGGTTAGCAAGCTTGGCTCGTTAAATCAGTTACGACTGAAAAGTGAGTTCGATCCTCATTAGGTGCCCCATACTTTCGGCCTTGTGCCACATATAAGCTACGCTTAGAAAATAACTATATTATCAAAAAGTCACCACCTTCACAGATGTACCATGGTGAGATTTGAACCATAATTTTATGCTGAGAATTCTCACACTGCTCGTTATGCGCACATCTGCAGAAACATCAAACAACATTATGGAAGATTTAACAATACATTGTTGAAACAACTGCAAGATTCGAAATAAATCAAACACTAGAGATAATACGCCATACCTGAATCTCCTTAAACAAGATTATGGCTTTAGACGGAACTAACCAAAATGATAGGATCAAAACACCGGAGATAACAAGGTTACTTGGTATAGACCAACAAATAAACAAATATTAACGCACAACTCCAGAGAACTCAAAGAGACTCAAACACTATACCCTACAAACAAGTGATTTTACAAAATTTAGTTTTGTGACAAATTTCTTTGACTTATCTATGACCTTGATATTAGTTTCAATCAAACTATTTTTCATACTGCCTATATTTCAGAGACGATGCATTATGTACACTATTTATATTGTTCGGATTATTATCCTCATCTTTGTTTCGGCCGTTGTACGTTCCGGCCTTCTTCAGTTGGTTGGAATGTCGAACTGAACCCTTTATTTCACTGGCTGCAGTAGACTGTTCTAGTTTCTCGTGCCATGTCTAATGGATGTCAGTTATCGGTAAGGACACATGGCACAGTGGATAAAGGCGTTAGTTAGATCCAGTGACAAAACCCAAAGAGTGTGAGTCGAATACCTGGTTAAGGCGGTGGAGAACTTGCAGAGGGGAATTAACAGGAGATAACTGACAACTGGCATCCATTAGAGATGGCACGTGGAACTAGAATAATCCAGCGAGCGAAATAAAGGGTTCAGTTCGACATTTCAACCACCTGAAGAAGACCGGAGCGTACAACGGCCGAAACGTTGTATTAAATATGGCAACAAAGATGAGGATGATAGTTCGAACAGTGTAAATAGTGTCTATTTTTCAGACTTATTTATTACCGAACTCGATAGCATAAAAAACCGCCTTTGTTCACTAGGAATAGTTAAAAATAACTCCGAATGTTTTACAGGCGAAGTTAAAGCATCTAGTATACTAATCTATATCAGACACTGTCAATCACCAACACTTCTACCAAGATTAACACCACAAGAATTCAATATTGAATGAAACGAGAGCGTTCGCACATAACACGGGAATAAAGTACAGTTACTGGAAATCAAAGTAAATCCTTCAAAAGAAAATAATTCATCACTCAAAAAAACTAATGTAATAAACTTTCTTGTTATGATCACAGCGTTTCGGTTGTTTTGCTTTCCGGTTTTCTTCCGATGTCTATCGAGCTGGGTAACCCACAGGTAATTAAAGAGGTAGATTTTTTCGCTGTCGATAAGGTATGAACAAAGGAATTAAAACATTCTATCTCTGACGATTGAATAGAGCAGCGTTTATCAACCGGTACGCACGGACGCACTGATGCGCCCTGAAAGGTAGCCAGGTGCGCCTCAAGTTAACAGAACAGCAATTTATGAATGATTTTTATATTTAAAAAAACCTTTATTCATAAAAATCTAGAGACTAGAGGCTTCCATATTTAAGTAAATGTTTGCCATTTGATATTATAAATTGGAGGCTAAATTCCTTATTCTTTAATAAAGAGTAAATAAACCTTTCTTCTTTGCTTTCCTGAAGGCATAACATATAAGGCCTATCATTCAAAAAGTTACCAAAACACAAGCACTATTTTTCCATATTTAAATATACAATGTAATGTTTTAAAAATAAATGTTTATTTCTGAAGACTATTATCTTCCTATTTTCAAATGTCATGACTAAATTTTCATTATTTAAAATGGAAGTGCGCTCAAGATATTTAGTTAGTGATGGTTAACCGAATTGACAAACAGCTGAAGAAGACTGGAAGTTATCATAGCCGAAACGTTGTGATCGTAACAAGAAACTAACGATATTATTCCGACTTTAAATGATGTAAACGTTGCCATGTTATGAAGCAACTATCTAACATTTTATTTCTCATAGCTATTTTATCACGTTAGGTTTTGTTTTTTGTTTTTTTTAAATGGCTCGTTTGCCTTTTTTACTTTCAACTTTATTCCATGCTGAATTCTTTATTGCATTTCTGGTTGTCAATGATAGCAAAATTGTTTTAAGTTGTAAACCCGTCTCCGGCATAGACGTATATATATATACGTTTTCACCGAAAGCGCTTTTATCCGACACGGACGAATACACACGTCCAAATCATAGCGTTCTAAATCCAGCTATAGACGTGTTTACACGTCGATCTTGATTCTTTATTATGGCCTTCTGAGTTTGAAATGAGTCTAATTCTCAACTCATACGTCTGGTACTGGTGTTAGCGACCGCTCGAGTACTTCAAGCCTGCTTTGTTTCTTAGTTATTTTATTAAAAACCAATAAAATCTTGTCTGATAATTAAACGCTATTCTCAAAGTAGTTAGCGGGAAAGAGTTAAAAAATGAACACAAAAAGATTATAGAGAAATACATGTATCAAGGTGGTGTAGTGTCTAATATGGCAACCGTTGCTATATAATAAATCAAGGTCGCGTGTTATTGGATACTAATGCTTGTCTTGTCCGAACGAACAGATAACATTATCATTCACACGATACATCGGCTAGAAAAACGGAATCACAGATATAAAGAATCAAAGTCAACAAATATTAATTTTATTTCTGCGCAATCATGAAAGTATTTTAAGTCCGAATCGGAACGGTGATGGTAATATTAGCTCTTTCCTTATAAGAAAACGCTCGGCTTTCGTTGACCAGTGTTAATTTCCGTCGAAATTTATAAAATCTTTTTCTGAAAAAAAAAATCAGATAAAATATATTTCTCAAGTCTTGTAACTGCACTTTACAGTATTGATGGGGATTTTCTTTTTTACGTTTTGTTCGATGTAGTGGGGGAAGTCAACATCTCGGTTATATAATTATTTTCTATTCGAGTTTACATTTGCTATTCATTTTCCTTCTTGCTGCTTTTGAAACTCTTCAAAATATATTTTACAACATCCGACCTCTTCGAATGAAATACAAATGAATCCAGTTTTTGCGAATTCCTTCGTAACTAAAAACGAAAGAAAATTCATGTCACGAAGTTAACAAATTAATCCAGTTTTGGGATATTTCAACGCAATGATTCATTGGCAAACAAGTTAAAATAAATTTGCGGAGTTCATATATTTTTATATTTATTTTTCTTTTCTTCTCATTTATTTGTGTTCTTTATACTTTACTCGCAGGTTTAAATTGTACTGTTTCTTCAGGAATTAGGTGATCATAGGTCTTCACTGTTTCCTATTTCTTATTAATATCTTGGGAAAGATACCAGCGTGATTTTATATCGTATTAAATTTGTGTAGCTTCTCTTTTCAGGACTTAGGCATTTATGACTCTCTACAGCTTCCTTAATTCACTAAATGTCAGTTACAATGACTTTTAGTGAAAGATATTGGAATGGTTTGCTATTGTCTTCTTCATAATTGTAAATTCCGAATTCTCCTTCTCCTTCTAGAGGAAAATATTCATGGCTACCCATAGCTTCATTTTCTTTTCTATCATAACTTTTTGACATTCGAGTGGATTGATAATGTCTTCTTCGAGGTTTTGAATTAAAACCTTCACCGACGTAGTCGTGTATTTACGTTATTTACCGAAAGTGTATGTTTCTGACACGGACGAATAAGCATGTCCAGAATAAAACGCCCCCTCCCCAAAAAAAAACAGCTACAAACGTGTTTATACTTCGATCGTGTTTCTTTTTATGTCCTTCTGAATTCCAAATGATTCCAATTGTCAACTCATATGTCTGTTAGAGGTGTTAGCAAACGGCTGGAGTAATTCAAAGTACCGCAGATTCTGATTTACTATATTAAATATCAAATATAAGATTTTGTCTGAAAATAAAGCGTTTTTACCCAAATAATTTGTGGGGAAGCGATTAAGCAATGTCTTCTAGACTGGGTGCTACCCAAAATTAGAGAGTTCAGTTTACTATGCTAGAGATATGAAGCCTGGTATGGAATGATTTTATTGTCAAATGTTTTTCATCGAAAGTGAACATGACAGACAAGGCAGGAATTCGAACCCTGGCTGGCAGAGTCCGCTTTTCCTGGCAATAACCGTTACACTTCCCTCACATATTCCCTATATTTACTTTAGTCTTTTGTTTGACACTTGGCTTTTTAATTACATTAAACGCTTTATTCATTCAGTTTTGCCAGTTTCACAATATTTCCTTCAAGCATTTCTTCCCATCTCGCCATCGATATCGATTTTTTTTTTTATTCGGCAAACGATGTGTGAAAAATCTTTAATCAAAATACTGGAATTCGTCATATGTTTGCGAACACTCCTGAAATTAGATAGATCTGAGGACAAATGTGACGATTTGAAGAAAAGGAAGAGAGTCATATTATGAAATAACTAAATAAAAGACAGCCGGAGTATTAAATTATATTGAGTGATAAATAGAAAAGCAGCGTTAGAAACAAAATATATAAATATCGGTATGCAAGTGAAATGCGGAGGATGTGCACATATTTGCTTGCGAGTGATATAGAAGGAAATCAAACTCCCAAAGTGTTTCGACATTTTCGTCAGAGTTTTAGTATTGTACACAACCGTCAAAGATGTTAGATTCTTTCTTATCGATTTTAATATTGTCAAACTCATACATTCTTCCCTATTCTGCATCCGTTTCTTTTTAAGGTTTATTAAACTTAGTACAAGATAACTAAAAGGCAATATCGTATTCAGGATTTATATGAAGAAAATCTAGTAATCATTTCTCGATGTGGAACTCCCTTCCTGCACAATACTTTCCAGCTAACTATAATATTAAAAAAATTAAATGCAATGCCAATCGCTATCTACTATCCTCCTAATTACTCTTTTCTCTTCCCGCTCATTATTGATGTCTCTGTTCCTAATTAATCCACACCCTGTAACCCCTTGTGTTTTAGTGGATTTACTTCCTTTCATGGGTGATACAGATTAAAAAAATGAAATAAAAACATTATGGTAAAAACAATAAAAATTAAGATAACAGTTCTTTTTATCATTTCACCGCAAACAATAGAAAATAAATGAAAATGTCGAATAAATTATCATTGTCTGTCTATTTGTTTGAGAAGAGGTAATTATTTACATTGTTCGGACTGTTGTCCTCATTTTCATTTCCATATTCGCTACTTTTCGGCCGTTATACGCTCGGGCATTCTTTAGGAGATTGGAAAAATCACATTGAGACATCCGGAAGAGGCATGTGACGTGAAAAGTAGAACAAGCTACGCCGGTGGACGAAATAAAGGGTTCAGTTCGAAATTCGAACCACATAAAGAAGGCCGGAGCGTACAACGGCCGAAACGTCGTTAATATGGTAATAACGATGAGGTCAACAGTCTGAAGAATGTAAATAATGTAAATAAATTTTCTGTGGTTGTAAGTGTGTGCTTGTTTTTGTGTGAAAGAAGGAAAACTTAATAATGTGTTTGCTTTGTATGATAATTAACCATACAGACAGAAAGATGATGAATTAACTAGGCGTATATAATTTTGAAGTATACAAAAAGAAAAGGAGAAAAAATAGAAATAAAAGCAGAGATAATAACGCAGATCAACGATAAAAAGCAGATGAAGCCGATAAGGGAGACAATTTCAGAAAAAGGCGGTTCGGGAAAATTATATAACGAAAACAGTAGGAGAAACAAAATAAAAAAAAAATAATGACTGGCCTTGGGTTAGATACACAGACACACGCGAAGATAGTAGACAGAGAGTTTAATTTTACACCATCAACGGGGGTTTACCAAATAGACTATAAACAATAATAAAATTGTAAAACATCCTGAGATTTAAAAAAAAAAGCATATTAACTGTATTTAGGTGCCACTAACATTTTCCTCCTCGCCATGAATAAAGACGTGTTAATAAATTTCAAATAGAAAGTGTCATGATCTATGTGTTCGCAATGATTAATAGAAAAGTAGAGATTCCATATCCGATTGGACAAATAAATTCATATAATTTAAGTATGGGGTTGGTAGGTTGAAAGATATTATTTTTCATAATTAAGCTACTAATTTTATTCTTTTATCAATAGAAATACGTCATATTATTTAGATTACACGAATAACTGATGCCTCAATATAGTTAATATATAGGGTGGGCCTTAAGCAAATTATTTAACAGAAACAAATTAAAAATGAGATGCAGTTTCCCTAGCAATGTTAATAATATAATTAAAGGGCTTCATGGACGAAGCTACACAGAAACAGAAAAACAAGGAGGTGGAACTGCAGAAATAAAGAAAATTATACTTTAAATGGAGTGTGTTGTAAGCGAGGTGTGTTGTACTGCGCTGATGTAGAAAGAGATAATAGTACAGTCAATAAATATATTGGTTGTATAGAGGGCCAATTCAAAAAGGAATGGTATAACAATACTTCCTCGTATAGGGCCCAACATCAATGATTCAACAAAAAGCTTGCAGAGCATAATTAGAAGTTTAAAGAAAAATACAGTAAAAGTCCTAATATCAAATGGAGTGTTCTACGACAAGTACGGACAAAAAAAACGTGGTGGATCTTGCAATTTATGTCAAGAAGAGAAGCTAGCCATCGCAACTCATACTAATAACAGCGGATTACTTAAAGAAAGATCGGAAGTAATGGAAAAAATGTAGACACTTGACAAAGTTTATGTTGGAGAATTATGAGCCAGCATAAGATAGGCAGATGATAATATTTTTCCCACATACTCTTCCTCCTTCTAAGTAGTGACACACTATATACAGATTTTGTCGACAGCCAATACGCTGGAAGTACTGCCAGGTGGTATCTATTATGGTTGAAACCACGGTTACATCTTTTTTGCGTTTGAATTTTTAAGGATAAAAATCGTCTGAGGATACCGTAAAATTGAATATATATATATATATATATATATATATATATATATATATATATATATATAACAGATGCCATTTATTTATACCAACGGCTTCCCATACTTAATATTTTTCGTTTTCAGTCTCCCGTGTTCATATGTGGTGTCATGGCCGCGGTGCGATTTTGCTTCCAGTGGTTCTTATGCACGAGTTTGTCGTTGCGTGGAAATCTTCCATGCAAACGAAACAGTCTATCATTGTTGCTATGTCCGTGTGCTGTTTAATTTATTGTAATGTACTTGCTATTGCTGATGATGGCTTATGTAAGCCGAAAGCTTAGATAGGATTAAAAAACATGTATCAATATGGTGATTTTCTTTCGTATTTCAATGATAATGTCATTAAGCTTATCAGACGATATGAAAGGAATTTACTTAAAATAAATAGACAAAACTTGTCCATATTATTTAATGAAACATGCATTAATGAGAAAAAAATGCTGCCTAAATACACACACACGCACACACACACACACACAATATATATATATATATATATATATATATATATATATATATATATATATATATATATTTATATATATATTTATATAAATGGACATTTAAAACAACATCCAGCGGCAAGAGTCTGTTTCATGTTTAAGCACAATCTTCAGGCCTGAGGATTGCATTTAAGCATGAAACAGATTGTCACCCGTGGGTCTTAGCCTCAGTGTCTACGTTATATTTACATACGCTCTATCCCTGATGTTGGGCAATTTAACCCGTAAGTATAGCCTACCTTAAAAGTACATTTACACACACAAACACACACACGCACATATTCAATAGACGAAACAATATAGGAGGTGTCGATGGCTATGCTAGCACGAAGTCACAAGTCATCGTGACCAAGGTTTTGGGTTTACGTGTTCGGTCTGTTGATACTTGCCAGATAATGCGCTCTCTCCCGGAAATTATAGCTAAGTTTGGCTCAGCATAGTTGTAGTACAAACCACATGTGGATTCTGTGGGCATTGAACAAAAACAAATGTGTCAGAGCAGGCGTCTGTAACATGATTTGACTAAACTGCCTAGTAGGCAAATAGGCATACTTAAATACGTGCTGCCAGTCATTATATATAGACATGAATCGGAGTGATTGTATTGAATCGATTTCGTCTTTTGCTAGGAAATTAGTTAACTGTGTCGTGCTTCATAATTTGTTCTCGTCAAGCATTTGTCAGTGCGTCAAATATTGTTGCCATATCTAATCAGGTGATCCTGCTATATACACTGCAGTTCAAAAGTGTTAGGACAACATTGGTAATTTTTTAAATTGTCCCAAATAGTAATTCTTTGGTACTTTAAATAAGAGAAAATTATTATACATTATTAAATAAGTGAGACATGACTTTTTATTAAAATGTTATTATGATATAAAAGAAAACAACAAATTATGATTAAATGTTGCTCTCATCAAAATATAGACTCGATTACTGCAGCACAAATGTTTGGTATTTCATTCTTTCTTCAATGTTTCTAAGAGCACTTTTTCATTTTTTCCCATTCTTCTCTCAAGTTCATCCTATATTAATTCTAGGGTGGCTTCAAACCTTTGAAATTTATTCTATTTCAAGATACTCGACAAAATCCAAAAAGGGTCTGTAATTTTCTCTGTCCTAACCTGGCATTTCGTCTTCCATCATATTCTCATAGACGTGGCGTAGCTCGCTTCTGTCTTTTCTTTAAATAATTTCATTTTCTAATCAGCTTTCTTCCTTGCTGTCTTAACTGTATCAATATAAGCGTACTGCTAGATTGGCATTTAGCTCTCGCCGTTTTAATGCTGAACTAGCTAGATGCAAACGTAACGTGTATTCTGACAGTTTCTTTCCTCGGACATCTTGCCTGTGAAAATAACTTCCGGTTTCTTGCTTAAATTAAATATCAGTCTCAATCTTCTGTCTTCCTGAGACCTTTTCTTTATTGTCGTTTCTCAGACTTGTTCTTTTATTGTCCTTTCAGAGACCTGTTCTTTTATTTTTCCTTTCTGAGACCCGTTCTTTTATTTCTCCTTCCTGCGACCTGTTCTTTTATTGTCCTTTCTGACACCTGTTCTTTTCTTTTTTCTTTCTGACACCTGTTCTTTTATTGTCCTTTCAGAGACCTGTTCTTTTCTTTTTTCTTTCTGAGACCTGTTCTTTTATTGTCCTTTCAGAGACCTGTTCTTTTATTTTCCTTTCAAAGACATGTTCTTTTATTTTTCCTTTCAGAGACCTGTTCTTTTATTGTCCTTTCTTCACAAGTATTCTTATTTTCTTTCATCCCCATCATTTTTCTTCCATTGCATCTTAGTGGCAATATCGCTTTTCATCGTGGTGAAATGATTAAAAATATACGTATTTTCTCGCTAGTTTACCTAGTTTTCTAGGTGTTTTTTTTTCCGCTGGGTGCCGTATTGTCACAGAAAGAATTAAAAATCAAGTTCTAAATCGCGATCAGTTTCTCTTCTATTTGCATAACTTCCTTTTAGAAAGGCAAAAAACCACTTTCCCTAGACGTCCGGGCTCATCGTCAAACAACTTGCAGAAATGACGTGTCACGATATACTTCTCTGTTATAACTATACTACCTGCCCCGACAGCAGTAGCTGAAAACTGGTATCCCCATAGCTACTCTTGTCAAGCCGTCCAGTCAATCAATATCAGTGGCGTGCAGTGAATTCTCGTGTTAGTTATGTTGTACTGTAATTAAATTTTAAATCACAATTCTGTCATGTCAGTTTGATTTCAGTACCAAGGCAGGAAATGTCAAGAAGATTAATGATTAAACAACGAAAACCTTTTCAAATTTATGCATTTATTTCTATTTTGATTATAAATGTATAAGTTTTTTTCACGTCAAAAGTTGGCATTCTTTATAGAGAATTACCTTACAGCATTATTTGTTGAGCATGAGTTGTTTTTTTTAACTGACTGATATAATTATTATCTTATCATTTGTAAGTCTGGCAATGTAAGGGTGTTACCAGAGCTTACTCGAAAACACTGTCACTAGAGATTCTGGTTGGTATAAATGCTGCTAATGGAAAAAAATTAAAAAATGTTTGAATATCCAAATGTATATACTTTATAGTTTGTACGAAAATATTTTCAGTGGCGCAGATAGCCGCTAGAATACCACAGGATTTCAAATACTGATTTAAAGGTTAAGAGACTGTCTTCATTTGGAAATAATGCATTTATATTCTTCTAAAATTTTGCACTACCTAAAAAGTATACATATCTCTATCTGCTTGCTCTGTGACTGGTAGAATATGAACGGTGTCGTCCATTACAACTTTTTGGAACCTGTAACTATTATCGGATAAACGAAATATTACGCGAAATTATCCTGCTTTGGTAAATATTAAATGTGTTTTCTACAACATGACAATGCAAGGGCTCATTCCGCAAAACGAACCCAAGAAATAATAAACTTGTTAGGATGCAAGTTTCTTTTGCTTCCTCAAATGCACCAGAATTAGCACTTTGTATATTGTAATTTGTTTCGATCGCTAGAATAATTCCTCAGTAACAGCATATTCAGAATCGAAGATGAAATGGAAAAAAATGTCATTTAAATGTATTTTTTCGGAGAAACGCCTAATTTGGCTTTCCTTTGGGCTTCATTTCTTCAAAATGAAGGTGATTAAATTTTTGATTAGAAAATGTAAATAGATTTAACCATTTATATATCCTTTCAGTTAAAATTATTACTTTCGGAGATACAAATACTTAGGTATATTTAACTTATATTGTTTAATTGTCCTCTGTTACATTCCGAATACCCTAATATTTAAATACCTTTAACTTCCATTTGGATTTTGTATCCATTCTGGTAAAGTGTAGTTACTTTCCGAATCTACCAGAGTATTTCTTTCGTGGTAGAATATTTAGAATCAAAAAATAAGTGGAAAACTGTCTGTCAAAGTTTTTAGTCTAGGCGTTATATTGCATATTTACAAGTCTACCATTCATCCATGCTTAGAATATTGCTGTCACATATGGTCTGATGCTTTTAGTAGCGATCCTTGTTAAAATCTGAATATGAATTATTGGTCCTGATCTGGCGCCACGACTTCAGTGACTTGTCTCCCTGTGCCTTTTCTATCAATACTCGTTAACTGTTCACGACAGCTCTTCGCCGTGGTATCTAGCCATTTTGAATTTAAGCGCAATCCTAGACTGGCGACGAAGTCTCACCAATTTACAGTTGAATCGGATAGATGTAACCGTGTGTTCTATGATAACAGTATCTTTTTTCGAACTTCTCGCTTGTGCAATTCTCTTTCAGCTCCATGCTTTCTGGCCAACTGGAATCTTCAGTAATTGAAATGCAATGACAATCGCTTTCTATTGTCCTCCTGACGACTCTTCTTTCGTTCTTACTCCTTGATGAAGTCTCTAGTTTCTAACACTTCAACACCAGGAAAAATGCCTTGTGTCTTAGTGGCTTTACGGTTTTGTTTGGGTTAAGAACAATTTTAAAAAAGACGTCGTCAAAAGTCCTATTCTAATAGTTTCTCGCTTGTGGGATTCTCTTCCAGCTTCTTGCTTTCCAGTCATTTTAATTTTAACAAATTTAAATGCGTTGTCAATCGTCATCTTTTGTCTCCTTGGAACTTATTCTTTTATTGTCCTCTTTCCTTAATAATTATTTTTCTGCAATTTTTTCAATCTCAGTAAATCCTCGTGTCTTAGTGACTTTATCCCCTTGTCTTGAATAAAGTGATTGATAAAGAAAAATCCCATTAATTCTTGATTTAACTTTCGTTTGTATTTAATATCCTTTCTAAATATTATAATACATAGTTTATTATATATGATTCAGTGATGTTAGTTTCTAACACGAGAAATGATTAAAATAGTGTCTTTTCTATCTATTGTTGCTTTGTAAGTTTTTATAATGTAAACAATTTTCATTTTATTGTCTTTTTATTTGAAGTTCAGGCAGTCTAATAATTATATGATTAACGTGAACACTGTCATAAATTTTATTACGTCTCAACATCTATCTTTCATTTTTAATAACACCAAGGTAAACGCCAGTGGCAGAATTTGTATATGAGTTTCATTTTATCTTCATTATTTTGCTAGCATAAGTAATAAATAATCGTATTTTAGATGTTATGTTGGCTGATGCGATTGTAGCAACCAGTTTTTAGTTGGTGATATATTTGCCATCATCCGAAATTTAAGCAGCAACTATTCTGAGATGACACAAAAAAAATTATTCGCTCGTACAGCCCACTTCTTACGAAGGACGTTATTTATGTAAAATGTGAATGATCTTAGGTTTTGTTTGTTTTCTTCAAGAAATGGTTAGTGGAAAATGTCGTGAGGTCATTTCTGACCTTAGGCCTCTGGTTGGGATCCGGAAAATGAGTATACAACAGAAATCAAAGGAAGAAATAATAATAATAATAATAATAATAATAATAATAATAATAATAATAATAATAATACAGCTTCAAGAATCTATCAAAGTACAAGGACATTGAAATGAAAATCTCAAAAATGTGGTATATGAGGATATTGGCAATTAAAGTTGTAGTTGGAGCCCTCGGAATGATTGGAAAAGATTCCGATAGACTAACTGAAGGGATTCCTGGTAGCCCGTGCCTTAAAGAAATACAAAAAATTGTACTCGCTCGTACAGCCAACATCTTACGAAGGGCTTTATTTGTGCAAAATGTGTGTGATCTTAGATTTTGTTTGTTTTCAAGAAATGCTCAGTGGAAAATGTCATGATGCCATTTCTGACCTTAGGTCTCTGGTTGGGACCCGGAAAACATAAGTATACCCCAGAAATCACAGGAAATAAAATAATAATAATAATAATAATAATAATAATAATAATAATAATAATAATAATAATAAGAAGAAGAAGAAGAAGAAGAAGAAGAAGAAGAAGGAGGAAGAGGAGGAGGAGAAGAAGGAGGAGGAGGAGGAGAAGAAGAAGAAGAAGAAGAAGAAGAAGAAGAAGAAAATAGAGAAGAGATTATCAGAATACTTTTGGAGAGAAAGGCGGAAATATCTTTAGGTTTTATAAATTACTTAATGATTTTGACAGAATACAGTACATAGATCTGTTTGGAAAAATATTTCTTCCTTTGGGAAGATATTTAGAATAATCCAGAAATTAAATTGGGATAAAATCGGCTGCATACAGATAGAAAATGAATTGAGTGTCCCAAAATATAATGGAGCGTAAGACAAGGTTGTGTCTTCTCGCCAGATTTATTCAAGCTTCACAGCAGGATTTATTATTAGTTTGCGCAAACGTAATCCCGTAAGAACTTTACAGGGTAACATGTTGATGACAAAAAAAAAAAAAAAAAAAAAAAAAAACTACATCAGGTTCTCTCTGACAAGATATCAAAAGGAAAGATGGAAGAAAGTAGCAACTATTATTCGCAAAAATACTGACTGTATGGCTGGCATCAAAATCACAAGAAGCGAACAGGAAATTGGAGATATCAAAATTTAACAAGCACAGAAGTTTAAATATTTGTGAAATGTTTTAACAGGCGACGGGAAATCTGACCGCGAAAATCAAAGATGCATAGGAAGAGGAAATTATATCTTCCCGGAGCTAAACAAAGTATTAAGAAACATGAATAGAAGACGAGAGGGAACAGAAATGTCGTTCTACAGAAGGATGCTTAGAATGAAGATGCAGCATGTAAGTAAACAATGAAGTTCTAAGAAAAATGGATATAAGGAGGGGAAATCAGAAAGAAACAGATGAATTCTCAGTGACATATAATGAGAAAAGAATGCTGGGAAAATTCGATACACTCGGAGGTTATATTGAAGGCAAAAAGGAAAGAGCAAAATAGGCAAGTCAATGAACTTGTGTAATTGGTTCGTAGAACAGGCTGTAGTTGATAGTAAAAAGACCATTGTTAAGAGCAATGAATAATAGGAAGTTGTGTAGAGTCATGATCGTACACATCCTGACGGTACACAAAACAGCGAAGAAGAATGAAAAAAGATAGAGAAAAGAAAGACGGAGACAGGAAAATGCAAAAAAAAAAGAGAAAAAAGAGAAGGCGAAATAAAATAAGAAAAAGAAATATAAACCTTTATTGGTATCGTAAATGCTGAACAGTTCGCAGCCCGACTAAGCATGAAATGAGCAAAAGTATTGAAACGAACATACTGTTGTATTTATTCCTCTCCCGCACCTAGGAATAATTTCTCAAGTTTATTAAAAAAAAAAAACCACAAAATCTTGATGTTTGGTTATTCAATTACCGATTTCCTAATGTTGGTCAGACTGAGAACGTTTCAGAAACCTCTGATATGAACATCAGCAAAAACACCACACTATGTTACGAACGCAATTTATGTGTCTCTATATACAAGTTTATATTGCATTATTACTGGTTTAACTAAAATATGTCAAAATATGACAGCACGTTTAAGTAATTTTGCAATTGCTTCGTTATATTATATGGAAAAACGTTCGTTCATTTTTTTCTTTCTTTTCAATCCTCGCTGAATAGGAAGCAAAATAAATAACATTCTATATACCATTGAATATTTTATAATGTCTACATCTACAGAAGAATACTGTTGAGAATATGCGATGTTACGCGTTCAAAAAGAATATATACGGTGATTGTAATATTAGCCGTTGCATTATATGAAAACATTCGAAAGTCATTGACCGAGCAGCCACTATTACTTGAGTTACGCTTTTCTTCACACCTTGACCATCGTGCTGGGATCGAAGTGTACTATATGCCTTAGAGCAAATAAATTACATCTTATCTGTCAGTTGTATTTCTGTCTTCGACAGAGAACAACAAATAGATGAGGAGTACCTAATCCCGGGGATACCAACTCTGAGACAGCACATTCCTCATTGTACTAAAAAGGGAGAGTTGGTACAATACTGACGCCAACGCGACGTTGGTTGAGCGGAGTAGAGAGTTTTGACCTTGGCCCATGTGCACGCACTAGCACTACCGACCTTGTGCCATTTCCTCTCACCACCGGGGACAAGTAGATACCAAGTGTACTATCTGTTTTCCTCATTTAACGGTAAGGAAACTTTTCGCATTCAATGACAGAATAGTCACTATTACGTGCGTTAGACTTTTCTTCACTCGCTAGGATCAAAGTGTATTATCGGCTCTTGTCATTTTCAGTAGTAATGCTAATATCAACCTACTGAGTTTTCTCAAATCCACTAACTGTTATCACTCTTTCCATTAGTGATGGTGGATTTCTTTCTTAAAATTATGTTAGAAGTACAGGTTGTCCCTAAAATCTAGACGCATAAGAAATCACATTAACTATATATTTTTACCTCCAAGATTAAAGATGTTGTATTTTTTTCCCTTTTATATAAATGGATGGATACAATAACAAAAGAACTTTGGAAAGTTAATTCTTACATAAAGCAACTTAGCCGAAAGTTAGAAAATCTATATATATAAATCTCTCTCTCTCTCTCTCTCTCTCTCTCTCTCTATATATATATATATATATATATATATATATATATATGATAAAATTGTAAAAATGTATATATATATATATATATGTATTTTAACTAAAAATAAAAACTGACCACTTTAAGGTTCCATGTAATAAATTATTTCACCACAGCCTTTTTTAAAGGACAGCGAATCATCAGAATTTACTTCCAAAGGTTGAAACGAAAAATGAAAAAAAAAAAAATTTTTTTCGTTTCAACTTTTGGAAGTAAAGTCTGAGGATCCGCGGTCCTCTAAAACGGCTGTGGTGAAATAATTTATTACATGTAACCTTAAAGTGGTCTGTTTTTATTTTTAGTTAAATTATTAGCTCAGATTTACATTGAGCTCTCTGGATTTTATCCTCCTTGGGTCTACCCATACGGTTTACCTAGTTTTTTATAAACTAAATATATATATATATATATATATATATATATATATATATATATATGTATATATATATATATATGTGTGTGTGTGTGTGTGTATGTGTGTGTGTGTGTGTGTGTGTGTATGTGTGTGTGTCTGTGTGTGTGCATGTGTGTAAGTTCAACGTTCAACCACAACTTCGATCTAAGGAATGCCATATTTATTAAAAGAGAAAGTAACTCAGAGGGTAACTTCTTGAGAGTATCGCTATCATATTTTACCAAAATATAGATCTGCTCCCTGGTTTTTGTCAGGTATCTCCTTTCCTAAAGAAATACTCCATTGTCAGGCCAATATAAATGGCTATATAAATTTAAAAAAATTCAAATAAAACCATTAAATTCAGAACCTATTATTTAAGACATATAATTACAAAAATGAATTTCTCATATTAAATAATATAGCTACATAAATAGATTATGAAAAAGTCAACAATAATAACATTCACTCAGTTTCGTTCTACTAGACATTAGATTACATCACTTCGCTTGTTTACCTTGACTTTCAGTTAGCCTTAATTATATTTATGCGCGTTTCTAAATTTAAATATTCTGAAAAAAAGAAACGAAATTTTTACTTTTGTTTATAAATAATTGTTGCAAAATAAAATGCTTGCCTTTGCCATCAGGAAGCAAAACGCGTCGGCTAAGATACGACTACCATTTGTCTTTATTTTTGGAACCTGGCTTTTCCAGTTTCTTTTTGTTTAGGACTAATGATAAGGGTTATTCCTGGTCATGACTTGTTGATATTTACGAAGACGAAACAATTGACGTGAGCAAAGTATGGCGTCTGGATAACGCGTGTCAGCAGTGGCGACATTTGCATGTGCGAAAGAGTGATTTATAAGTGCGAAGATTGTCGACTCATATTGATCGCTAAAATCATTGTGTTTATGTGAAGAAATAGTGCATTGGTACTGAAAACTACCCAACAGTATCATTTTGCGCCCCATAGAAAACAACAATATGAGGTATTGTATTCGGAGTACCCAGTCGCATAAATAAATATGTATCCTATATCTTATACGTTTCTTTAAATATATATATAAGTATATTATTCTTGTTTGGCAAGGAATGTCCGAGCTGTTCTACAATTTTGGAAACTTATGATGGAGCTCAACTGAATATTAAGAATTAACTACGGATAGCGATAGGCTTGTAACGCTGCTTTCTGCGTGAAAGAGGTAGCAGATTGTGGGCGAATAAGTCATTCCCCACAGGATTGAGAAAATGACCCTGAACTCTATCAAGGGTAGGGAGTGGAGATTGAAAACGTCAGACGAGATATGGCAGCAATAATTGATTTTTGGTATCATCCCGACTCCTGTTAACAGAAAGCATGTAGGAAGGAGCCATATATATATTTCGTGTAGTGATATAATGAGCAGATCATTTTTCCAGAATCTTTAGCGATGAATTGTATGTGTATATAGTTTTCATCTGAGATTTGGTTTGGTTTGGTTGATTTTGTTTAGCGGCACATCTATCTCTATGGGTTATTTACATGCTTAAATCTTTTGTACGTATTTTCTTTAGATAATAATAGTTTCAGTGATAACTATGTAACAGATAGCTGTAGGGAGAAGAGGTGAATTTATACCTTTGCCTAGCTGTCATCCATTTATGTACTAACCAGGCTCGACATCGCTTAACTTCGGTGAACTTAGGGGAATCGGTGTTTCAATGGGATATGGACGTAAGCCCTGAGATCTGGTGTGAACCTAGGACGTAATGTATGCTCAATGATTAAAAGTGTAATTGTTCATTTCTCTTAACATTTATGAATGAATGCTACTCACCTAGTGTGATCCGCTAGAGTAAGGTCCAAGCAGAGATCATCTGCAAGACTTGATATCCAAAGAAGAATCATCAACGCTATCAGTCCTGATTTGTCAGTCAATTTCACAGCGTCGTAACGTAGTTCTCTGTGTATTCTCTATAAATATTTTCATGGTAATTGTTTTAATGAGCTTTACTATTTGGCACCTAGACTTTACGAAATTAAGCGCAGTACTAGATTGGCAGCTAGGTCTCATCATTTGAAACTGCTAGATATAACCGTAAGTTCTATGCTAACGGTTCCTTCTCTCGTACTACTCGCTTGTGAAAATCTCTTCCGGCCTCTTGCCTTCCTGTCAACATTGATGTTCAAAAATCTAAATGCAATTTTTTCTCACTCTTTAATGTTTTTCTTTTTCTCATATTCTTTCACACGCAGTAACTCCTTGCGTCTCAGTGGCTTTATTGACTTGCTTATGGTGAAATTATTAAACAGAAAAATTGGGAGTGTGTCCATGAAGCAGTAGTATCATCAGTATAGATGTTTACTAATGACCAGTGAATATTCCGAGGAACTGGACCAGTGAATGTTCCGAGGAACTGGAGACCCGATTGAATTGAAAAGAGCTTCAGAAGCAGATGATAAATAAATCAGGACTTTTGGTCACGTCTTAATGCGTAGTCGAACACCATGACGTATGTGACTTTTGTGTTAGTTAATGCAAAGTGCTAATCAGATCTAGTTCGAGAACTATGTAAGTTGGTGTATGTAGGTTTTTCTTGTATAGTGACGTGACTAAAGTGACGTAAGAGAAAGAAGATGAAGTGTTCCCTTAGTATATTTTTTCTTTGCTCGAATAAATTTATTCATATGCGTATTAATCTATCAGTCTATTCCGCAAATAATCAATATTCTTGTCAAACCAACTTATTTTATAGATATTTTTTTAATTTATATTTCAATAAATTTGCCTGCCGATCTGTTTCTCTTTGTACTACCTGTGAGCTAAATTGTAACCGTCGTGTCTCACGTATTAGTTTGAGTCAGTTTACGCCTAATATAATTAAGTCACTTGTTTACACTTTGTACTAATTAGAGATATAATTTTCCTCACTTGTCCGAATTTCTCAGCCGAAACATTGACTTTATTATTATTTTTTCATCGAATAGGAGACGGCGTCATAGACTTAAGTAAAATGAATATCCGAGGTGAAATGTTCTCATTATTAGTTTTCACTGTTTTAATTTTCTTTTTTTTATTCGCTTTTTATCAAAACGTTTAAGCAGCTTAGATTTACGACCGTTTCTGGACAATGTTCTCATAAATGGAAAAGTGACTTGAAGCGCCTGAGATATAATTCTACGCACGAACGCTAATGATAGCATGCTCAGAACCATGATATGGCAATGGCAAGATACATACATACGTATTCTATCACTTTAAACGTTATATTTAATGATACGAGAGAAGGATTTCACTTAAAGGCGCTATTCAGTCTTGCTTCATCGGCAAAAGTTCTTTCTGGCTGAGTCGGTATAAGAACGTCGGATCTAACGAAGCCCCACCCTGTCTGGATGGGGGGACAAAGTTTCGAATACTGTCGGGGAGCGCATAACTTTCTTTAATAATAATAGAGTTTCGATCCTAGGTAGAGGCAACCAGATGTCTAGTCACACCGATGAGCTGTGATACAGCGACACAGTCTGTCTGTGAATGACAATATATATGCTTCTGAAAAATTTATTTCGGTTGAGCTCTCTGGGGAGGAAGTCTGGGTTTGTAAACAGTGACTATTACGGCTAATAATGTAAGACTCTTCGGTAAATCGAATCGAGTTCTCTCAGTCACTGTGTGTTTATCTAAAAATAAATACGCTTAAATTCACCTTCATCCCTGCCGTGCGCCAACGGCTTCGTGGTAGAATCCCCGACTGACGCCAATTCAGTCGGGTTTCAACCAGACGTCTAGCCACACTGATGAGCTCTGATACAGCGAAACAGTCTGTCTGCGGATGACAAATATATATATATATATATATATATATATATATATATATATATATATATATATATATATATATATATATATGGGTTTAGGAAAATAAAATAACTAAATATAAGCAACCGTATACAAGGCTTGCATGAAGCACAACGAGCAAATTAACTGTTATTTTGGGTCAGCTGAAAATAATTGGAAAAAAACGTTTTTACCATCACAAAATTACTTAACAACAAACAATAAGCAAATGTTACAGCAATCTCTAAGTCCTACTGGGTTATCAAAACACAACTATTACAAACTGGTAATTTGTCGCTAAAATCACACCATTCTCGGGCAAAGGGGAACAATGCAAATTATGTTTACGAGAAAAAATATATCCTAAAACATATTGACAATTTAAATCTACTTAATAAGCGAAATGAGCTTATGTCTAGTTGTACGCATAGAATTATGTTTCTCCCGAAACATTGTAATCCTAGTTAAATTCTTTTTCGACTTAATTTGCTTTAAGACTGTTTATCTCCCTTTATCTCTACATAGGTCCACTCTTTGTGCTAAACAACTGTGTCTCACGTTCAAATTTAAAATATCAAACCTGCTACAATTTTCCACTCATTTTTTTCTTTTTTTTCCTAATGACTCCTTATGCTATGCCGTTTTCTGCACCTAAATCCCAATACTGATTTGTACTATTTTTGCACCATCTTAATTTTGAACTATGCATCAGCGTTTCTATCATGTTCCCCTGCATATTTAAAAAAGAACAATAAGTTATATCTTGTAACCGACGAGTTGGGTAAACACTGAAACATAAGTAGCACACACACACACACAAACACACACACACTATATATATATATATATATATATATATATATATATATATATATATATATATATGAAGAAATATAGTCTTAAAGTGTGCTATATTTATGGGATAAAGTGCTCAATATCAGAGATAGAGCGTGTGTAAATATAAAAGTGGACATGGAAGTCAGCACTTAGAGGCGACAGTCTGTTTCATGCTAGTGCAATCGTCAGCCTGACGATTGCACTAGCATGAAACAGACTATATATATATATATATATATATATATATATATATATATATATATATATATATATATATATATATATATAGGAAGCACGGTGGAGTAATGCGTAATGGATAGAGACTTTGATCGAGGAATCGGAGCCGAGTTCGAATTCCAGTCGAACCCATTACATTCACTTACGTGCTAATACCCTTGGGAAAGGTGTGAATCCTCTTCTTCTTCCTCCAGCTATAGGTAAATTGGAGGACAGACTGGAGGACAGACTTTGGATGGCAACTCGTCTAGACCAGTTGCCAACCAAAGACAACTGTGTATTCAAAACCTGCGAAGGGTCGTTGGCGGACCCTGTGGCACGTACTGCACCAAGTCTTCAAAAAGTGTGGAGGGTTCTGCACAAAACCTTCACCACTATACTCAAATCTCATGTGCTGGCGTCGGGCTGTCAGTTTCCTACGAACTGATCTGCTTGACCCTCATACGTCGAATTCGACGGGAGAGTCATTTATATATAGGTATGCATGCTGATGACACAACTATTTACTCCTGTCTTAATATTAAGTACGATGAGCTGAAACCGGTAGCTAATTTTTAAAAAAGACCTAAAATTTGCTGTTAGATGGAGTAATGAAAATCTTGTTAATTTTGACCGCCTCAAAACCAAACTGCTCTTCATTGTTCATTTGAAGATAACATTTTTGTCTTCTATAGGCATGTCTGATGCTAACCTCCACTCGTTGCGCTTTCTTTGGCTAACGTTTGACAGGAAGTGGGAAGATTATATTGAATCAATTGCTTGGTCTGTAGATAGGAAACTTTATTCATTGTGTTGTGTTGTAGACATTTTTTTTGCATAAATGATCTTACATATTTAGAAGTATACCATTCGACCATGCTTTGAATATTGCTGACTCATATGGTCTAATTCTTCTACTGTATATTTAAAGATTCTTGATAAAATCCAGAGAATCGGCAATGTTATCGGTCCTTACCTGGCATCTCGATCTCAGTCACTTTCTCACTGCCGTAACTTAGCTTCCCTGTGCTATTTCTATAAATATTTCCATGGCAATTGTTCTGATGAGCTTTCCTCTTTGGCACAGAGAATCTATGAGTTTAAGCGCAGTAAGAGTTTTTACAGTTGAAATGACTAGATGTAACTGTAAATTCTATGCTAAAACTTTGTTTCTTGCATTTCTCGATACTGGCTTCTGGATTTCCAGTCAACATTGATATTCCAAAATTTAAATGCAATGTCAAACTTGTTTATTGTTCTCTATCCTTAATAATGTTTTTCTTATATTTTTCACACTTAATAGCCTCTTGTGTCTTAGTTGCTTTATTGCCTTGGTTTGGGGTGAAATGAGTATAAGATATATATATATATATATATATATATATATATATATATATATATATATATATAGTTATATATATATATAGTTATATATATATATAGTTATATATATATCAGCAAACGCAGTAATAATAGTAATAATAATAGTAAAATGTATACAATGTATACGAGGGTTCTACACAAGGTGCTTTCAAAAAAGATATTACAACCATAGAAGTAGTTTCGAACACGAAATATACAGGCATAGGACTAGTTTATCCAACTATGTGTGTGAAATTTAAAAGAAGCAAGGTATACATCCTATATTAAAATGGGAGATAGTAAAAAAATAACGTAAATATATTGCCTCCCGTGTATGGAGGAAAATTAGCTATAGCTTTTTACAATAACAATAACGAATTACGTAACCAGAGATCTGAAATACTTAATGGTTGCAGGCACAAAAAAGCTTGGTTACTTGTGGGTGGGGTTATTTATGCACATTTTTTATTCTTTATAGTGGACATTTTATCAATAAGACATCGTTTGGGCCAACCCTCTTTAGTCGGAATTATCCTGATGAACCGGTAGGTGAAACCTAGGTAGATAGTTTATGGTCCTTTAGGTATTATATATATATATATATATATATATATATATATATATATATGAAAATGATTTATACATTTTAATATATCATAACATATTTAAGGAAAATGTTTTCTTTTAAGATCTAATTTAAAGAATCCATCCCTTCAATAATTTAATTCCGACGATTTATTTACTTACTGACCAAGCGTCGGACGAAAGTTATTTATTTTATCCGATTTTTATCGATTCTATATTTAGTGCAAACGATTTTCATCATTAAATATTATATTATGTAACCTATTTAAAAACTTGTTTTACCCTGGTATGATACGGGAAATCTATTTACACACACACACACACACACACACACACACACACACACACACACATATATATATATATATATATATATATATTCATTTGTATGGACTATAGTTTATAACCCTTGGTTTCATGATTTTGCGATCATCAGACAAACACAAGAGTTACAAACTATATCCATACTACTCAATATGCTAGCTCTATCACAGATATCGATCACTTTCTACTAAGTACCACGGATATATTTATATCTATATCTATATCTATATATCTATATATCTATCTATCTATCTATCTATATATATATATATATATATATATATATATATATATATATATATATATAGATAGATAGATAGATAGATAGATAGATAGAAATAATTAGGAGAATTATATATATATATATATATATATATATATATATATATATATATATTAGTCATCGGGGTCTTTACAAAAGATATGAACTCCAATAAATTTTATGCTCATATTCAGAAGGAGACAGTTGAAATTTAAGATAGTTGAAAATTGAAATGCAAGAAAAAAGTTGAAAGATGAGATGCTCGAAAAGTAGACAGCCGAGAGAATGTAGTACATATGACATTTTGAAAGCAGTCGAATCAAGGGAAATGATCGAATAATCTACTTACTGAACTCAGTGAACTTTGATGAATTGACGGCAGAACAAGGACAAAGAAGAGTAATAGAAGCTCAAAAGCTAATTGGAGCAACGCAAGCGGGTACTTTGCGGCGACTCATGGCCGCTTATGTCCCGATGGAAAATGGCGCATGAACGAAGAAGATTGAAGCTTTTGAAACAGAAATAACGGCGAGATGTGAAGCTGAATCATATAAAATGTCAAAATTGTCTGCTTATTCCGATTAGAAAGTAAACCAGCCAAAATTTAAGAATCCTAAAGCGAATTCAAAAACCAAAATGCATACATTAAATTACCTAAGAAACCAGGTGCAAATGAATGCGAACTCCATGTGACAATCAGTTTAATGAGCCACATGAGCAATCATGTGAATTTTGATGAATAGAGTACAAAGTCAAATTAGACCGGAAATAGGATAGGACTTTGAAACAAGAAAGGCGATATTCTTAATAATAATGATATCAGAGTAAACAATACAGGTGGAGAAGAACGTGCACTTATATTTTACGCAAAAACATTTTACAAACTACGGCACAAAGATCTATTTGAACTGCTAGGAAAACTCAATCTATTTGGAAAAGATGTTAAAATATTCCAGAACTTATAGATGGATCAAACCGCCAGCATACGGATAGAAAATAAATTCAGTATTTAATAAAGTCTCTCCAGGTTTCTTGCTTCCTTACGTTATTCAAATATTTAAATACTACTTCAACTGTAATCTTTTGTCTTCTTGACAATCTTTTTACCTGCACTTTTATAGTTATTTCTTCTCTCTTTAATGTCTTCTAATTCACTTCCATTCTTAATAAACCATGGCATCTTAGTAGCATTATCGTCTTGTTTCGGGTGAACTAAGTTTTTAAAAACAGTTGAAAGATAAACAAAGATGAAAATATTAGGAGTTGTTCTACATTTACGAACGCTCATTTACTTGACCAATAAATCTACCGGTGTATACATCGCTACGTGTAACTCTCTATCTTGTCTCTTCATCTGTGAAATTATTCTTTCCTTATGCAGCCACTGATTTCATTTCTTTATCTTTGTTTTTTTTTATCTACGTGATTTCCAGCACATCGTTAATACCTGGTTGCCTAATTACCCGTCGGCATCTCTCATATATTGCTCTTTGTCCAGTTTACGTGTGTAAATTATCTAATGTGTGGGCTACGTTTAAGATAAGATACATTCAGTATGTGCACACAGACAGAAGCAATGAGAAATAGAATCTTGCAGATATATTCAAGTCACTTTTCAGAAATGCCTGAATCTACGTCGAATACATAAAAGCGCAAGGTAGCAATATCCAGCTGCTTGCTGGTCCAACCTTCAATAGCCTATTTGTTACTGAAATCTCTTTTATTTCTAGCAAATACGACATTTCAGCTGCGTTTTCTTCTTGTTCCCCTCCCCTTCCTTGTATGCTTCCATTTGCAATAAAAAAAACAAAAACATTTATATATGAAATTGAATAAAATAATCATCCCAACAACAAAATCGTCTTTCGCTTTGCTGTGATTGTCTTTAAGAAAATTAATATCACTATTAAAATTTTTTTTTGAGAAATAGTGAAGCATTTTTTATTTTTAATTAAGAAAGCAAACGATTGTTAAATTTTACCTGGAGATTATGATTTTTCAGATTTTTCTGTAGCTATGGATTTTTTCTTATCTTCTGTGATTGGATGAAAAAATAAAATAATAATATTAATGAAAAATTAAAAAAAAACGGAATAAATTTTCCAATGATTCTACGAGTAAAGGAATCGGAAGTATGATTGCTGGACTTAGTTTCATCAAACGTCTTTACGTGACATTGTTGAAGTCTATAAAAAGGCAAACATGTCCTACCACAATCGCTTTCTCCTCCATGCTCCAAGATGTACCACACATGGTAATTACGTTCTCACTGTGTATTTGTTATTTTCCCATTTCCACTGACGACTAAACTCTCTTTTCACTTTACAACGCATGGCACTCGAATGTATATTCCAGAAAAATTCAACTTATAAGGTTGGTTAAGCTTTTTCTTTGGCTGTTGCAACTCAGCGCGGGGCTGTCTTGGTCGGGACCATAGTAACAATGCTTATAATGTCGTACTCTATATAGTGTACAAATGAAAAATGAAACGGGAATCCTATAACTGTGTTTAAATCTCCTTAGGTTGTTCCAACTCTGCGCAAGGCTGACTTGAATACGACACACATTTATCTAACATAACATCTGGTCCAAAAAGAAAACGGACATACTGAAGATAACTTTGCCCCACTGCAGTCACCGTAAAAAGGAAAGAACGTCCGTAGTAGAAACTTCTATCTCCTTTTTTTAAATATTGGTCACGTAATTTCAACTAGCATACACTGAAACACCCAAACCTGTTAACTTCCATAAAGTTTACTTCTCGTAACACACGTTCATTTAATATTCATTGCCATTTTCGTATCACTTATATGCCGTGTGGACTTCGTCGATTTCTTGCAGCAGACTGATTCCAAATGTCTGACAAATTATAATAAACAATTTAATCAAATGAGATTTTACGAAACAATGGTGTAAAGATTGCTGTCGTTTCGCTGTAATTAATTAATTCCTAATTAATAATAAATAATTAATGTTATTAAGATTCATAATTTATTATTTTAATTCTTTTATGGATATTTTATTTTGCATATATTTATATATATTATTATATTATGTTTATGAGTATATATTTATTTATAATTTTATTCATGTATTTACAGTAATTAGTAATTAGCAAACAGTGAAGCATTTTTAAATTATGTTAGTTATATAAAGAGATACTAAGAAAGATCACGGTCCGATTGATAACCAACGGGTGCATATCTGTTGTAACAGAACAAATGCAACACGAAGCCAAGATGAACATGTTTGATAAGTGAGCATTCGCTTCATAATAATGGCTGTGGGTATTTCTCGAACAAATGAAAAAGGATTGACTATAATCTGTAAAGTGTGATATATATTTAGCAAACGTGGACTGGCATACAGATTGTGAAAGAAATAAGGCTTGTTTTGCACCAAAGTACGGAGTGTCTTGAAAATCAGCTTTCCTGATCTTGAAATTTACGTTCAAATATCGACCCCCCTTTGACCTGCCTAGGAACGTACACCGATATTTAGTGAATATCTATGTAAATTATACAATATTTTATCGGTGCACCTCCAAAAATTTGAAATACTAACACCTGGTGGCTCCTCTGAACTAGCGCTGGTAGAACAATAGGGGAAGGATATAAATACCTTCAAAACCATACATGTGTCGTTCCACCATCACTGAGAACCCTTAAACTTAATCTAACATAATGGATAACTGTTCTCTTAAGGAGTCTCCTTGCTTTGAATGTATATCAGGATTCAAGCTAACCTTAGGTCTCAAGTAACACTAATAAAGATATTTCAAAAATATTTGGCTCATTGTACAACTGTGGAGTTCGGGTGGGAAAAACCTCATCTACCGAAACCTCTTTGTTAGCCGACCATGTGTAGCGAGTGGAATGGGCATATATATATATATATATATATATATATATATATATGCACACACACACACGCATATATATATATATATATATATATATATATATATATATATATATATATATATATATATATGACAACTGAAACAAATCATTGTTTTTTCCAGTTGTTATACCAATTTGTCTTGTCTACAGATTTGATCTGGGAATTTAACTATATATATATATATATATATATATGTGTGTGTGTGTGTGTGTGTGTGTGTGTGTGTGTGTATGTATGTGTGTGTGTGTCTGTGTGTCTGTGTGTGTGTGTGTGTGTGTACAAAAGATAAATGCCACAGGAACAACGACGCGTTTCGTTCACTGCGGACGTTTTCAAGGCAAAAAAACGAAACGAATTGTAATCCGATGTTCTGCCGGCTCTCCACAAATCACTGGCTTTTTCTCACCAATTTACACTCTCCTTTAAAAGAGACGCATTAATCAGGTTACTCACGCTTCTTTCTTTCACTATATGTTAAAACCTTTTTCTCGGTTGCTCTAAATCTAATCTTCATTTATGAGGAGATTATCCAATGTTAACTTCCAGACAAGTGATTAGATATTACATAGTAGTTCAGTATATCTGTCTCATATGACAGGCACGGTGGAGTAATGGATAGCGGCTACGATTGAGGAATCTGAGAGCGGAGTTCGAATTCCAGTCGAGTCCATTATATTTACTTACGTGCTAATACAGTGGGGGGAAAGTAACAATCTTCTTTTCCCGCCAGCTTCGGAGTAAATAGCAGGACAAACCGGGTTCTATAGCCTTGGATGGCAACTGGTATACCGCAGAAAACTGGCAACCTACTGCGGGAAAATATCTGCCTCGTCAACCATGTATCGAAAGATACATGATCGCCTAAGCGTGTATCATGCATGGCACATAACTGACTGACTGGTGACATTTTCCTGTCACTTAGTACTTTACTTTGTTGATGGTACCTTTCGTTATTCTTGTCAAACTTCCTTATCTGTTACTACAATATCTCTCTGTCTCTGTCTGTCTGTCTGTCTCTCTCTCTCTCTCTCTATATATATATATATATATATATATAAGTTGACCGCTTGTACCAAATTATACCTGGCTAATAGGGTGGCTCGACAACTCCTTTAATACCAAACTGTACTTTTTACAGCAACTATGCTAAGTAGGGCTTAATTACAGTCAGCGCATTAACTGGTGTGATAAAGTGTCTGAACCCTCACACCCTCGATCACGATTACTTGTGACTTCGTGTTAGCAAAATTATTTACGGCTCCTCAAATAGTTCCCTCTATCCAATTTCACTCACAAGCTTTTAGTCAAACTGTACTATGGCTTTCCGTCACTTTCCAAAGGTTCTGCGCACACGTATCGCTTCTCCAGGCGGATAATACGAAAAAGTTACCATACTGACGTCCTCGGATTTCATGGCCGGAAAGTGAACGTTCTATCCACTAGGCCATTACACTTAAATATATAAGCAGTCGGAAGTTGTTTTTTTTTATTTCTGTTCTTACTATGACGCATACACATTTTTCTTAAGTTTGTTGTGATAATTTTCATAGAAAACATTCCTCATATTAAATTAGACTGAATAGTTAACATGCCTCATCATCTTAGAACTGGTTATATACATCCACCTCCTTGTATACATGCTACTGCGTTTCATCTGTGAAAATCTACCGTCAAATGGTTATGGTGAAGGAGATGAGAAAATCGAGGTGGTAGGAAATTAAAAGGAGGATAGAAAACGATTGGCTCATGACATGATGTGGTTAAGTATGTAGAGTTCAGGAAAGCATCCACGCGGGAGTCTACCTGTGTGGAACTTTCTGCTTATATTTGGAATACGGAAAAAGTGAGGATGATTCGATTCGATGGAAGTAGCATGTTGTGTCATAGCAGCTTTATTCTGAATTGGTAGAATTAAAATTTCAATATATGGACGTGAGTCATTATTTGTTATAAACTTTGACCGTTATAAAAACAAAGCATATCAGGAGGAGGCTTATTATAGATTTCTAATCAATCCGCTTTCAATTTTAGCTTTATAAAATCTGGTATTAATTGAAGGTTTATAAAAATCTAAGGATTAATTCACCCCAAATAATGTAAAGTTACTTATCGCAAATATTAATTTACCGAAAGAAATTATAAATTTTATTAAATTTTTAACACACTTTTAAAATCATAAATTTTAAATCAATGTTTGTTTTTTCTTGAATTTTTAGCATTCTTTTGAAATTAAAAATTAAAATCAAAGTTTGTCTTTTCTTACATTGTTGGAACAATTTTGAAATTATAAATTTTAAATAAAAATTTGTTTAGCATGCTTTGCAACAACCCCGACACTCAGAATATTCAAGGTACTTACAAGGAATATTTCACAATTAAAAACTAAATCTGGTTTTGTCTTGTTTATACGAGTGAGAGCTCATGTAGATTTTACATTTAGAAATAGCACAACCGTGTCGCCCACATTTTGAGCGATTGCAAAGGTCAACCCAGTCAGAGTACACTGAATGAGCCTCGCTCTCGAAGCATTTGGTGTGAATTTTATCAAATATACATTAAATATAAATTGTTTTATGTTGCGATGTATTAATATTTTGGGATGTATTAATATTTTGGGATGTATTAATATATTGGGATGTATTAATATTTTGGGATGTATTAACAGAAAAGAGACAAATTTAGTTATCCATATAACGCATTAATTGATAACGACCCGTTTTGGGAACATCAGCACTTATTGGTTAATAAAAATAAAACGTATATTTTTGTTTCATACATCTGAACTCTCATTTAAAACAGTAGACGATATTTAAAGTTAATTGGTTTGAAAAGAACATTAATGTTCTAATCAATAATAAACAATTGACGGTTATTTACTGTACTTGCATCATGCTATGTTTAACTGTCATGTCAGCGTCTTTTTTAACGTCTTGAATCGATGATAAAAGCAAGTAATGAAAAGTTTTTAGGTCACTGAGGTGAAATACGAAAACAGTTTAACAGTAATGAAAACTCACCACAGTTAAAATGTTTAATGACCTTTTAAAAATTCAAGCTACAGAAAGAAGATTACAAAATATACATTTTTTTTAATTTTCTTAATTTTAGACACTTTTATACAGTGATTTTTTAAGCGTAGATATGTTTATATGGTGAATTTGTAAGGCCGAAAATATGAGCACCAAGTGAGGATCGAATTCATTTTTCAATCGTAATACCAGATGGCTAACCATTATACAACTTCGAAATGCCCAAATGATTATCTAAGCGTAGCTTAGATGTGGCACAATGCCGACAGTGTGCTGTGCCCAGTGAGGATCAAACTCACTATTCAGTCATAATTGACACGTAAATGATTTAATGAGACAATCCTGCTAACTATTTCACTATTGTCGAAGTGCCCATAGACGTGTTTATATGTCTAGCGACAGATTAGCGATCTGGTGAAAGGGTAGAGAGAACTCACCTCAAAGCTCTCTTTTCCCGTGTTTATATTGTGGTCGGTAACTGGACAGGTACTACAGTGTGTTCGGATTGTTCTTCGCTTTGCTACAGGGTCTTTGATCTTTGTGTTGCCGGTCCAAGTATCTGGTTTCAGAAAGGAAGTTAGCTGATAGACCTGTCCTTAAGAATGCTGGTGTTAATTTTAATGAACTGTTACGGAGATGATAAACAGGTGATTACACACAAAATTAAGGTATGAAGATGTCTGTTATCTCTTCAGCTAAATTAAATAGTAAATGTGCACATTACAACTAATTAGAAAAAAGGAGAAAAGTTTGCGTTTTTTAGCATTGGTTGGCATTCAATTGAGTCTGAGAAAAGAAAAACGTACGTAGCCCTAGCAGAGCAAATCCAGTTTCGCTAAAGAATGAATCGTGGAGTTCACAATGACTTTATGATCCCGACCAGAACCGGACTCCATTTACATTTATCTGACTACAAAAGACTAACAGGAACTGGCATAATACGATAATATGTGTGCGTGTGTGTTTTGTGTGTGTACGTGTGTACATGTATGTGTGTAAGTTTGTATGTGTATGTGTATGTGTATGTATACAAGTTTCACTGAAGACACGTTTTCTCACTGGATTGATTCGTTTCCTAAGCCTTACCAAGCCATTTCAGATCATTTAATACCGAAAAATATTTTAGATTCTAAGAATGAATTTGTTTTGGAGATAATAACCATTTAGTGATAAAAGTTAACAAATTAATACATAACTGAGTGGGAGAAGAGATAGATTCATTCCTTTCTCAATGCGTGTAAGTGAATATAACGATCCCGACTGGAATTGGAACTTTAAAAATTCCGAACCGTTATGCATTACACTACCCGCGCATCCAAACTTACAGAGCCTGGCATGTTTAAGCGGTCACCCATCGAGATTGTGACCAGGCTCGACGTTGCCTAACTTCGTTATCGTATATTTCCTCAGTCGTCAGCAAAGCGCATACCCACTACCATTTCAACGTGCCTCAGAACCTGTTAATTAAATCTAAGAAACGTTTCTTTTTTTATTATTTTATTTAAACAGATCCAGATATATGTTTTATATCAGGCATTTGGAACTGAGGGTCGCCTGATGGCCACATGGTCATATATATGTAGTCATGAAGACCACACAAGACAACCAATTGTGTACACTGCAACTAATTAGAGTCATTTAATAAAATTTATTGAAGAATATATTTTACTTAAATTCAGAAACATACAATGTGTATACAAATGTTTTAGCCGGCTTCATGTATACAAAGTAATGGTGTAGTTTGATTAAAAGAATCAACAACAACATATACTTGAAGTTTGAAACAGCAACAAATACATTGTACAAAAATTACAACAGTTCAAAACTGAACATTTATCTGCTGCAATTCAGTCACAGTTTGCAGACAATTGTTGGTATGTCTGGCTGAAATGTCCTTGTAGTACGGACGTTGATCGGAGATGACAAATGTTGATCCGTTAGTCTTGTTCTCTCAGAAGTTGTTGATTTCACGATGGAGTATAACTGTTCACACACATAGGTAGAACCAAACATTTCCATAATCTTTGTGGCGAACTTTCTGACATTTTAAAACTTTGCAGAAAGGTATGAAAAGAACGCAGTTATTCCTACTTCAAGATGCTTTCACCTGACTGTAGAATCAGACTGCATTTCTAATAGTTCCATCTGCAGGCTTTCTTCTATCTTGGCAACATCAAAGGTGAATGGTGCTGAGATTAATGAAATCTGATGTTTAAAAGATGAGCAATCACTAAATCTTTTCAGAAATTTCTTTTGACAACAATTCCAGGTGACTGTCATTATTTGCAAAGCTAAGTACAGTCTTTGTTATTGTAAGTGTGTTTCAGTTCTTTGCACGTAGGAAAATGAACTAAATGTTCATTTGACAACAGTGATTTCCATAAGCTTAGTTTTGTAATGAAGCACTTGATGTCATCATATGACTCAGTGATAAGTTTGTTTTTACAGTGTACTTTAAAATTAAGATCAGTTAACTGTGCAGTAATATCTACAGCTACATCTTGGAGCCAACTTTCATATTTTTCATCTTTCATCTCGAAGAATATAATTATTTCTTTTCTCAACAAATTGAATGTATATTGGGACCAAGAATAAATTGTTTGCAGATTATCTTTTATTCTGTATTGTTCAACTATTTTCGACGGTCACAGTCGCTATCAAAAACTGTATGTTGTCAATGTAGTCGACATAATTTTGCTGGCGATATCCTGGCTATTTTGCGGCTACAAAAACAACACGAATAAATATTAGATGCAGAAGTTTCCGTTTAAAGATTGCACATGAGATCACTTTGAAGTTATTCCAATACCATCGATCCAAAATGCACTATATCATTTTATGCACTGAGTAAAATAGAGGTAGTTTATATATAATTATATATAATTGTATATAGGTAACGGTCCCTTTAGGATAAGCGATCCATTATCTCACTGATAGTGGCCAGACAGGAAAGTGACCGAAACCTTGAGTAAGAATCAACAAAAAAAGGACCGCAGACATTTTTACGTTGTATAGTTATAGAGAAACTAACAAAAAATTACTGGAAAGATAGAATTAACTCTGAAAATTAAAACTGAAAATTTATTAAGCATTGGTAAAGTCACCTTTCCCTCATGTTTAGAATATTACTTTCATATATGATCTGGTTCTTCTGTTGTATATTTAGAGACATTTGATAAAATCCAAAGAAGAATCTGTAATATTATTGTTTCTAAGCTGTCATCTTGGCTTCAACCACTTTCCCATTGCCGTAACATAGCTTCCCTGTGCTTTTTCTATAAATACTTTTATGGTTATTATTCAGATGAACTTTCCTCAATAGTAAATGTTTATATTTTATCCTGCAATACAAATTGTACATACGATGTATTATGGTGGCTGTAGTAATAATGGTAAGTAAGTTTTGTAAGGTCAACTAACACTCGTTGCCATTTTTGTAATGTCAACGGTTACTTGTTGTCACTTTCGTAATGCTCGTTGTAGTAGAGACTTTGTAATCGCAGATACAACTATGGTAACGCCGTTGAACAATACTGCTGTCAGACGCCTTCGAATAACACTCGCATTAATAGTTATTGCTCGATAACAAGAGCTGGAAAAGTAATAGTGATCTGTGTAGTGATCTGTTTAGTGATAAATATAGAGAAAAACTATATTGAATCGTATAGGGAATAGCGATCCGTATAGTAATAGAGGATAGCGTAGAAATAGTAATCGTTTAGACGTCACTCTAATTCCATATATACATTCCTTTGCTATCAAGTGATATACTTATTCAAAGTGGAATCGCCTGTCTTTACTCTCTGATGATCTGTGTTCAAATTCCATTGTCGGCAACGGCAGTTTATTCCTATATAACAGTAAGAATGTGTTGTTTTCATGTAAGGAATACTGTGGTATGTTTGGGTCAGTAATTATGCCTAGCTAAGTACAGCTAGATAAGATAGATTGAAGACCAGACTTCTCGCACTGTGTCTCATTTTTGTATTTACAAAATAAATATTACTTTCCCCAATGGTACCTAGAATGTATGAATTTAAACGCAGTACGAGATTGGCGTCACTTTATCACCATTTTAGAGTTGAAATAACTAGATGTAACCGTAAGTTCTATGCCGAGAGTTTCTTTTTCTCGCGTATGGAACTTTCTTCAGGCTTCTTGCTTTCCAGTCAAGTTTGCTCTTCAATAATTTACGTTCTATGTCAATAGTTATTTACTGTCTTCATAACTTCTTTTCTTTTATTGTTCTCGCTTCTTAACAATGTTTGCTTTTATAACATTCTTTCACACTTGGTAAATCCTTGCGTCTCAGTGCCTATATTGCTTTTCTTGGGGTGAAATGATTTAAAAATATCTATCTTATTGTATTAAAAAGGTGAGTCCTATTTCATAAGAGGTGGATAATAAATGAAGCGATGATTCTGAATTTAAGAAAGTAAATCTGTTTAGTCAGCAACTGAGGCAATAAGTTGATGACATCAATATTACAGGAAAATCAACAGAATAAAAAAGAGACGTGACAGAAAGCGCCTGGTCAATATAGCTTGTTTCTGTCAACATCAGGCGGAAAAATAGATTATCAATTGCGATTAGAGACAAATCGATGATGTGAGAAATCAATAAAGATGATGAACACAACAATAAAAATATTTTTTTTAAATCTTCATTAATTATCTCAGTTCATTTTTTGGTTTTTAGATTTTAATTTTTGTTTTTCGTGACTTGTGGAAACTTGGAGATGTCAGATGTAAGATAAATATAATGCACAATGTTGGCTTAGTCGGTCAGCGAATAATATGTCAAGTGACATATTTCCTGTACTAGATTGGCTACCATTAAAATATATTTAATATTTAACACGATTTGGAAAGATGTAGTTAGTATAAAATAGAGAAAAAAAAATAGAAAAATTTAATCACACTTATAATATTTGTTCTCTCGTAATTCTGACCTATGAAACTCTCTTGAAGTTTTTTTGATTTTCTGTAAACTACGATCTTCTAAAAACTATATGCAATGACAATCGTCTTCTGCCTCATTGAACCCTGTTATTTTACTGTTTTTCTTCCCAATAGTATTTTCTAAGTTTCTTTCAAGCTCAGTATCCCCTTGTGTCATAGTGGCTTTATCGCCTTCCTTCAGGGAAAAGATTAAATGAAATTATACCTTCAAAGTAGATTATTAAAAGATTTAAAATTTATTTGAGGTATCAATCTACAAGTAATTATGCTTATATTGTAGCTAACAAATTTAAATATATTTCCTGTGGGTTTAGCGCAACGTTCTATTGTTATAATATGACCATTGTTTCGTTTGGGTTTTTTTTGAGTTATCCTTTCAGAGATTGGAAAAAACTTTGTACTTCACATATTATTTCCATTTATTATCTATGAATTGCTGTGACATCTTGGGAAAGATAGAGGAGTTTGTTTCCCTGTTATGTGTTTTGAATCCAAATTGGTTCATCTTCTAGACTGGCTGTCATTGAATTCTAGATAGGCAATGTACCCTGATATTTAACGCTAAGCTGATGAGAAGATAAAGTAATAGACACCTGTCTTTCCCAACGGTATTAGAGCGAAAATCATTGCTGCAGTCTAAGCCCGATTTTAAATTAGTCTGACCAAAATTTTAAATCGGTTTGCCGAATCCACTTTACGCACTGGTAATTGCTAGGCTACACACATTCCCAATTAAGAGGAATGGATAAAAATTAAAGAAAACGTCTTTGCCCGATTATATATATATATATATATATATATATATATATATATATATATATATATATATATATATATATATATATATATATATATATACAATAGCCGGCCACTCGTATTCAAGGATACCCGTCTATTAGGGCGGCTAGCCAATCCATATTGCTGACGCTCGCCCAGGCATATTTGTGTTTGTTCAACACCCACAGAGCCAAACAGGTGTTTATGCAGCAACTATGACAGCAACTATGATTAGTTACTGTTTCTGGGAGGGAGCGTGTTATGTAGCGTGATAAACAATCCGAACACGGCCAGCACACTCAAATCCTCGGTCGCGATGACTTCTTGCTAGCACAGCTACCCACGGCCCCCAAGGGTTCCGTCTACCCAATTTCACAACCCGTTGTATGGTTTTCAGGCTCTTTCCAAAGGTACCGCACGCATATATATATATATATATATATATATATATATATATATATATATATATATATATATATATATATATATTACTTAAACGTTATTTTTAGTTGATACTCGTGTGTGTGTAGACGTTCCGTTTATTTATTAAACAGCATAATTTTTTTTGTCTACCGGCCTGAATCTACAAAAAAATCTTATTGGAGGAAAATACAAGCTCATAGGGCCAAATCACCTCAAATCTAATGACGGTTTACCCCTAGGGAGTCTCAGGTTCGTATTCTGTCGGAGAGCGCTTAATTTTCTCTCAGGCCAGTAGACGGAAATAAATAAATATACTATTGAATAAATAAAAGGAGTGTCTACTCCAATACAAATATCTACTAAAAATAACGTTTAAGTAAAAATTCTGTTGGGTTAATAAACAAAAATATCCCTTTCTTTATATATATATATATATATATATATATATATATATATATATATACACTCATTGAACCTTCTCGTGCTATCATTTAGCGCAGACATGAAGTGGACAGATTTTATTAAATCAATTTCTCGCTTTCCTGTGTCGTGATAGACACCTTTTCTAGACAGAATTTATCTTAAGCATATTTAAGTCTACCATACGTCCATGCATTGAATATTGCTGTCGTATCTGGTCTGGTGTTCCTGTTATATATTTAGAGATTCTTGATGAATTTTCGAAGAAGAATCTGCATTGTTATCGGTCCTGAGCTGATATTTCCTTTTCAGTCATTTGCGCAGTGCCGTACTGTAACTTCCCTGTGTTACTTCTATAAATATTTTCACGGCAATTATTCTGATAATATTTACGCTTTAGTACGTCAACTTTACCTATATAAGCGCAACATCTAAGTCACGTCATTTTACAGTTGAAATAGCTAGATATAACCGTAAGGTCTATACTAACAGTCCCTTCTATCACAGTTCTCACTAGTGGAACCCTCTTCCTGATTCTTTAAATGCAATGTCAATCATTATTATTTGTCTTCTTAACACTTATTCTCTTATTGTTCTCACTCCTTAATAATGGCTTTCTTTTATTCCTTCGCAATCTCTAACGCTTCTATCTTAGTGGCTTTCTTGCCTTGCATAGGGTGAAATGTTTTGTTTTTTTTAAATAAGAGATACGTGTAATTTGAAAATAACTTGAACAAAGTACGGTGCAAAGTTATAAATTTTAGATAGTCAATGAGGATCGAATTCCATCTAAGCACCTATTATATCAAACCTCAATTATCTTCAGTTATTAAAACTAGTGCAAGGCTTTATGAACAAAATATATTGACGATGATGATGAGGTAAGAAACAAGTTTTTCGCTCATGTGTTGGGAATCAACTGGATGGAGTTAGCATCGATTCTTGTTGCATAAATAGCGGCAAGAGTCAATGTCATTTTTACTAATCAATTCCATCGATACTGATTTGGAAATAACGTTAGAAAATCATTCGCAAAATGTTGGGGTATGTATGAATATTAACGAAATCACAAGTAGAGGACCTGAACAACGCCATTTTCTTTCTATAAAATTTCATTGATCCGTTGCATCGGTTGGGGAAATTGAATCATTTCATTAGCCACTTCTAATACCCCAGCATTAAAAGTTTCTGCTCTAATACTGAATAAGAGAAAAACATATAGATATGTTGCAGTTAGCTCTTCCTAAGTTCTTTAATCCTTCAACAAGGGTCTCTCTCCCCTGGCTATAAATACTGGCTGACCTCCCCCCTCTCTCTCTCTTTTTCGACTTAGGCCTCGAGCCGCTACTTCGCACGGAGACGAGGTAAAATCTCTCTTTTTCCACTTAGGCCAATATGTGACCTCTCACAGATACAGATTTTCCCAAATGCTGGGAACGCGCTAAGAACAATACACGTACATACGAACACTACAACACGCACACATAATTTCTCCATACAAACTCTATGTAACAGTCCATGTCTTTGTTTAACTTGTTTTGTTATTAATATATATTTGTTTACCCATGTATATCGGTCTTGTTTGTTTTCTTTGTCTTCTTTGGACTTAATTAAAGTCCGACATTCTTATGTAGCTGGACCCGCCAGCAGGAAAGTTTAACCTGCTGATATCTCTTCACATCTTCACCCCCACGGTCCGCTACAGATACAGAGCAATTATATATATATATATATATATATATATATATATATATATATATATATATATATATATATGCACACATACACGTATACATATCTTAATCTCAATATGAAAACAGCAAAGAAACCGAAAAATTATAAGAGATAACAGGACCTTGCCCAGAAGCTGAGAAAAGTACCGAGTTTTGATATTACGGTTGTTCTTGTAATTATTGACCCATTTACTAAACGTGAATTAGTGGGAATAGAAATTTGACGGATATTTTTACCCTGCTCAGAACATGTTTAACATCTGGAGCTTTAAAAAAAAAATTGTCGCTAAATCAGCAGTGGTAAACAATGTGTCTTGTGTGACACACGGATGTAATAATCAGTTCTATGAAGAAGTGGGCTAGAGATGCGGGGATCTTATTATTCTAATGTTTATAAACGAGCGAAACAGAAAATACAATGGGGATAAGCGAAAAAAATTATTTTTACAGGCAGTGAAATTTTCCCAAATGGAAGAATGATTCCGATGATCAATTTTATTTGTTTTTGTCGTTTGCTCCGCTGAGGACTGTAACTATTTTAACTGCCCAGTATGACAAATACGAATTGTTGCTTGCAGATTCACAAATGGTCAAAATGGCAGCCGACCACCGCGTTGAACTGCCCGAAGCCACCGGACTGTTCCGGAGATTTTCAGTCGAAAGCATCCGCTGCAACTCGCTTACAATTGCATCAGCCTCTTAGGATTTGTGGAAACATTAACACAGAAAAATAGTTCATAATAATTTCTGCATATTTCGAAAGATGTTTTTCGCTACAAAATCATGAAAACAGTAAAAGAAAATGGCTTAAATGAACAGCAGCACATTTATTTTCACGGCATCGGCATTAATGGCTGTTATTGAAATTAAACAATAATTTTTGGAGTATTTTCACTTAAAAGTATATTAAAGGTTATATTTGTACGTATAAGAGTGTGTATGTGCATTTCTATGTAAGTGAGTACATGTGTGTTTGTGTGTATTTGCTTGTGGTATAGTACGTTGTTTGTCTCTTAAACTTGTAAGCACGTTTCAGATGCATGCTTTCACAATGGCGGCGTTGAATTCGTTTTAATGCATTCATTACCAGTACAGCAGGGTGTTTTTTTTTCATTACAAGACACGTAACGTTTGTACCAAGACTTATAAGTTTTGTAGATTTATATATTTTGTCGGGATTCCAATGTTTGGGGAAAGGGAAACTTAATGCCAACTATTAGCACTTGAAGCGAAACACAGCGAAGAAAGAAAGAAATGATAACGAATTCTCACTTGTTACTGGTGTAATCTCGCGGTGGCAATCATTTGTGTAAAAAGAATTACAACAAAAATCGCTATATGTTGCCTACAATTCTCCTTGTAGAAGTAACTTTGAAAAAAAAAAGAGTTAACAGCTTCGAAAGACGTAACAAAGGAAGAAGAACAATTACTACTACTACTTTGGCTAAATATTTTTGCATTTTTTATATCTCTCTTCGAACATATATGCAAATTTTGACTCCCCTTCAATCTGATGGTGTCGACTGGAGATCATTTCAATACATTTTTTGTGAAGACGAAATAATATAATAAAATATATTTTCGTCACAAGATTATAGTTGAATTCCCTCATTTCTTACCTTCCACTGAGCTTCTTAAAGATAAGTGCACAAAGTTTCTACAAGTTTTATCCTTGAAAAATTATTTTAATATAACTTGAAAAATACAGACATTCTGTTTAAATATTGTGTAAAATTGTCAAACACAGAGATTTTTTTTTTCTTTATCTTACCTTTTCACTTAATTATTAAATTCAAATTTTATTCTTGTTAACTTGAAAGAAAAAATAAATAACAATAGTAGTAATAATATTAATACTAGTAGTGATATCAGTAATATTAATAGTAATAAAAATATTAGTAGTAGATCACCGTCATATTAAGAACGTTTCAGTTGCATGCCTTAATGCTGGCAGCGTTTAGTTCGTTTTGATGCTTTCATTACCAGTACAGCCATTTTCCATTGCAAGGCAAGCAACGTTTGTATCTAATCTGATAATATTTTTTTACATTTATATAATTTTATATTTGATTTAAAAAAAATTATAACTTGAAGAAGACAGACATACCGTCGAAATATTGTTTAACATTGTTAAACACTGTCTTTTTTTGTTTTCTTTTCTTAAATCGTGTTCGTCTCTTAACTGTTTGAACAATAATAATAATAATAATAATAATAATAATAAGGGTGCTCTGCGCCAAAAGTCAAACGTGATATGATTATACACTTGACGAAAAGGATGAGCTAGAGAAAGACATTAGAAAATGTGTCTAGATAGTGAACCCAAGTCGTTGAACTCGTACTTGGCAAACAATGAACAGAAATGCCTGATGTACAATATTTCAGAAGCATTTTTATTCACACATTGCATGCAAAACCAAGCAGAACGGTTAAATATATCAGTGCAAGAATTTAATAGTAATACTACAAATACATAAATAATAATAAAAAAAAAACAATAATGAAAGACGCCTAATAAAAATATCTGATATCTTTTGAATTCGAAAGAATTGACGCCTTACTTTTGGTCATATTTCCCTGGTTAGCGATTTGGTTTGCTTATGTATTTTAATACTCTCTCTTAGGGACGTGAAAAAATAGAAACGTCTCGCAGACAAACATCGATATATCTAGCCATAGAAAATTTATGATTGTTTATCTAATTAGTTCATCATACATCAGGGGTCAAAAGCGAAAATTTGTCCAATCGAATCCTGCCATCACTCCGTTATTGTTGGTCGGATTCATTAGGCTGAATATCTTCCATTACCAAAATCACTGAGGTGTTTCGTCGGTCTCTCAATTGATTCAATATTTTCAGTAATAAAAAAAAACAAAAAAACAAAAAACGGGTGTTTGATCTTGAGCTGCGGTTCCAGCCTGGCTCAATTCTATCAAATCTACGAAGTCAACACTCATTGTTCCGCCCAGTTTAATCAGCGACAGTGACATTCTGTTTCGCTAAATCAGAGCTGTGGTCGGTGTTGACTTCATTGCTTACGCGTCCGGTTCACTTGAACGAGACAACGACCGAAATAAAAGCCAAGTTTTTGTAAATTCAGCATATATATATATATATATATATATATATATATATATATATATATATATATATATATATATATATATATATAGCATTAGCGCAGAAGATTCATTCGTATTTTTGTAAGTAAATGTAAAACAAACAAAATGAATTGATCTGGAAAAGTGATGTACGCTGTATTTTTCTTTCTTTCTTCTCACGAACGCAAGATAAGCTGGTCGCCGTGAAAGATACAAAAGTTTATAGGATCGTAAAACATTCTCATGCGGCTATATTTAGTTCATCTCCTCTATGACAGATCTTGTATTGATATTTACCATTTTTAGCATAGTCTCAGACGTGAAGTCAAATCATTGTACTACGCTAATTCTCTAAAACGCCAAAACATGCCTGGATAGAGAATATAATAACCATTCGAATGATGGATCTTATATTGTGCGTGAACGGGCCACTCTTAACTATTTGGTGTTGTTTAATATTTACCAAACGGTGCATTATACTTACATTTTTAATCATTTTCACCCAAGCCAGGTGGAATGCCACTAGTACGCAGGGGGTTGCAGAGAATGAACGTGAGGGAAAAGGCTGGGTATTAGGGGATTGAGGAAAGGATAAAAGCTAAACAGGATTCAAGAACATAGAAGATGGTGATTGACGTGGAATTTAAAATTTTTATCAAGAAATCAAGTAGACGGAAGGGAGTTCCACAGACGGGAAGTGCGAGAAAAGAAAATGTTGGAGTAGAGGTGGCGGTTACATTTAACTATTTCTAGTGGGACCTCAATTCCAATCTAGTATTACGCTTAAATTTACGTAGTGGGGGCACCAGAGAAACAAGCTCGTCATAGCAGTTGCCATGAAAATATTTGTAGTAAAGACAGAGGGAAGCCACGTCACGTCGATGTGATTGTGACTGAACTTGAGATGCCAAATGCTGATGCTTGATCTAAAACTTTATATCTAGTGTATGAAAAGTGTAGGCAAATGTAAGAATTTTCATGGGAGAGAGACTTTTTATTGTCATATTGCCTTCAAGGCATACCCGACTTTGAATCTCGACAGATTACATTTCTTCTTTAGACTAAGAATGGACTATTGCTGATATATCGGGGCTGGAGCTACCCAGTCTTAACTTGCCTGTCTTGACAGAGTTCAAAGGCGTCTACTCGGCCTTGTGAGCGATGAATTATTTTCCACCTTATAACCTCTTGCTCAAAGACGAAACATCGCAAGTATTTCGCTGCCCTACCGCTGTTTACATGGCAGGTACATTCCTTCGATCCACCACACCTGAACCTTACAACATGTGAATCATCGCCATACCATTTGTATTCCATTATAAACAGGTAAGTTCCACTCGAACAGATTTTTTCCCAAGAACTGCTCTTTTGTTCAACAGACTCCCGGCAGGATGTTGTTTTCTGTCACTACAATCTTAACAGCTTCAATTCTAGGACTAGACATTATCTTTCTTGCATAACACAATAGACATCATTTATTGACATGAATTATTTTTTAAAAGCATCAAATAGTAATCCTCTACTTTGAGTGGTTGGCGGGCCTTGTATTAGGTGAACAGTAGTATGAAAAATATTTATTTTTGAGCTGCTATGAAACCAATAGAGATAAAGTTGTATCCTGTTGCCTTCTCCACGGTTTTAAATTAAGAGTATTCATTCCTTTCAACTTAATTGAGTTTTTTTTAATATCTTCTCGTTTCAATTACCCACTGGCTTCTGCCTAATTCTAGAGAGCTCAGTCTGCCTTTAAATTAACTCTCTGCGTCTATAGCTGTTGCGATAACCGCAAATTAAGTTAAAACGTCCATCTGACGTAAATTTACAAAACCTTGCACGTCAGCCATGATTATGAATTTAGAGAACTATTGCCTTTAGATTGGTCGCTCCCTTAATTCATTGAAGACAATCTACACATAACTGTGGAGGAGTGGGGATATACATAAGATTTTCTCAAAGGAAATAGTGCGATAGTGAATGCAACAAAGTAATCGGAAATTTAAACACAGCTAACTGATTCCGTGGTCTCCGTTCACAAGTAAACCATTAATTTGAATTAGGTTTATTCAAGTAGACTGGCTGTCTGCTGAGGCTAAGGAACTTAGTCTACACCGATATATCCTGGTGAGGAAGAGATAAATGTCCTCAGATTTTTTTTTCAATTTAATAATAATAATGGTAATGATAATAATAAATAGTTTGAAATCGGCTTCTCTGTCGATACCCGCACAGTATTATTATTATTATTATTATTATTATTATTATTATTATTATTATTATTATTATTATTATTATTATTTCCTTTGATATCTGGCGTTTACACATTTCTTTCCGGGTCCCGCCCAGGGACCTAAGGTTAGAAATGGCATCATGACACTTTCCACTGCAGAAAAAATAAAAAATAATTACATAGATAAAGCCCTTCGTAAAGTGTGGGCTGTACTTGTCAGAACAATTTTTTGTATCTCTTTGAGGCATGGACTTCCAGGGATCCCTTCAATCAGCCTACTGGAATCTTTTCCAACCAGTCCAAGGGCTCCAACTACAACAGGAATTGTTGATGTTCCCATGTGCCACATTTTTTAGATTTCGATTTCAAGGTCCTTGTATTTTGACAGTTTTTCGAATATCTTCAAAGACACATGGCAGGGACTGCCATATCAATAAGGAGACACTTATTTTGTTTGTGGTCTTTAATAACAATGTCTGGGCGGTTGGCGATGATTGTTCTGTCAGTGTGTATTGTGTAGTCCCATAGAATTGTAACAGGTCCTATCTCCTATATTATTATTATTATTATTATTATTAGTAGTAGTAGTAGTAGTAGTATAATTAGTATTATTTGTGTATGTTATGTTTCCTGCTTTGTATCCTGTAGAGCCGGGTCCAGCCTATGGATATCAGGCCCTATAAGAGTATTGTCATTTAATTGATATCACTTTTCTTAATATATGGGATGTTACTAGTAAGGCGATTTCCTGTGCAACTTGTATGTTGATATTATCAGGGACACTTTTAATAGAATTGCCAATTCCTTTTCTCACGATCCCCAGAGCTCTGATTACTGTTGGTACAGACTTAGTCTTCAATTGCTACATCTTGTTAATCTCGATTTCCAGGTCCTTGTATTTGGACAATTTCTCGAGAAATTTCATGGAGTTGTTTTTTTTTTTCAGGTTGAACTGCTGCGTCAATAAGCATACACTTCCTGAATTTCTTGTCTTTTACGATGATATCAAGTCTGTTGGCATTTATTTCCCTGTCAGTTTGAATTGGCATGTCCCAGAGGATAGTTACATCGTTATTTTGGGAAACTGTGTCAGTTTGGTGCTCATAAAATTTCTCAGTGATTTCGATTTTGTGCTTCTTGCATATCTTACAGTGCACACATGTCGTTACTTTGTTATGTCTGTGGGTATATTTATTATTTTGCTAGTACGTATATCCTAGGATAATATAGACCAAAGCTTCATCATATTCTCCGCAGATCCAACATTTCGTGTTAGTTCCATTCTTGAATATGTGACAGTGAGAGGATCTGTTTGGTAGACTTTGGACCTGAGATGCAATAATTAGTCCTTGTGTCTCAGCTTTCAACCCGGGGCTCCTCAGTAACTGATGTATTTTGCTGTTGGTCCACATCTGCTTCTTTCATACTTTTTGCGTATTCACCATGCAAAACTTTGTCATATCAGATCTATTTTACTAATTTCATTTGGCCACGTTGTTTTGCTTTCTGTTTTAATCGTTTTGGCGTAGATGGTATTCGCTACATTTTTCGGGGTAGGGTTTCGGTTCCGTTTAAGGAGGCTAATCAGGGAAGTTTGTCATAACACGTTGCATTGATATATATATATATATATATATATATATATATATATATATATATATATATATATATATATATATATATATATATATAGTAATACTCGTTTGGAAAACCTCGGATAGCTGAACCAGAGGAAAAATTTGATAAAAGAAAAGAAAGAACCAAGAACATTCACACAATACGAAACCAATCATCAAGTGCTTAAGCTCCAATTCCAAAGAAAAAAAAGGCAAACGAGTAATAAGACTAAACGTAGAGTGCTCAATACGCTAAGTAGAGCGATAAACTAGAATAATCGAGTTCCCATTATATATATATGTAATCTAGTTTCTTATATATATATATATATATATATATATATATATATATATATATATATATATATATATATATATATATATACATATATATATATATATATAAACCCTTGAGAAAAGAATGAATCTTTTTCTTCTACCCCCAGCTATGGGCAAAGAGCAAGACAGACTGTGTTATGACGAGGAAAACTTTGAATTCAAAACATGGTGAGTTTCGTTTCGGGACTTTGTAGCACATTATATACCAGTTCTCTTTATTCATATATATATATATATATATATATATATATATATATATATATATATATATATATATATATATATATAAGAATGTAATATCCTATGATAAAGTATTATCGCTCTACCTTTGTTTTGAGCTCTATATTTAAATTACTGTTATGAACGTTTGAATTTATATTTGATTCGTTCTCATTGCATATATATATATATATATATATATATATATATATATATATATATATATTTGTAGAGTGAGTTATGGCTACAAATTATTTCGTCGGCACTAATGTAGCAAAACCTCTACTTATAGAAACATGAACAAACAAAAACATGAATTCTTATAACAAACAATAACTTCTATTTATTAAGTATAAGTCTGGCGCTGTGGAATAGAAAAATAATGAGTAAATAGTTCATTGTGTCTTCCCTGGTTCATCGAAGTGGTTGATTCTCCTCTTTTGCTATACCACTATATATTTCAATGCTAATTCTCCTCTGCTTATATCTGTAGAGATAGGCACAACTTGAAGACAATTTTAGATTTTGATCTGCCCATTTGATTGGCCCATGTTGTACCCTTAATTCTGATTTGCTGGCTTTCTTAATTTAGAAAAGATATGTGTTTTTTTTAGGTTACGGTGTCTAATGGATTATCCGACTACATTCGAGTTGCGATTTATATATATATATATATATATATATATATATATATATATATATATATATATATATATATATATAAACTAAAGAGCCGGGATCGTCAGTGTAATCTCTGGTAAGAGCCAGCTTACCCTGACGATCCGTGTAGGTGAAACCTAGGTAGGTTTACCTGGCTCTTTAGGTTCATATTTAGGTTTCATCTACTTAGTGTATTGAGCACTTTACATAGTTATTTTTGTTCTACTCGGTTTGGGTTTTTTTTCTTTGGACTCTGAGCTGGGATTCTTGACGATTGTTTTCGCCTCAATTTCATGTTCTTAGTTCTTTCTTTTTTTATCTCTTATTTTCCCTTGGACATTGGTTTGTTCAATTACAAGCCAAAACAGATAAGTTTTTTACAAACGAGTATAACTCTTTATATTTACATTATTATTATATATATATATGTATGTATGTATTTGAACACTGAGAGAACGTTATTGCAACTTAGCAGAAATTTCTAGATTTTTGCATGGTTCTCATTACAAAGAAATACATAAAATCATCTTTAAAAAATAATCTTTATCACGTCGCAAACATTTTTAGGAACATTTGATTCCTTGGCCGGAAATAGTGGCATTGTCGACAACAAAGTAGCCTTTAGTTTTAACAAGCCAGGAATAAAATAAAAGAGGAAAACAGATTGAAAATAAATGATAATAAATCTCGACGGTAATTTAAAAAAATGAAGCAAACGCGGAATAAAAACGAAAATAATGATAAAAATAAATCAATCTGTAGAAATCTATGATTCGGCAGCTGAAATAATTAAAAGGTTTGTTTTGCAGAAGCAGAAAAAGGAAGAAGGCGGAGGAAGAGCTTAGCAAAGAAGAAGATGTAGAATAAGGGAGGGATGAAGAGAAACGGGATGGGAGAAGGCAGAGAAAAAGCAGAATACTGGAGGAAAAGAGAAGGAAATAGCTAAGGAATAGCGGAGGAAAAGGAGAAAAGAGAGAATAAAATGAAGAGAAAAAGAAAGAGGAGGGGGAGATAAACAAGAAGACAGATTAACAACAAAACAAGAGGACAAGAGGAAGAAGTTAAAAGGCAGAGAGTAGAAAAATAGAAGAAGAACAAGAACAACAAAAAGGAGGAGGAGGGGGATGGAGAGAAACAGGAGAAGGCAGAGAAAAAGCAGAAGGCAGAGGGACAAGAGAAAGAAATAGCTAGAAGACGGGGGAAGGGCAGAAAAAAGTGAAAAAAATAAGGAGAAAAAGGAGGAGGAGTGGGGAGATAAACAAGAAGACAGATGAAGAGGAAAAAGAAGAGGACAAGCCGAAGAAGTTAGGACAACAAGAAGAAGAAAGAGGATGTGAAGAAGAAGAAGAAGAAGAAGAAGAAGAAGAAGAAGAAGAAGAAGAAGAAGAAGAAAAGGAACAGGCGTAGAAAGAGCAGAAAATAAGAAGTAGAAAGCAAAGGAAAAGGACAAAAAGTGGGTAAAAAGAAGCGAAAGAACGGAGTAAGGAGGAAAAAAGAAAAAAAATGACAGACGCTTTTTTCACCGTTGGCAAATGAGTTGGGGAAACAATTCAGTTTTTTCAATCCTTCGAATGAAAAGAAAAAGAAATAGGAAAGAAGTAAACAATTTTTGGGAAGAGCAAATTAGGTTGTTATGAAAGAGAATCAAATCTGGACACCTGATGTCAATTTAATACATGATTTGAAATTGCAGTCACTATTGCGCGCTCACGTACTCACCGCCAAAGAGACAGCGAATGAATTGAACATGCACACACCCACAGACTCATAACGAAGTCTGTACACGTGCCTGCAAACATTCCAAATGTGTATGTACGCAACTTAAATGAATCTAAAATATGAATTTATTCCCATCAAATGTATACAAAACAGACACACACATGCAAACACACTCACACAGCACAAAACAAATATATAAATACATGCATACGTATATACACAGGTGTGTAGCATAATAATAAACAAGTCATTTATTTTACACATATAGAATTTCCAAAATATCCTTCCAAATTAATGTATGAGAGGAATATTATTATTGACTGAGCATTATAGAGTGAAAATCTAAGATCAAAACCGCTCTAATATCACTAGGATAGGCTATAATCATATTAATCAGTAATATAATAAACCTGATTTTCTAGTATGAAGATCGTACTGATTCATAAATCTCTCATTATTCCGGAACTGATTCCTATAACGATATTGTCTCTGCATATATATATATATATATATATATATATATATATATATATATATATATATATATATATATATATATATATATATAGAGAGAGAGAGAGAGAGAGAGAGAGAGAGCATCTTCTCTAACACAGGTATCCCGTAAAAATAATATAAAAAATATAATATAATAAATAGTATAATAAAAATACATACACATACACAGACGCACCTCATTTTCTCTCTCTATGTATCTAAATCTTTCTCTCTCTCTCTCTCTCTCTCTGTATATATATATATATATATATATATATATATATATATATATATATATATATATATATATGCTTATCTTTACAGAAATAATTTTACCAAAAATGAGGAAAAGAAGGCCGTAGAATTTATCAGCTGGAACGTTGAGATAATAATCTGCACACGTATTCAATAGACAGAGAAGTAAATTGAAATAAATTGTATAGCGTTTAAAATTATAGAATTCTCGGCAGATTGTTAATTAGTTTTTGTTTTATTAAAACATCTGCGTTTCACTTCCTTTTGCTTTAAATAATATGAGACGTCTGCAATCGTCACATTTTTTAAAATTTTAAGCTGAGATTTTTTAATCTTCCTTAAAGAAAGCTTTTTTTTACTCTGTTGTGTGGGAACGGAATTCATCGTTGATTCCTTGTAACAGAAATGAAAAAAAAGTGTTTTTCGTTCTTTGGGAACGGGATTTGTTTTTTGTGCATCTTGGCCGGAAAAAAAGACGGACATTAATAAATGGAATAGTTATTGTCTTTTCAGCCCATTTTATCAGTGAAATGCATAATTATATATAAAATAAAGTACTTTTAAGTTGCATATAATTAAATGAATGTGAATAAAAGCGAATGCTGTATGTTGTGGTGATCTTCAAAATGAGAGACTTGCATCTGATGCGTCATGTTTCTAGCCATTATCCTCCGTTGTGACTGTGTCCGAACATTGACACGTTGTCATCCGATGGAAATAGAGAACTTACCAACAAATTAACAAGAAATTCCCACTTCTGTATCAGAACGGAATCTGCGAGCATTCTGACAAAAATAACTTGTTTGTAACCTTTGAGCTCAATCAGAAAATGCCAATTTTGTCTTATTTGTTATTCCTGTTAAATATATAGCTATGTAAATATCTGCAAGAAATGCTCTGATAATAATGCATCCTATTTCTGTCCACGGCAACTACAGCGGAAAAAGGAAGTAAAATAACAGTACACAGAAGTTTAGCCCTTTAACACAAAAAATAAGACTATTTTGCACATCGCCACTGAGTCTACATCAACAAGGAACGCGAGTCAGCCTACCGGCCTGGTAAACATAGTTTGCCAAAAATATCAATGTTGCATATTTTTCTATATCTCTGAGATTAGGTATTATGATTACTTACATTATTTACATTATTCGGACTGTTGTCCTCATCTTTATTGCCGTATTCACAACGTTTCGGCCCTTGTACGCTCCGGCTTTCTTCAGGTGATTGGAATTTCGAACTGAACTCATAATGTCGTTCACCGGGGTATATTGTCTAGTTCCACATGTCATGCCACTTCCTCAAGGACGCATGGCCCAGTAAAAATGGCGTTAGTTAGATCCAGTAAGTAGACTCAAAGAGTTATGAGTTCAATACCAGGTTAGAGCAGTGGTGAACCAAAAATGGAGTGTTGAATTAAAGGGAAATAACTGAGACATTCGGAAGTAACATAGCACGTGGAACTAGAATACGATGAGGATAACAGTTCGATTAAATAATATAAGTAATAAATGTTGCAATTGGCGAAAAGCATTACATCCACAGTTTGGTCACCGTACAGCAATTATAGAGGAATATCATTGCGTTCATGCATATTTGTATAGAGTCATACAATAGCATACTCATATTTCCTACGCAGATTCATTTTACTACAGTGCTGCTATAAGGTAAAATAATTCTGTCTTGCGATTGGAGGATATTCATTCTGCCTTAAGGCATATTAATTATGTGTTATTAACTGAGAATTTCCAGCTTTTACTTCCATCCAATCAGCATCTGCTTCCGTCGCCCCAGACCGACATACTAGATTACTTTCACGGCGGCATCCTTTCTTTCACACACGTAAAGTATCGGGTCTCTTCTGATTCCGCTATTACTTCATTAACACTTTTAAATTTCATGTCTCTTCAGGATATTGGCGAGCATGACACCCCATAGATTTCGTTTCTTTGAATTGTCATGCCTTTTTAAAGAAATATATTGGAGTATTTCCTCGTTACCTTCTATACGGTTTGGAATTCAAAATGATTGTTTATATGGATTGATACTCAGTGCAACAGAGTCCAGTCTACCTTGCCATTTAACCCACAGCTAAGGGGAGAATTGACGAATTCTTGCATTTTCAGTGGAATTTGTGTGAAAAATGAACACAACGGACTGGTCCAGAGTTTGAACTCGACTCGCGGATTCCACTTTCGGTTCCGATATCCGTAACAACCTACTCTTCATTTCACGTGTCATATCTGCTCACAAGACGTATCTTAAAGTAATCAGTAAGAACATATTATGAAATGGATTAATTAATACCTTTTAAATAAAAATCAGAACATTTATATAAAGAAATTATATCTGTAATAATAACGTATAAACAGAAAACATATCAAAATAATTGAGGGACATAATCAATTTCCTATGTTGTCATTGTTTACGTTAAGATACGTTTCGTGAGCAGATATAATCTATCGATAGAAATCGTCAAAAATTGTATCATTGTAAACAGTAATACGGATTTTGCAAGCCAGGAGCCGCTCTGTTGCTGAGTAGTACAGCACGTCAGGTCAAATGACGGCTTCCATATCGGAATACAGGTTCGATTCCTGTCGGAGAACGCATATTTTCTACGACATTTTTCGAACATTCCTACCGGTAAATGTAATTAATACTGTTTAATTAAAAAAACATTTAATTAAATAATTTGTATCTATAAAAATAACGTATAAACAGAAAATATATTAAAATAACTGTCGGACTTAATCCATTTCATATTATATCTATCTATTTATCTATATCTATATATTCTGTATTTATGGAATGTCGTGGATTTTATAAGAATTCGAACACCTATCAGTAGAACCAGACACCGACCATATGTATAATGTATTTTCATTTGATAGCTTTGCGTTAATTTTGTGCAAACAAATTTATATAATTAAAAAACACTAAAGATGGCGGAGAAAATAAGTGATAGATTGAGAGAGAGAGAGAGAGAGAGAGAGAGAGAGGGAGAGAGAGATTGAGAGAGAGAGAAAAAAAGAAAGAGAGAGAGAAAATAAGAGAGAGATCGAGAGAGGGGTGGATGTAATATACTTCATTTTTCGATAAAAGAACATCATGTCTCGTTCACACGGGATCTCGGTAAGTAAATTTGTTCACCGTTAGAAACAAAACTTCGACAAATCCGAAATCGACAATAACTTTATTATTGCCGCATCATACATCTGCCCAACTTCTTCAGACTAGAGATATTATAACATTGCCTGTAACAAAACTCGGACAAGATATAAGATTCATGCAATTATATATATGTGTATATAAATATATATATATATATATATATATATATATATATATATATATATATATATATATATATATATATATATATATATGAACATGTCATCTGAGAAGGTAAATGTGTTGGTACACGTAATACAAAACAGGCGTTAACTCGTTAATCAATGTTGTAGACATTGCAGTATAGTAAATTAAGATGGCCATTTTAAAGGATTATGCAGAATTGAATTTCGTCTCAATTTTATGCCTTACTCTCGACTTCACTAACATACAGACAACTATATTTCCGTGAGAGCTTGCGGTTCTGGCTCAATGATTAGAACGACTAGAATCTCTTTCTATTGTCAGATATTATCAGACGTTAAGAAAAAAAATCAGATGTCTGCATTTAATGTGTATATATTTAATAGAAAATTAAATTTGATATATTAATGAAACTGTCTGTAATAATCGAACTCACAATCACTCTGCTGTCTGCGTTTAAGAGATGTGTTGGATTTTGATGCAATATGAACCTCACAACCCCTGGCTTCTAAGATAACGATTTACATATCCGTTTCAATTTCTGAAATAAAGAGTTATCATCTATGTTTCAAGTATAAGGTTGGCGGAGTAAATAGAACAGATTCTCTCAGCGACTTTCCTGATCGTTCCAGGAATGTAAAGATCAGCCTATTTCAGCAAATAAACATAGGAAGAACGTTTACACAAACATCATCGAACCAATCTTCAGAAACACCAACATACAGATTGGCTATTCTGGGTTTCAAATAATGAAGAAGGCCGGAGCGTAAAACGGCTGAAATGTCGTAAATGTGGCAATAAAGATGCGGACAACATTCCGAACAATGTAAATTGATTGAAGAGTTATCCTTGTATAATTTATTTATAATCGGTTTACTGTCTACATCTTAATTCTTGTTATCAGAATCCTTTCAGCGTTATGCCTCAGATCTCTCTCAATCCATGGATTGGGTACGACAGCCATAAACCCAGCGATAATAGGATGAGGCATAACAGTAAGAAAGGGAAAACAAGATGAGATATCTGTAGATATGGGCTGCAGGTAGGGAACAGTCTATCCCGTATATTAAATAAAGTGTTCTGTTCGAATTTTCCTGAAGGATCGACAAACATTTCGCATTAGAAGGAACCAAAAGGCCGAAATGATGTGATCATAACAACAAAGACGTGGACATTATTTGAACTGTAAATAATTGAAATATTTAGTATTTTATTGTCAAATCAACAATTGACTCAACTTATAGTTGTTGTATTTAATGAAGTTTGGCACAAGGCCTAGATAAATAAGTCGTTTCTTAAATTCAAGACCGCTTTACGATAAAAATGTTTAAGTTATTTATAAAGCTTTAAGCAACACGGATTTAATCTTGATTAAATATTTTACAGATTTATAAACATTTAAGTTTCCATGAATTGATTTATAAATATTGAGGTTATTAATTTTTTAAAGCATTTAGGTTGCCCGGAATTATGAACATTTAAGTGAACGCGATTTACAAAAAATTAAATCTCCCGAATTTGTAAATATTCAAGTTGTCCGTATTTTTAAACATTTAAGCTGCCCAGATTTATAAAAAAATTAAGTTTCCTGGATTTGATTTATAAATATTTAGATTATCGAATTTTTAAAGAATTTAGGTAGCCGGAATTATGAACATTTAAATTAACGCGATTTACAAAAAAATTAAATCTCCCGCATTTGTAAATATTTAAGTTGTCCGTATTTTTAAACATTTAAGCTGCCCAGTTTATACATATTTAATATTACCCGGATTTATAAACATTTTAATTTGCCTGATTTTAAAGCATTTGCAGTCTTCGAATTTATAAATGTTTAAGTTACACGGATTTCTTTGAAGGTCTGTTAACATTATTAATATTTTAATAGTTTTTGTGCTTCTTATTACTTTTAAAAACTTTATGTTTTAAAAAATCAATACGGTTCAGTTTAAATGTGATAAGGAAGAGAGTATCTCTATGACTAAATTTTCAACGCATCTCGTGATAGGATTTATGACGTAAAAAGGAAGGAGCTAAACTATGATCTGTAATTGGAATGAAAGCAGTGATTGCATACTTTCTGAATCCATCTTAAAAATTCAGGATTTGGAATTAGTAAATGCTAAATACTAATTCCCTCTCTACCAAGATTTATTTTGTAATTAATACAAAATTGTGGCATAAGGCCGAAGAAGGGGAGGGTTTGAGGCTGGTCATCACTATCATATACCTAGGTAATCAGATTCACGACACTTTCATACATTACAATTCCTACATTCACCAAAAGAACTCGTCCGTCAACATTCGATCCACCATACACCAAAATACCGCTTCCTCACAAGGGGGGATCTACAAAACGCGACCCAAGCCATGAACATTTTGATGATAAATACTTTCTGTGGTGAAAAAATGAGAGGGAAGGGAGATGAACCCAATAATCAACTAAAATATTAACGAAAATTCAAATTATACTTAACAGATGTTAGTAGGGCCCGTCCAACCCTCAAAACAGAGAGGCCGCTGTATTCTTCCCGTTGGACAAAATCAAGAAGCTTTCTCGCTAAGGAAGTGGGAAAGGGGAAAATATAAACGGACATGGGAAATTTGAAAGCTGACCCAGTCGAGATGAAAAAGTGGGGTTAACAAAATGAGGAGGTTGGGAATCTCGACTTGGATCATAACAAAAGAGAAAGCCGGGAACAGGCCAGGAACAGCATTTACTCACATTAACTAGGTACACTAAAGCTTGTCTAACCTAACCAAGGGGAGGGCTCCACAGGAAACCACCCCGATGTGACAAAGGTTGACCTAGAAGAGAAATTCAAGGCTAGCTCCGTTCAAATGAACCAAGCTCGCCTCAGTCACCCTACCTGTGATCTTTAGTCATCATTGGCAATCAATCTAGAAGGACAATTCTGAATTCAAAACTCTGTTTATCCTTTGCGAAAGAAATCATTGTGTTCATAAAAATCAACGAACTCAGATGCAGTCGATCTAGGGGAAAGCTGATTCAAATCATGTCGGAGGGTACATTTTTTCTAAGATTTCACGAATATTCAGTGTGTCAGATAGTAATAAATAAATATACTGTTTAATAAAAAAAAACAGCACATTTACTGAAATTTGGTTATCAATTAAAATAAAGTTTAAGTAATATCACTCAGTAGGATTAATAAAACAAAAAATCCTAAAAATATATGCATGTGAAATGTGCGTGAATATAGAGGCATAATTCAGACCCAATTATGCATGTATTGACATCTTTATAATTGCTTATTACAAGGCCGTAACGGAAAATTATCGGAGTGAACAAAGTCTTGATAGATAGATAGATAGATAGATATTTAGAAAACAAGGTTAAAACGTGCCAATGGTTTATAGGGAGGCATTTTTCAAATATTCTCTATTCATTATCATCGTTCGCTCCAAGTTTTGAATTAGCAACTTATATCTCAGATCTGATAGCAGACTTTTAAAAATCAGAATATGCTTCTCGTGTTCAAAAATGTTGGTGATTCTGCCAAAAGATTATCTATTACTGCAATCGACCAGAGCACCTTTTCTCACTACAAAGGCAACAAATCGAGATAAGTCAATTAGACGCCCCAGACAAAGTTTGTTCGATTTTTATGCCTTAGAAATGCACCTTATAGCTTGAGGAAAGGTGCTGTTTTCTTTTTAATTGCTATGAGTTGTTTTTTATACTATGGTAGTTTCAGATCTGTTTATTTATCTTTGCTATTTAATATCCTTATACTTTAGGCTGTTCTGATCTACGACTTTACTCGGGCTACCCGTATTTGCAAGCCTTGTGTCTATGTTTTTATCCTAATTACAATTGTATCGTGAAAAGGGACATTTGAGAAGTGATAGCTGTCAGGTCTTCCCTATTATGTCCCATTCTACTTCTCTGCCGAGCCGCCGTATACATACATACATACAAACACACACACACACACACACACACACACACACACACACACACACACACACACACACACACACATATATATATATATATATATATATATATATATATATATAATAGCAGGCCACTCGTATTCGTCTATTATAGGGGGCTAGCCAATTTCTATTGCAGGAACATTTGTGTTTGTTCAACACCCACAGAACCAACCTGTGGGTTATACCGCAACTATGCTGAGTAGATCTTAGTTACAGTTTCTGGGAGACCGCGTGTTATCTATCGTGATCATCAATCTCAACAAGGCCAGGACACCCAAAACCTCGGTCACGATGACTAGTGACATCGTGGTAGGACAGCTATCAACGGCCCCCCAAGGGTTCCGTCTACACAATGTCACTCACAAGGCTTTGGTCAACCCATGGCATGGTTTTCAGTCACTTTCCAAAGGTGCCACACGCAAGGATTGCCCCCCCCGCATCGACCGATAACATCGGGAAGTCTCCTTAGTGACAAATCAGCTGTGGTGAGATTCGAACTCCGTGGTCAGAAAGCGAACGTTCTAATCACTCGGCCACGCGCCTAACACACACACACACACACACACACACACACACACACACACATATATATATATATATGTAAGAAAATCTGTGGATGTAGATCCGACGGTAAGATGAAAATGTGGAAAAGACAAAGCAAAATCCGAATATGTGAGTTTACTGTTTTTTATTTTGTTTTTGTTTTTGTTATTCTGTCGACGTCAGACGTTTCGGTCAAATAGACCTTCTTCAGGACATGGTTAATGGAGACATATTTATATTAGATTTAAGTTAGATGAAGAGACGATATATACAGGAATAGTCAGAAACAGAAAAACTGAAATTCTAAAGTCAGAGTATTCTTTCTTGGAGTCGGATACGCTGGCGTTACGTGGGCGGCATATATATATATATATATATATATATATATATATATATATATATATATATATATATATATATATATATATATATGCCTTGAACACCTATTAGGGCAAACGGTCATACTAGACCTCAATATTTATACAGATGCTACGAAATTGAAGCGGATAGCATCCAAAAACTAACCTAAAATAGATGAAGAAATATTCGAGTAATTAAAATATTAAATAATGTATTTATTCAATCTATACAGCGTGGAATCTCAGAGAATTAGAAGCCCTGCCTGGATTCATTATTAGCGTCCACAAAACAGCATAAGGTATGCAGATGACGCAGTTTAGATAGCAGGAAGGGAAAATACAAAAGCTCCAACAGAAGTTATCAAAAGAAAGCTAGAAGAAAGGACTAAATATAAAATGTAAGAAGGCAGCAAGCTTGGTTGCTTGCAGAAGGATGAGCCCAAAATACAAATTACAAATCGGAGCTGCCAAAGTCAACAATACACAAAATTAAATTTCTGTGAAGTGTTCCTAACAGAAGATAGAATGTGCGAGAATAAAATCCGAAGACGCATTGGGATAGCCGAAGAAACAGAAAAAAAAAGAAACGAAGAAATGGGTACTGAAATTTACCATGATATCTGTCCTCCTATATGGCAGTGAATGTTGGTCAATCTCCTCTCAAATGAAGAAGAAATTCGAAGCAACAGAAGGGAGGTTCTATAGAAGGATGGTGAGAATATCATGGGCAGAACATGTGAGCAACGACATTTTAAAGAAAACAGAAACAAAAAGGAAACTTATACTTAACATCAGGAAGAGGCAGATGAAATTTCTAAGGTTCCTAATGAGGAACGACGGGAAGTTTCATACTCACAGGACATATAAGATGGGTAGAAGAAAGCAGGGCGTAGGGACTTGAGTAAATGTATCGGAGAACAGGGGTCGTAACAAAATTTATTAACAGCTATAAGGGACAAGAAATTGTTGAGAGCCATGATCGGGTATGTCCTGAGTGAACACCGCACATAAAGAAGATAGTGAAAAAAAAGTAAAACCGTTTGCCTTGATGATTAAATAAAGTGTAGGAATGATTTTGAAGTATTGCATTATATTTAACCGGATAATTATCACATCGTTCTCAAAGAAAACATTAAAAAATTCTTTCATCTTATTTACCAAAATTTATAGTTCATATGGCAAGAGACTTATACAGTAATATCTTGGAACTTGAGCTAGTGCCTCCATTATCTTCTAGGGTTAAATTTCTTCAATTAAATAGATGTATAAAATGACGGGTGCGTCTTTTAATAGATGTGAGTAGTGCACTGTAAAATATAATAATGCTATTAAAAAGTAAAGTGATTATTTTCCAGCAGGATCTTTCTTTTTCACTGAAGCATAGGCAGCTCACTTGGAATAATTGACGACTTGGCCACGCCTTCAATGTCTGAGGCGGTCGTTCAAATTTAAGCAAATAAAAATTGAAAATCTATAAGTCGCGCAAATGTTGCAAAACTATACGGTTTCTTTCATTGCGTTTTATCGATAAAGAAACTGAAGGAGGTGAATACTATTGAATTAATGGAATTAAATCTGGAATGAAATTAGACAAAGTTCAGCAAACAATATGGAAATAAAATAATAATTATAATAATAATATTGGTGAAAATAAGCAAAAGGAAAGTTTTGGAAATGTATAAAATCCTGATAAATTGAATATGAGAGGGCATAACACTTTAATAAAATGAAAATCTTTCCAATCATTTTGGAAACGGAAGACATTTCTAGATATAATTTTTCTGATCAAAGAAATTGCAGCTACCGCTCGCTTCTGTTTTACATGCATCATTAAATAAATTTCGATTTATGATAAACGTGAATATTAAATCGTTTCAAATTACTCTTTTGCAGATCGTTAAAAAAGCTATCATAATTGTATTTATTGTAACAATGATTTGGCGTATATATTGTAGATTAAATAGGTCAGGTACGTGCGTTTTATTGTACGCAAAATGAAAGTTTTTCAGATACTAACAATTTCAAAGAAATATTTCCACATGAATGCACGGATATAATGAACAATAATGCTTATTATTCGACTTCGAAAGAAACGAGCAAAGCGCTTATATGTGAAGATTATATATGTTTATTAGAACTTTCTGTTTATTTCATTCAATTTTTGCAGAGTTGTTTTTTTCTTTCTCGTCAGCGTCTCTTTTAATGTCGTACATATTCTTGTAGAATTGCTGCGTCTCAAATTGGGCGTACATTTGTTATTACCTGTTTCACAGCGTGTTTCAATTTATACACTTCGCTTATTTTCTCGCATTTCGTTATCCTATTTGCTCGCAACGCTAGATATCTTTCGGAAAATATATTATCTTTTTCTTATATATACAAAAAAAAAAAATAAACAAACAAAGAAAACGGCGATATGTTTTGGTTTATTTTGCACGAATTATTAGAAGTCACACTTTCGGTAGACTTTTTCTATGTTCATTTTTGAATCCCCTTCAGTGTGCAAAGAATAACTTGTGAGGAAATATATCCAATTTTTATAGAACCCCTTTTTTTTAGCTCACGTACATTTGACGCCATAACGTTTCTAAGAAAGAATAGCATAAGATTTAAATAAAAACATATTCTATGACATTTTACTGAATATTCAATAGAGCACGAATATGAAAATAATATGTAATATGTGTTACAAGATATCCAATAAAATTTGAAAAGTATTGGAAGACAGAAAGACATAAAATAACAATTAAAAATCTTTACCCTAAAATGTACAGTAATTCATTACTGGAAGTGTTTTGGTTGATGCTCGAGTAATGGCTTCAAATACTAGTCGCGGCTCCTCCTTATTCCTTCTCACTGAATACGTTGGAAAAGGCGTTATTCTTGGGAAGAAACTACCCGAGTGAAACTTCCACCTTACTAATGGAATACGAAGAGAATGAGGATGGTTGAAGCTTTTGTATGCCGGTTCCTAGCTCCAAATATGTTAACTTTTACAGACACAAGCCAGAGCTGTGAATATATCTTAGTTTAAGTATTGTCGCTATTTAAATATTTACATTGTTCGGACTGCTGTCCTCATCTTTACTGTCACATTTCCAGCGTTTCAGCCGTTTTATGCTCCGGCCTTCTTCAGGTGATTTTTAAAACATTTTCGAACCATGCGGATAAAGGCGTTGGCTGATTGATCCAAAAAGGGACTTGAACCTAAGAGGTGTGGTTATCTTTTACAATCTTTAGGGGCTGTGATTTTGTCCTACGTGGTTTAATAATAAGCTTTGCCTAGAGAGGTTGTTCCCAAACGGTGCAGCGGTAGAGGATAGCAGTGAGGAGGAATAATAGAAAGACAATTAAAAATTTAGAAACTGTTTCAAAAACTTCAATATGTCAAAAATGAATATGATTTCAAAATTTAAAATATTATCATGGATGACTTGTAATTGCATGCATGAGCCCCAGTATAAATAATTATAAATGATTATTGACCGATTTTATCATGGTGATATTTTTGTATCATATCAAGTATTAATAATATAGGAACTACGTTTCGCTAATTGGAGGAGAGAGTTATCAATGGTAATTTTCTGACTTTGAGTCCTGGCTTATTTCCCTTTAATATCTATCTTTTTATTTTTAAATCTACTTTTTATCGCATAAAATTTGGTGAGGCACAAGCAAATTTCCATTCAGAAAATGCAGCTAAGATAAAAAAAAAGTTTGGGAAAACACTTCTCTATCCAAATGAAACTATGTTTATGTTGCTGAGTAAATAAGGCACCTCCGGTAACATAAATGCACTAGACAAGAACTCAGAGTCAAGAAAAGTCTGTTGAAGTCAGTCGAGGAAAATATCTAGTGACATTACAGTAAGTAGTTTAAGCTAGATGTATTATAACCGCTAGGAGCGAATTATAAGAGTTTAGTTGATACTGTGTATTTTAAACCTCTAACCGAGAAAATCTGATACACATATCTGGCAATAGAATCAGCCCATAAATTTAGAATTGTATCTTGAATTACAATGTGACAATCATGAATTTCTCAGTTGGCCTTTAAATTTTTTCACTGAAGTAGCGACCGCCTTATAAAATCAGAAAATACGAATTTATGCATTTATTAAGATTATTTGATTTTACATTAGAAAAATCAATCATGTCTGTTGATGCTGATCTGCACGTGAATTTCAGTTTATCAAGTGTTTTTGTCATTCCTTTTTGCTTGAAAACAACATAGGAGGAAATTTGTGAGTATTTACATATCTAGTCTCTCGTTCTAAACGCTTGCTTCTTGCCATTAGCAAATTTGTCCAAATATGTAAATTTTCACGAGGAAAGAGATAATTATCATTCTACTGATAATTTCTAAAAAGAGAACAAAGTATCCCCTCAACAAAAGCTAGCTAAGCCAGCAGCAACAACAGTCTCCGTAAGAGAGTATCAGCAGTACCTTTAATAGTAGAATTAATATTATATCTAAACTAATAATAGTCGTACCATCCTAGAACTTTCATATAATTATTTCTTCGATTTAATAATTATTTACATTAATTATTGTATTTAAGATGTTGTTCCCAAGCCGAAAAGATCTGTTATAAGAAAGAAAAAAATTACAAAATATAGAATGGCTGGGTTTATTTAATTGGAGAGTAATTTATGACGGCAGTTGATATTTTTTCAATTAAGAATTAATTAAGAACCTGTAAAATCCCGTTAGAGATGTTCTAATTAAGTGAAAATTAGTTGTGATGGTAATGAGATTTTGCCGAGGCTGTAGTTTAAGTTTAAAAGTGGATGTTTTTAAATAAATGCTCGCAAATAATATTTGACGACAAAATAATGTTGCCTTAGAAAATGTTGTAAGTGGTTTAAAATAATTTTAAAGCTTCAAAAATTATTTAGAATAATTTAATCTTATTGTTTAAAACGGCATTATATTGATAGAAAGATCTACAGAGAGATATGAATAGACATAGCTATGAATAGACTTAGGTAGATTTAAAAAAAAATTAAATTAAAACCATCACTTGACAAGACACCAGAAGTGTTGAAACAAAATGGCTATTTTTGTAGTGATGTTATAAAATACTTATGTTACAATTTTTAAATAAATAATATAGATATGGAAACGCTTAGTAAGATATGAATAGACATTAATTATGAATATACTTAGATAGCATGCTCGATTGCAAGATAGATAGATTGATTGATAGAAATATAGATAGATATGGAATGAGTGAGACATTTAAAGAGACAAAGAAATATGTGACAGACATACAGACAGACAGACAGACAGATAGATAGATAGATAGATAGATAGATAGATAGATAGATAGATGTGGACTGTGAGATGTAGATACATAGAGATAAAAAGACATATATGAAAAAAGGTAGATATAGATTGAATGAGAATTGTAGATAAATAGAGTGGCAGCAATAGATAGATAGATAGATAGATAGATAGATAGATAGATAGATAGATAGATCTGAATATAATTGAAATAGGTATAATGGTAATGAAAAATTAAAAAAAATAATCTTGGATTATTTATTTCAATTTTCTGATTTTCTTTATTTTGATGCAAGCAGACGATTTAAAATTTATTCTACTTTGTTAGAATTTTTGAATTAAGATTTCATGGAAACCCGTTGTAAAATTCAAAACCACAATCGCGAAAGATATATAATTACTTTTGATTTACCCACAAGAATTCCTGCTCTCGAAAACGATGTGCATGTAACTTTAAGTCGTCTATTTGACAAAGGTAATTATCAGGCAAGTCAGCGTGAATTTTAACGGTGGAAGCGATTGCAGCAGAGGATTCGAATTTTTACCCATTTTTCTCTGTGTATTTCTGAAACAATAACAAGAACACCATTACCACCACCACTATCACCAATAATAATAATAATAATAATAAATGCACTGTGTGGAACAGTTCGTCTTCTTACGTGAATAGTATCAATATAAAGACAATATAAACAATGTACAAATAAAGTATCATGGAATATCTTAAGCTTACGCAGAGATTGCACATATTAACTACCATCTTGTAACCGAAATCTCGAGCAATGACCAGGTGAAGAATTTAAAATAATTATAATAATAATAATAATAACTGAGCTCTATCAATATACAATGTGTGTGATCTTAGCTTTAAAAATTATCAGCAGTAAATGTCATGAAGCCATTTCTGACATTAGATCTCTTGTTGGGACACGGAATCATATACAAGAGAAATCCCAAGAAATAATAATAATAATAATAATAATAATAATAATAATAATAATAATAATAATAATAATGATAATAATAATGATAATAATCTCAAAAATGTGACACATGGGAACATCAACAATCCCTGTTGTAATTGGAGCCCTTGGACTGGTTGAAAAAGATTCCAGTAGACTAATTGAAGGGATCCCTGGAAGTCCATGTTTCAAAGAGATACAAAAAATTGTTCTGACAAGTACAGCCCACACTTTACGAAGAGCTTTATCTATGAAATTATTTTATTTTATTTTATTTTTTATTTTTTTATTTTTTGCAGTGGAAAGTGTCATGAGGCCATTTCTAACCTTAGGTCCCTGGGCGGGACCAGGAAAGAAATGTGTAAACGCCAGATATCGAAGGAAATAATAATAATAATAATAATAATAATAATAATAATAATAATAATAATAATAATAATGATAATAATCTCAAAAATGTGACACATGGGAACATCAACAATCCCTGTTGTAATCGGAGCCCTTGGACTGGTTGGGACCCGGAAAGAAATGTGTAAACGCCAGATATCAGAGAAAATAAAAATAATAATAATAATAACAATAATAATAATACATGTTCTTGCAACGACATGATAAGGTTGTCCAGTGCATTCTTTGATCAATATGTCATGGATTCAACCTCCCTCGTATAAGCCATCAGAGGTTGTACAGAATGAATTGTTTACCAGCTTCTGGAATTTGAGCATTCACACTGATAGGTAAAATCCAGTCAAATCGACCTGTTATCATCGTGCAAGATATGTCGAAAACAATTGTATTCTGACCGATGTTTCAGTCTCAGTCAACAAAATCAACTCTGGAAACGTTTGAGAAACTCAGTAAATATAAAAACCTCGAAAGAGAATTCAGTAGGTTGTGGATTCTCAAGACAATGATATCACCTGTTGCTATTTGAAGTTGGGGAATGATATCAAAGTGAAAAACAAATATGTGGAACACTTTTCAGATAGGCCTAAAATGTAAGAATTACCAAAAAATCATTGGTACTTCCTGCACCTTCTGCAGATTTATCTCCATGCCATGACCATAAATACATACTTTTCTACTTCATTGCATGAAACCTCACTGGTTCGCATTTTCTGATAGAAAAAAGAATACTTCTCTGTTGAAATCTGTGGTTAAGATGATAATAATTATAATGGATTTGCAGTCGTATTCACCGTGTGAAAGTGCAGCTGTTCAACCGAATAGCCAAACTATCTACACATTTGATTATGATGGTGAAGGTGTGTGCAGAAAAAAAACACAGTTTGTGAAGATCCAAATATAGAGATCTGTTACACATAGTGTCTCACAAGTTCTCCAAATGAACCTCCTGAATAATAATAATAATAATAATAATAATAATAATAATAATAATAATAATAATAATAATAATGGTTGGGCGTTCTCTTGGGTCTTCTTTGAGAGTCGCCTTAAAGCTGGTAATTTGAACATAATTACCCCATGGTTGTCAAGATTAAAACTCAAATCTCTACCAATTTCAATGAATACGAATAAATTTCATACCGTATCGATCGTCTCCCGGGTCAACAAGGGCCGCGTCCCTCAGAGAGAAACCAGTTTGAGGACGAAACATCTGTCACTGGAACAAACTCTTCCACAAACGAAGAGACACTATTGCCAACCTTGGACCAAGTGACTCAATACCAAATCGACTAATAAATAGAAAACGAACGAAATGAACCCGCGAAGAGTATCGACAAGTCATGACATCATTCTTCACTGAACTCGAAAACCAAGCAAAGAACACCACCAATCAATCATACCAAATATGGAGAAATATGGTGGGAAATGATATAAGACCTAACCTCAATTCAATCATGCTTGCCAATGTCCGTAGGGACATTATGCGAAACAACAGACTCTCAAAGACAGAAATAGATAGGATAAAATTAGATATAAGACAAAATACTATGACCCATCACTCAAACTGTAATGAGATGAATTTAGAAATAAGTAATGTGACAGAGGATGAGCTAAAACCTAAAACAAATGAAATACGAAATACCCTCCTAGGAAATAAAATCAAAGACTCTACCTTAAACACAACCTGCAGTTCTCCAGACAATATCACTGATGATGACTACAGGAACATAAAGTTAGAATTCCTTGAAAACCACAAAGCTGAAATCACTGAAGCGATAATTCATGTCATCCAAGTACTCCGAAGAGTTACTTTCATACAATTGTTAGACAGAGACCAGCTCCCCAAAATCCATATGACGAATTCCAACAAGCACATTATGAAAATATACAACGCTGCTCTGGAAACACTGTTAACAGATAAACCACCGGGTAACATCACAGAAGTTAACAACGTCATATACGCAACAGCTTTAGCAGCGACTCTGAAGCTTGGGATCAAGACAATAAATAAAGTTAATAGACACAGAGAGCCAGCTTGGAAAGCAAAACAAATCAGATGTGAGCTTTCTATATTAGATGAGCTCACCAGAAACCCTAATATTTCCACAAGGAAGTGCAAAAAAATCAAGAGGAAATACAAAATTAAATCCCTAATTGACATTCCATCAACCACGGAAATGCTGAAACAGAAAGTTCAGCTAAATGCACAAGAACAAGATGATACGAAAAACTTTGTAGGTTCTATCGCCAAAATAAAGTATTCCAAACTGACCTTAAGAAATTTTACAGGGAAATTGGAAATACACATATACATGTTGAAAGGCCACCATCGGTTGATAATGTACAGGCATTTTGGGAAAATATTTGGAGCAGCCCAAAGGAATGTAACCCAAATGCAGAATGCATCCTACGTGAAGAAAAACGAATGCTGGATACACCTCTGCAAGAATGGGAAAATATATCCACAGATGATGTTAGGCAAGCTCTAACGAAATCCCAAAAATGGAAATTCCCAGGAAATGACAAAGTGCCCAATTTCTGGCTTTATCATCACTCATATATCCATAAAATCCTTGCGAAAACATTATCAACGCATGTAAATAATCCTGATAAAATCCCGGAATGGATTGATGAAGATATTAAATATCTCATACCAAAAACAAATGAAACAGACGACCAGAAAAATTATAGACCGATAACATGTCTCTCCACAACGTATAAGTTGATCACGTCTGTCCTGACGAACTGTACCTACTCCTTTTTCGAAACAAACAGCATTCTTCCGCTGGAAAACAGAAGGGATGCAGGAGAGGTTCATTTGGCTGCAAAGATCAAATACTGATAAATAAAATGATTCTGGAAAATTTCAGCGTGGATTGATTATCGTAAAGCCTTTGATAGTGTTCCACATTCTTGTATCCTTAAGACTTTGGAAATGTACAAAGTCTCCCCTGTGGTATTAAATTTCCTTAAGCACAGTATGGGAATGTGGAACACCAAACTATACCGTAGTCACACCAGAGTCACTGCTATATCCAACCGACTAAATATCCGATGTGGATTATTTCAAGGAGACTGTCTTGTTTTGTTTGTCCTTAATCCCCCTTACGCATAAACTGAATAACAGTAGCTATCGTTACAAAATAAATAACAAAATATTCAATCACCTACTCTACATGGATGATCTCAATCTCTTTGCAAAAGACGACAATGAGTTGAAGAGCCTCCTCAATATTGTAAAATACTTCAGTGACGACATAGATATGAAATTCGGATTAGATATATGTAAAAAGTAACATTCAAGAAAGGTAGAATTACAGAAACCCCCTTAATAGATTTAGATTTTGTCACAAAGATTAGGCAACTGGAGCATGATGAAGATTATAAGTACCTAGGAATTAGCGAAGGAGATGGCATACAACACCCCCAAATGAAGGAGAAGATAAGAAAAGAGTACTACTGGCGTGTACGTCTGGTATTAAATACTGAGCTAAACTAGCAAAACAGAATATCAGCCATAAACACCTTGGCTGTCCCTGTGGTGCAATACAGCTTTAATGTTCTTAACTGGACCATAGCTGAAATTAAACGAATGGACGCCAAAACGAGAAATCTTCTCACTTGCTACCGTATGCATCATCCCAAAACTAATGCTGATCGCCTGTATGTAACCAAATCCAAAGTAGGCAGAGGATTAGTTCAACTAGAACTTTCCTAAAAAAACTACAACAATTGGCCTCCAAAGATACTTGGAAACTACGGAAGACTGGATGATGGTATGTGTCAAGGAACATGAAAGTAATAAGAGTCTTTACTCCGTAATAAAGGAAGCCAACAAATTCAAAATGAAGTTTCAAATGGGCGCAGAAATACAAGTAAAGCACAATACACTGGCTGAAGCTAGAAAATATTTAAAAAATGAGAGCAAAGACAAATGCAACCGACCAGATACAGAAACAATGGCAAGATAAACCGCTTCATGGCCAATACTCTGCCCGTACCAAACAAGCTGATGTAGACAAGCCCCGTACCCATCAGTGGCTACGTAGTGAAGGGTTGAAATCTGACACTGAAGGTTTTATCCTTGCTGCACAGGACCAATCCTTGTTAATTAGGAATTATCAAGCACATATACTAAAATATTGTGTTAGCCCAAAATGCAGATTTTGTGATAAATATCCAGAAACGATTGATCATCTTGTATCAGGTTGCACGATATTGGCACCCACTGAGTATAAAACCCAGCATGACAGTGGGGAAATATCTGCACTGGAAAAATTGCAACTTCTACGGGGAGGAAACTGAAAGAAACTGGTATGAACACCACCCAGACCCGGTTACAGAGATATGACCTGTTACAATTCTATGGGACTACACAATACACACTGAGAGAACAATCCAAGCTAACCGCCCACACATTGTTATTAATGACCACAATCCAAAAAAGTGCCTCCTCATTGATATGGCAGTCCCTGCAGACTGCAATGTATTTTTGAAGATATTCAAAAAGCTGTCAAAAAAGAAGGACCTTGAAATCGAAAGCTCAAAAATGTGGCACATGGGAACATCAACAATCCCTGTTGTAGTTGGAGCCCTAGGATTGGTTGGAAAAGATTCCAGTAGACTAATTAAAGGGATTCCTGGATGTCCATGCCTCAAAGTGATACAAATAAGTGTTCTGACAAGTACAGCCCATACTTTACGAAGGGCTTTATCTATGTAATTATTTTTCTTTTTCAGTGGAAAGTGTCATGATACCATTTTTAACCTTAGGTCCCTGGGCGGAACTCGAGAAGAAATGTGTAAACGTCAGATATCAAAGGAAGTAATAATAATAATAATAATAATAATAATAATAATACCCAGAAACATAACAAGGTAGTGATATATGGATACTGGAAGATATGCAAGAAGCACAGAATCGAAACCACTGAGAGATGGTATGATCACCAACCAGACACAGTTAACCAAAATAACGATGAAACTATCCTCTGTGACATGACAATTCAAACTGACAGGGAAATAAATGCCAACAGATTTGATATTATCATAAAAGATAGGAAATTCAGGAAATGTGTGCTTATTGATATAGCAGTACCATTTGAGAGAAACAACTCCATAAAAATTATCGAGAAATTGTTGAAGTACAAGGACATGGATATCGAGATTAATAGGATGTGCGGAATGAAGAGTGAGACTGTACCAATAGTAATCGGAGCACTGGGCCACGTGAGAAAAGAAATGGAACATTTTACTAAAATGTCCCAGGTAACATCAACATACAAGTTGCCCAAAAATGGCCCAACTAGGAACATCCCATGTACTAAGAAAAGTGCTATCAATTAAATGACAACACTCCTATAGGGTATAAGGATCATAGTTTGGACCCGGATCTACAGGATACAAATCAGGAGGCATAACACACATACAATAAAAATGATAATAAAATTCAAAGTGGAAATTCCAGACCTTTAGTAATGTTGGGCATATAGTTGCCTATAAAATATGGCACAAAATGATGGCAAGCCGACTGCAGTAAAAGGCATATACATAAGATTTTAAGATGCACCTATTGCGGAATATAGTGGGAAATGGTTCACCGGAGGAGAAACTTTAAAGAATGTCATATATTCTTCTTGCTGAAATCGACCCTAAAATCATCCTCAAAATTGCGTGTGTGTGCTATGTGCACTATCTATGTAATACAGCGCGTACAACATAATCCCTTATTACTTAAGTTTAAAGATAAGAAATAATTTAAAAAAAAACATTACTGCATTACGAAAAACATACATATTTTCGAAAAAAATTCGTTCTGAAAGACGTTATAGTTCACAGGGTCATTTGACAGATGCGACTTTGTGGTATTGGGGTGAAAACGAACCATGAACTAATTGTGAAGAGAGGACCTTGGTTCACCAAGCATCATATCAGGCCACAGATGATGTAGTGAAAATACTATATCTAAAACCTCTTGAAAACTAGAGACATGGGAAACAGTAATAATGCATCCTGAATTTCAGTAAACTCCCCAGAAATGGAAAAGGACCCAGAAAATACATACATAGCGTAGCTGTTAATATAAAGGTAGATAATTGGAGAGCCAGAAGCGACGCGCATGACAACCTAAATCCTACATCCTACCACAGGACACAAAGACACATCGTCAAGGCCTTCTTAAAGACAGGGTGACTTGAAAAGTGCAAGAAAGTACTTAGTTATCTCATGAATGATGATTCCGCTGGTAAAACTTTATCTGCCAAGAAAATCTTCACATTGGACGCTGTTTGACACAGCCAAAAAGACAAGAATCAACAGTTGATGCCAACAGATAGTTTGTAACCAAACATCTCGGCAAGGTTTTTTAATGTCCTGTCCTTTTAATGCCCCCCATTCTTCTAAACATTTGAAGAAAAGCTGGATATTGATGCCTATTACAACGTTCTCAATATCATGATTTGTTTTCGATAAAGGTTAGTCAACTGAGGAGCACAAGACAGTGCTACAAGTCAAACAGCTATGAAAATGGAAAAATGATACCAAGTCAGAGGAATCCAGCATGGACCTGAGCCGCCTATCCTACGCCATAAGTGGCATCCAAGAAGACTTACCAACAAAAGATCGGTATCTTCAAGGAAGTAATCAAGGAAAAGTGAACAAAGATATGTAAGGACTACGTGGATAAATGTTGAGGATCTTTTGGAGTTGGTGTGAACCCAGCTAAGAAAATGATATTTTTGAAACATTGCATCATAATCACGAATCCCGTAAGCCATTTTCATCCTACCACAAGCACTTCAGCTGCAGAAGCAGTAGCGTTTCCTGGGCAAGATAACCTGGTTGTTTCCAACACCTTCCAGGCTGATTTTCAATTCAGAGTCTTCCTTCTCTTAAACCGGTACCCAACCAAGTCTATATGACTCAGCCTGATCTGCTATTTAAGCATAGCTGAGGGGAGAAGAGATTAATTCATACCTTTCACAAGGGCATTAGCACGTAAATGAATGCAATGAACTTGACTGGAATTTGAACGTGGCTCTCCGATTCCCCCACTAACAATAAGAAAATGTAAAATAAATCATAAGACTATACTAGAACGGACATCCTCACATCAAAATTAATGATTTTCAATTTTTAAAAAATTTACGAAAACAAATTTTTTGACCTAAAAAAACAGTGTGTAACAGAAAAATTGTCCAATTGTTAGATAAAGCTTTCAATCGTTGTATCTTAGAAATGATGAAAGGTGTCATTGGAATTCTCCGAGGTTTTGATAACACTTAGAATGTATTTAGCTCTAAGCTGAAATGATCGTCCCTCTTACTGTTGTGACGTCCTGATACAATTTGCCTTTCTACTGTTCCCTCTTTTTAAACTTATTCTCCGTTCTCTTGATGACTCTTGAATGAACATACATTTTTGAGCTTTATCTGTGATATCAGGCTTTACACACACACACACACACACACACACACATATATATATGTATTTATTAGAAAAAGAGAGACATATATATATATGTCTGTGTGTTTATGTGTTTGCGTGTGTGTGTGTGTGTGTGTGTGTCTACTGATTCATGAGCAAGGTAGCGTGGACACACACACACTCACGCGCACGCACGATACGCGTAAATGGAAATAGATTTGACAGTCTCAGGGGTTATGTGTGGATAGGGGGCATCTATCATCAAAACATCTGTCATCGCCACCACTAACACCAAATTTAATGATTTTATTACCACTTAGGCAGAAAGTCACTTTTGCCAACAGTTGAAAAAATAAATGAACAATGAAATATTCAAAGAATATAAGGAAATTTTATTCCTTAAAAATTGATTCCTCTGTTTTGCCTGAAGAAGATCACGAGACCGGAAACCCGTGTAGCAAAAATATGAAAAACAAAGCTCCATTATAACCAAAAACATTTGCGGTTTCTCTTTTTTAAGTATATATATATATATATATATATATATATATATATATATATATATATATATATATATATATATATATACACACCGGCTTCAAACGAAGTTACAGTTAAAAAACAACCGTCATAATTACTGTTTCAATTCCTTCATTGAAAACACTTAATGAGTAAAATTTGCAGTAAATGTAAGTTTTGCACTATTCTTTTTATGAGCTGTAACAGTAATGTCAAGCATTACATAAAGCAACGATTGTGGCAAAAAATGAATTTCTTCGAGTATGAGGCAAGAAAAACTGTCTAACGGAATCAGGAATTAATTATAGAATGGCATATTTTCCATGGTCACTTACACATTTCTTATGCCGTATGTGGAAAACGGCAAAAATGCATTATTTTGTACACTGACAGAATATCGAATAATATTTTATACCACGAGCGCTGAAATAAGCAATGGGGGATGTTATTTATTATTTTAAAAAATGGATCACTTGGACGTCAATGCAATGAAAGATGGCTATTTTTGCAGAAAAGTTATTCTCCGGAAAATTGAAAAAAATAGACAAGTGACATTGAATATGATATTGGTTGAAAGAAAGAATTCTGATACATTATGTAAATTATTAAAGTTTTCAGTGTTTAGTATAGCTTTTAAATCAAGGTGTAATATTCGCGTATTTTTTTCGTGAGTTGTGAATGTTTACAAAAGTAAAATACAAATATTTTTCTTAATTGATTGGAAACTACAATTCTGATAGATTTAATATTCTCAGACGAACTGATATATACAAATAGGAATTTGTGCATGTGGGTGTTTGCGTATGCGTATGTATACTTTATATACATACATATGTGTCTATGTATCTGCGTGCATATGTGTATGTATCTGTTCGTCGTAGAAGGTTGAGTCTATCAGAATTGTATTAGTCACACCTAGAAAAAAAGATTAACGTTTGTCATAAGTCTAATGTGTCATGACAGGAGTGTCTTTTCCTTCCCATTCATCGTTATGAAACAGGAACGAGACTCTTGTAGTTGTGATCTTAAAAAAATTACTATATATTGTAATTAGATTAGGGAGGTGATGCTCGTTGTTACAGTGTCAGTTATTTTTTCTGCATTGGTCAAACTCGTAAAACTATTAGCATCTGGCTATGAGCATAATGTACAAGGAAATGAATGTATTTTCCATCATTCTGCATAGTTAAAAAAGGGAAAACCTCTTGGGATTGTAAATGGACGGAGTTTTGTATAAACATCAAGATATACATATATATATATAGAAATGAATGCCTTAAAAAAACCGAAAAATTTTGTCTAATTAATTTATAATGTATTTTTTCAAATAAGGTGTTGTGTATTGTGATCAAAATTAAGAATAAACTGTTCAATGTTCAGATTGTTTTATTCAAGTACATTCTAAAATCTTATTTTTATTATGCAAATATAATAATATATTACAATATATGTATGTCCACACACACACACACACACACATACATATATATATATATATACATATACACACACATATATATATATATATATATATTTTTTTTTTTTTTTTGAATTGGACATAGCCCGACAATTTATTTAAATTTTAAATAAATTGTCGGGCTATGTCCAATTCAAAAATATATGACGTCATTTGTTTACATTTGATACGCTAGAGCAGATATGAATAGAAGAGATTCATGGAAGATTTAAGTTTAAAGATAGTAAAATCGACCTTGCTAAAAGGTTAAGGCACATCACGCGAAATAATGGTTCCGTATAGGATACAGGTTCGATTCCTGTCGGAGAGCGAAAATTTTCTATGAAAATTTCTCGGACATTCAGGCCGGTAAATGTTATTTAATACTGTTTATTATAAAACAGAGCATTTGCTTAATTACTTGTATCTATAAAAAGAACGTTAAACATAATATAAATGTCTTTAAATATATATATATATATATATATATATATATATATATATATATATATATATGTATTATGCAATTTAGACCTAGCAAGGTTACAATGCCCCGAAGGTTAAAGAGGCTGCCGGAAGAGAAATATTAAATATATCTCATACTTCATTTTGCATATTTATGCTACACGCGTTTCCTGTCTCGTGAAATTCATCAGGTAAAGAATGGCTATTTCTACATATTATTAAAAAGAATTAATGTCCCTCATGTTATCCGACGTTTAAGAATTGTCTTTTGTGTGTAGTAGTAGTTTGACTTGTCCAAGTCAAAGAAAATTTTGGATTACTACTACACACAAAAGACAATGGTTAAATATGCGGAAAATTAATTCCTTTTAATAATATGTGGAAATAAAAAAATCTACATTATAACCAACAAAAATAAGTTACATTATAACAAACAGCGTTTGTGGTCTCTTTCTTCTCTTTAAAATATACACTTTTCTCTTGCTGAAAGAACTATAACCTCTCTCCCTATAAAATAAAACTAGTTTGAATTAAAAACAGTGCAATAAAATTCCGTCATTCCTCGAAAAATACTTACATTGTATGAGACTAATATATTCATCTGTTTTATTTTTCCGAACCAACCTGTGCTGCTGAAAAAAATCTATTTCAACGATGGCGATGCATTAAGATTAGTACTCACTCAGAAGTTTATTACATTATTTCGTGCATCATCAGGCAAAGTAGAAAATAGAAAAACATAATAATTAAAAAAAAAACAAATAGAAAAATTCTACATAACATTTAACATCTTACTGTTGCTGTACCAATAATGAAACATGACTAAAACAAATATGAAAGTGATGTTAATAATTTATAGGTATTATCATACTTTTGACATACGCCTATATTTCCTGATTCCTTTGGCTAGTAAATAAAATAAAAGAGACTACCTACCTGATATTCCTTCGTATCGCCACCATGCGGACCATGCCGAAGAAGGAGAGCCAACTGAAAAAGATGAATAAATAAGACCAAGTAATTAAATGGTTCCTTCAAGTTTTATTTAGTGGCTGTTAATTGAAAAGCGAAGCTGTTTGAAAAGGAAGCATGGAAAAAGCAGAGAACAAAGGGAGACAAACGATGATGGTCTGTGAGGGGAAATGAAACCGTAAAGCAGACGAGGAAGGAATAATAGCATCAGAGAAAAACGATACAAGACTGAGAAAGGAAAGGAGAAAAATCATAACGATAATTGTTAAGTAACACAAAGCAAAGTAAAATGATGAAGAGGATGAGATATATATATATATAGATAGATAGATAGATAGATAGATAGATAGATATTCGATACCTATGTATCGAAATAGAAATGGACAGCCTGAGATAGGGAGAAAGGCAAATATGGTCGAAATTAGATAGATAGATAGATAGATTGATAGATAGATAGGTGGATAGATAGATACGTAGATAAATAGATAGATAGCAATGGACACCCTAAAATAGAGACGAAGGCAAATATGTTCAAAATTAGATAGATAGATAGATAGATAGATAGATAGATAGATAGATAGATAGATAGATTGATAGATAGATAGGTAGATAAATAGATAGATAGCAATGGACACCCTAAAATAGAGACGAAGGCAAATATGTTCAAAATTAGATAGATAGATAGATAGATAGATAGATTGATAGATAGATAGGTAGATAAATAGATAGATAGCAATGGACACCCTAAAATAGAGACGAAGGCAAATATGTTCAAAATTAGATAGATAGATAGATAGATAGATAGATAGATAGATTGATAGATAGATAGGTAGATAAATAGATAGATAGCAATGGACACCCTAAAATAGAGACGAAGGCAAATATGTTCAAAATTAGATAGATAGATAGATAGATAGATAGATAGATAGATAGATAGATAGATAGATAGATAGTCAGGCATATATGGAGACAATGATGTAGATAGATATTATCCCGACACGCTCTCTCACACGCATACACGCATACATACATACACACAAACATTGTCTCAAACACATACACACACACACACACTATCTCACAGACACTCAAAAACATTCACACGCACACATACACAAACACACACACACACGCACACATAGATACGTAGATAAATAGATAGATAGCAATGGACACCCTAAAATAGAGACGAAGGCAAATATGTTCAAAATTAGATAGATAGATAGATAGATAGATAGATAGATAGATAGTCAGGCATATATGGAGACAATGATGTAGATAGATATTATCCCGACACGCTCTCTCACACCCATACACGCATACATACATACACACAAACATTGTCTCAAACACATACACACACACACACACTATCTCACAGACACTCAAAAACATTCACACGCACACATACACAAACACACACACACACGCACACATACACACACATACATAATTGCAACAGGATGATTAATACATCGTAGTTATGTTAAAAACATTCCAAAGTTTTTATATATCATGTAATGGCACTCATCTCAGAAACCGATTGTGTCTTTGTGCCAATCGCTGTCATATGCTGCGTATGTCAAATAATATCTCGGTTCACATTCGGAGGGTAATTCATTCATGCGTAACGTATCTTTGGAAAGGCAGCTTAGCAGAGACCATGTATAGTTTCTTCCTCTATATGACGCAACCTTTCAAGACATGTCATGCGGTTATTAGCAGATTTCCTCTCATTGCTCATCATCATCATCATCATCATCATCATCATCCTTCGACCTCCCTGTGTTTGGTTGGAACACCATTAACAGTATTTTTTCCAACAGCTCGTCCCCAGATCCCCAATGACCAACCCTTAGTCCCGAATACATGGTGTCTAGGAAAGTGAACTTTACCGAGAAGACACCTTCAAATAGATGCTATAGAAAAAAAAGGATGAGACGACTTGCCCGTTCACTCGGTGGAAGTAGCCAGCAAACTGCAGTCGCTTTTGTTTGAGCTTAAGAGAGATTGGTTCCAGTTCTGCGTAAATTCTATTAAGCGTTGCATGTGATCTCTAACTGAAGTTCAGAATTTTTCTAAGCAGATTGTTCCATCCAGTCATCTTTCAAGACAAACAGATAATGTCCAAGTTTCTTTCCATACAGACAAATTGGTTCAGTCAGAGTTCGAAAGGTTTGGACTTTTAAAGCGGATGGAAGGTTCGAGCGCTAAAGTTGTGAAGTCTGTTACACGCATCCCGTGCAAGAACTCTGCGGATATTGAAATCTTTTGGGGAATCTATTATGAGAGATCCAAACTATTTGAAGTCCTCAACACTTTTCATCGATGCATTATTGACTGAGTTCAATTCGAAGGGTTCAAGGAAGGTTCTGATATATTCTGTCTTACTCATATTGCAATAGAGACCTAGATGTTACGCTTCTTTCTCGATTGTTTGCAGCAAGGGTTCCTTGGTACATTGAGAAATTCATGCAAGATCATCGGCAAATTCAGGATCATTCAGGTATTGTGGAGGGTACCGACTACTCTGGTGAGGTTGCAAAAGGAGTCCTTTTTCCACCATGTTGTCGAGATAAATAGGCAGCACATTGTCCAGAACAACTACAAACAGAAAATCGCCTTGTAAAACTTCTGCTTTAACTTCAAAGGAATCAGTTTCGCCATCAGGCGATACAATGTTGGTAGTTGTCTTTCTGTAGAGAACTCAAATACCCTCAACAATTCCGGTGGTGGGGGGTATAACATAGAGTTGGAGGATTATGAACGTGAGGTATTTGTTTATAGAATCAAACGTCTTGCGAAAGTCAATAAAACAGATTGTGAGATCTTTGGTCAATTTTGTCATCTCTTGAAGTATGCGACGAAAAGAAAAAATGATCTGAGCAGTTTCCAATCTGTCTCTTCTACATGAACCCTTCACACAAGCTCGTCAGGTTAGCGAATTCCGCGCATTTCACTTTCCCTCATTACAACCGGGGACGTGTCTGTTCTCCAAGTCCTTCTTCAGCAATATGTATCTAAGTAATTTTAACTGTATTAGTCCATGTAATTTTCAGTATGCTTCTGTAGAATGACATACCTTATAACTCACCGAGACCTGGTCACTCAATTCACAGCAAGGAAGAATGAATTTTGACAAAGCAGAGCGCTACCATTATTTCGCTATATATATATATATATATATATATATATATATATATATATATATATATATATATATATATATATATATATATATATATGCATAAATGGGTGTATGTGTGCGAGCATGAATGAGTGTGTGGGTAACAGAATCTTTTACACTGAAATCATTTTTATTGTTTTTCCCTCATGGGGTGTTTTTCAAGATATGCTATATTTTTAGATGGTATCGCTCTATCTGATATTTTCAGCGAGCCATGGGAAATGTGAAGTAAAGCGAAAGATAAAATGTTTAATAATCTGTCCAAATTCAATAAATTTTAATCGCAGTGTCGCCCTTCATATATATATATATATATATATATATATATATATATATATATATATATATATATATATATATAATGTTCAGTTCTAGAGAGAGTTGTATATTGAAATATGAAAATGATTATCCACGTATATATATATAAATTATATCGATAGATAAAATATGATTCTATTCCCATAGTTAATTAGCGCTGATAAACTTTATGAGTAACTTTTACGGCCCCTCATGACTGGTCTCTTTTATGAAACACCCCCTCCTCAGTCCTGATATATTTCTACATACCGTTAAATATATGCAACGCAATCTTCTATATTATGTATGCGACATTATTTCCCATTCGTGTACAAATATATTTTGGACAGAAATGACGAGAGGGGAAGTAGATCGAATAAGATGTAATGAAATAAATAAATAAATGTAGCCATCCTATTTCCTGGAGACATCAGCGCGTGACCGTGTGGTTAGAATTTTTCTGACCATGAGACCCGGTTTTCAAATCTCACAAAGGTCGATTTTCAGGAAGCATTTTATCGGACTGTTAGCGTGCGGCACCCACGCTTTGGGAGTGAAATTGGGGGCCGTTGATAGCTGTGCTAGAGCGACGCCACAAGTCATTCTGGCCTAGGGTCGAGCATGCTGGCCTTGTTCAAATTGTTGATCACACTCTCTAGATAACACTCTCTCCCAGAAACTAAGGTCTCTTGCAGTAGAAACCGCAGGTTGGCTCTGTGGGTGTTGAGCGAACACAAAGTAGCCCTAGTAGACGGCTATTCTCGAGTGGCCGGCTATTATTATTTCCTGGAGATATCCAGTTTTGCTAATTCGTCAACCGTGTCATTGCCATTTCTAAAGCAATGAGGATGGCTATAAATCAAGGTAGCATTATTTTAATATGAAAGAACATTGTACATCTGACGGCCTTTTTTTCTAACGAATGTTATTTTAGAATGTAGGTGATCATGGACCACAGAAAGATTCCCTGATTTTTTTTCTGGTTGCTTTCGCTACGATTTTTGTTTTCTTTCGAACAGAGGATCGAGAGTCCACACCTTCCAGCTATTTAACCCGTAGCACCTGAGGGGAGAATAGGTAGAGTCTGTCTTTCCCAAAAGAAACTTGTACGAAAGAAAAACAGGTTTTCTGATTTCTCTTTCACATCATTATCTTCATCATCAATAACAGCAACGATAACATCGACTCGACTATCTGCTCTTCGGGTTCTCAGAGAAGGAAAACTCTGAATTCCCACAGAGGAAGCAACGATTTATTTTCATGTCGATTCATAGATAATAAAGAAAACCTATCTATAGCGATCCATGTCGTCTGCGTCCTGAAGGGTCTTGGCGTTTCAAAAGACCTAAAATAGCCACGGCTTTCTTTTAAGAGAGTGGGCTGCTCAACAGCAGACGCTGTAAGATTCTTATACTATTTTATATAATACAGGCAGAATATTCACAGTCAATAAACCGGCGTCAAATTTTAGGTAATCAAAGTAATTGAAATATGTAAATTTTGTTAATTTGTATTTGGTAAAAAACAGTAAACAGCAGCACAAGATATTTAAACCATTTTTACCACAGGTAACTGAACATGTCGTTTGATTTAACGAAAGTGTCTTGTGCGAAGATGAATATTTTAATAATTAATGCGGCTAATTCGAGAGACCCTAGAAAAACATTGATGTTATTCAAGTGACGAAAGTCATATCTAATTAGGAGTTCCATAATTTCTACTTTAAGAGAACACAATGAAATGCTTGAATGTTATGACAAATCAACCCGAAATTTAAGTAATATCGTCTTTCGCTCTCACGAAAAAGTTGCAAAAAGGCAGACCGAAATTAGATATATTCAATTATATCGGTATGTATGTATAAGGTTGTTCGGAAAATGATATCCGATTTTAGAATAAACCTTTTTGTGATAATATATTATTATTATAATAATTACTCAAAAATATATTACTCATTCCTCATGATCAAAGCGTCCTCGGTGTTAATTGTAAATCAATCTCCTTCAGAATTTAACCGAAAACATTATAAACACCTCATTTTGAACAACGAACGAAAAGAAATGCATTTAATGTTTTTTGTATGACTTCAAGCTTTGCAACAAAACAGCTGAAAATGCTGGTATTTATTAACAGAGTATGGTGGAAATGACTTATTTATGATCGGACAATACAGCGTTGGTTTCTGGAGTTGCTCGGTGGGGATACGAGTCTTGGAGGTCGAGGCGGTAGATCCCGTCCGTCTGCAACTGAGAATCAACATCTAACTTTAGTCAAAGAAAACTCACGTTAACGTTTCAGAGAAATGTCTTAGATAATGCGTACCAGCATTTCAACATTATCGGATCATCTCAATTGTTAAAGTGAAGGAACTCGATAAATTGGTTCTACACGAACTCAATTAAAATAAAATGTGTTCGATGCTGCATCTGGGAAATTCGAATAATCCGTTATTTCGTTAGGACAACCGCAATTGACTTGATGGTTTGAACATAAATTAACCAAACACTTTACAAAAACCGAAATTACACCAAGAGAAGATTATGGTAACCGTCTGTTTGTCGGACACTAGCATCATCCAACACAGCTTTCTGAAATCCAACCAGAACAGCACTTCCAAAGTTTACCGCCAGTAAATGGATCAAATGCACATACAGTTCAGCAAAATGCGAACAGAATTGTTTAATTGACGAGGGTCCAATTCTACTCCATATAAATGCTCAGTCACATGATGTCTGGATGACACAGCAGAAGGTCACCGACTTGTGATACGAGACTGTGACACATCCACCATTGACAACTTTGTAAGATACAAGACATCCATTTGCAAAGAGGACTGGATAACCTCTTTGAAAGATTTCTTAGTGTTCATAATTTCAGGGTTTTTTAAATACAGAAATACGCTTGTAATTCTATGGCTGAAATGTATAAAAAATCAAGTGTATTGGAAATATATCTATGGCGGATTAAATGAAATATACTTGTGTCCTTTTTATCCTACTTCAAATGAACTTAAAAGGAATTTTTTAGTATGTATACAACGGGTAATAATTTTCGATCTCTGGTTCAAAAGAATGTTTTGGATTGGAAATGTTATTATATGTACTTTTTGGTTGGCAAAACTATTAGGTTGATGCAAAAATAATGTCGTTTTTTGACGTTCAACTTCATGTGAGAAAACGACATTATTTTTGCATCAACCTAATATGTTGCTATGAATATCAAAAAATAAAGCGTTAAGAATTCAACTAAGAGAAATCGCCTGATGATACCAAAAGGTTCAAACCATTGTAGAGGTTGATTTACTAATTTTCTATACATAAAAACTACACATGTTACATTTATATCATTTTATATGACTACTGAGCAATTTTTAATATTAGTGTTTCCTGGTCTAATTCAACCCAGATCATTAACATCATTATCATGTATATATATATATATATATATATATATATATATATATATATATATATATATATATATATATATATATATATAACGAAGTAAATAAACACTACAAATATTTGTTTAAAATCGTATGTGTTGAAAAGTGGTCAATATACAGTTAGAAAAATCAAACGTGTAGAGTGATTTAATATCCTAAATTGATAAAACGTTGAAAGCGGTAGTGTTACGTTCAATGTTTTATTATTTTAGGATATATATATATATATATATATATATATATATATATATATATATATATATATATATATATAAGGTATCATATATTCATGGGCAAAAGGGATCAGGGGCAGAGCTTGTGTAAATATAAATATAAGAATGCTGACAATGGACAATGAATTCAATACCGAGTGGTGATAGTCTGTTCCTGGCTTGAACGGAATTTTTAGAATTTGCGTTCAAGAATTAAAGAAACTGGTGACATTCGTTTTGATTTCTATGATATATATATATATATATATATATATATATATATATATATATATATATATATATATATATATATGTAGTGTTGAATGTTAAAGACAACATAGTCTTACATATTTTCTTTTGAATTTTCTCATATTCTCTAATGAGATTTTTTATTTGAAAATTGTTTCGAAATATGTATTGTCCATACGATGACCTAGCGCTTTCGAACATCATTGTTCATCTTCAGGGTCAATATTTTAGTCAAAATTGATTAAGACTTTTTATGTTTATAAGTTATTTTTATAGATAAAATATTTAAGTAAATGCTCTGTTTATAATAAACAGTATTAACAACATTTACGGCCTGAATGTCCGAGAAACTTTCTTAGAAAATATGCGTCCTCCAACTGGAATCGTACCTGTAACCGTCATATAGCCTGACATGCGTTACATATATGTATGTATATAAGTATAATACACAATTATATATATATATAGATATTATACAGAACAAAGACTAATTTTGTTTTAATAGGTTATATCCCTGTAATAATAATAACAATAAAAGCTGATTATTTTTTTTATTATTATTTGACACAACTCGCTACTAGCTGCAACGTATGAAATGTGAAATCGTCAACTGTGTTGATTGGATTGGACGGATTTTACGAAAGGTACACCCACTGCAGATTGATCTATAACCGATTTGGATATTCAGATCGTGTTCGGTGTTCTTGGATAACAGATTGAACTTAAATAGGAAATTCGATTTCGTCTGATCCATATTTAACGAAACAGCGGATCAAACATAAGAAAATGAAAGAGCTTAAATCGAAATCGACGCGCTTTCTCTGGGACAATCGATGCAACAGCCTTAAAATTATGACAGTGGGTTTGAGACTCATTGAATATTCTAAAGATATGGACTTGTTTTCGGATTTGCAATAATCAGAGGAATTGAAAACGTCGAAGATTGTCTTTGTTCGACGCTGATATAAAAGCAACACGAAGAAACGAAGACTTTAGATCTGTCATTATGCCATATAACATTTCCAGTATATTTTATATACTTTTAGATTTATCTATATGCGTGAGGCTGAGAATGTGATGACTTATTTATCATCGTTATTCATAAACGTTGAACCGACATTTTACGTCTCTGCATCCAGCTCAAATTTAAAGAATGGTTAGCTTGAAAGTGGTTCCCCAGGTTAAAAATCGAAGTCGATTCCTGTCGGGAGGAACATTCTCCTTAGTAGGAATTTAGATCACTAGATAGTTTCTTATTAATTTGCAAAAACAAAGTTATCTCCTCAAATACGTTTGCCGATGAAATATAATGTTTTGAGTAATAAGAAATAATGCTGTATTATGAATTCCTTATTTACTAGAAAATGAAATATGTGTGTGAATGTGTGCACATGTGCGTGTCAGCTACGTGCATGTCTGTGTGCAATTTAAATACTGATACCATGTAAACAATCCTCGGATAAATATTTATAATTTTTCCATACCGATCACTCTTACGTGATAATACCCTTGGGAAAGGTATAAATCCTCTTCTTCTCCCTCGAGCTATGGGTAAATAGCAGGACACACTGAGTTCTATAGCTGTGGAAGACAACTCTAAATTCCAAATCAGCGGAGGGTCTATTGGGAACCATGTAGCACGTAGTACACCAGGTCTCTGTATTCGGCCCTTCAAGAAGTGTTGGTTCTGCACAAAGACTTGCTTGTGTCTGGACTGTCGGTCCCTAGGAACTGAGTTGCTTGACCCGCATACGCCGAATACGACGGACAGTCCACTATATATATATATATATATATATATGAAGAAAAACTGATTTCTTTGCTGGGTTATTCTAAAGGAGAAGGTGTACTCAATGAAAACCGCAGATGCAACACATTTGACTGAGTGTATAAAGAATGAGTGTGCTAAAATTTCTTAACACATCATCGAAGTATTGGGTAATAAATTTATTTCCATAGATACATTTTTAATATCTGCCTCATTAAAAATGGGTTAAATTTATCCAGACTTATTTATTAAAAAGTCAGTTTAAAATTAAATCTCTTCCGAAAAAGATATCTTGACCTAGAAAAATTTTCCTGGAGATTTACATTATTGAAGTGAGGAGTGGGGAAAAGAAAAACGAGAAGAAAAACCTTCAGCAGAATGAGCAGGGATTCATATATATATATATATATATATATATGTGTGTGTGTGTGTGTGTGTGTGTGTGTGTGTGTGTGTGTGTGTGTGTGTGTGTGTGTGTGTGTGTGTGTGTGAAAAGAAAGAACAGTAAGATATATAATCCGGTGTTCTTATTGATATTTTTATTTTTACAAAACAGTGTTCAATCTAAATTTACAGAGCATAAATATTATAAATTAACTGATTTAAATTATGTTTTTCCAAAACACAGTAATAAACATGTTCCAAAAATGGAAGCTAAAAACTTCAAATTTAATTTTGTAATTAAATTAAAAGCATTAGTTCCATCTTTCGCGATTCTTTCTACTTGTTTATTTAAATATATATATATATATATATATGTATGTATGTATTGTTTTTAATGATATATATATATATATATGTACTTACATACATACATATATATATATATATATATATATATATATATATATATATATATGTGTGTGTATGTATGTATGTATTGTTTTTAAATATTCGAAATTGCTTCTTAGATCATTGTATGATCATTGTATGTAATTTTCAGTTGAAAATTGCAAATTAGTCTTCGCAAATTCTCTATTATACACACGTTATTGTTGAAAAGTAGTCTGTCCGATCGGCCTTTTCATATCTGAGCAATTTACCAGACATCAGATTTGGCTTTGCGACCACCTTCTCTGTCAGATCCATGCCTCATAATCATCCCAACTCTGCAAGAAGGTCCTCTTCTTTGTGAAACGTCTTAATATTTGCGCGCCCTTATTGATCAAAATTCCTCTGTGGATTGCAGATTAAAGTGAAAGAAAAACAAAAGAAACAAAAAAAATGAGACGATAATATCAAGACAAACTGTAGAAAAATGTTTAATAATAAATACTTTAGTTCATATATTATCATAATATACGCTTAACAACAATTTATAATATATTATATAGTGTGACCTCGCCGTAGGTTAATGTTTAATGAACTTGTAAATCTGACTATTATAATTGTAATTCAGGTGTAGCAAGATTTGCTGAATCTCCCATACACGTAGTATTGCTCGACTAAATGTTGCCTCCGTGTTATGGCAATGGTTAACGAGGCTAGTCTGGCTGAATATTAATACTCAGTAGTGAGTTCGAGTTATCGGTTAAATTCGACATTTAAATAATCGAACATTTTGAAATGTCGCTGAAACAACGAGCCTAAAATAAGCTTTTAATATAATATCGAAAAGGAGTAATGGAATTTAGGTAAGGAACGTTTCATGTCCGGCTATTTGTGATTCAAGTTGTCTAAACTTGTTCCAAAGCATATCAAACTCCTCTTTACTGCGAGACAAATTCAAGTCAACACTATAAACGTTTTGGTTTGGTTTGATTTATTTTGTTTTACGGCATATCACTATCAATGGGTTATTTAATACCAACAACATTTTTAGGATAGATTCGTATGAATAGAATATGTATTTCTTAGTTAAGATTGGTTTGGTTTATTTTGTTTTATGGTATATCAACCTCAATGGGTTATTTAATGCCGACAAGATTTTTAGGATAGATTCATATGAATAGAATATGTATTCCTTGGTTTAGATTGGTTTAGTTTATTTTGTTTTACGTTATATCAACCTCAATGGGTTATTTAATGCCAACAACATCTTTTATTGCTGGTACTATTTTCTTTTGTCAAAAATCTGTTTCTGGTAATATTTTCCTTCAAAATTGTATTTTTGGTAATAATCTTTTTCAAAAAAAGTATTGCTGGTAATAGTTAACTATTTGCCCATAGCTGGAACCCTAACAGGTGCTACCACCATGGGTCAGGGTAGACCTGGGAACACCAGCAATTAAGAGGTGGTTCCACACTCCTCAAAACCTCCCGATCAGAGGCCTTGCTGCTGGATGTAGTTAGTCGTCTTACCCTGGACGCGGATGTAGTTTAACGTCTTACCCAGGACGATATAAACGTTTTGGATTAATTACCCCGGGGGTGAAGAGATGGATTCATACCTTTTCTAAGGGTATTAGCACGTAACTAAATTAGACCGGAATTTGACCTCGGCTCTGAGATTCGTCAAACCGAGCCGCAATCCACCCTTGCTCTATCACATGAAAGACGCACACACACATATGTGTGTGTTAGCGCGTGTGCTTGTGTGTGCGTGTGTTTGCGTGTGTGCGTGTGTTTGCGTGTGTGTACATGTGTGAATAGAGTGCGAGGATGTGTGTATAGGGTGTATCATCTAAATTACGAAAAAAAGAAAATAACACTAATATCTCCTTTTAACATAAATATTTATCAGAATTACACAAACATATCTTGAAATATTAAATAGTAAATTTACTCAATAAAATAGCTATTGGCTTCAGCCACAGTCTCCATATGATTTCGGAATCTCCTGCATCTCCTCTGGATGGCCTACCTGTTTAAGTTGGTGAATGCTGCCATAATCCTTGCCTTCAGTTCGTATTTGTTGTTACCACGTGTTTTGTTATTCTCTCACTCATCTGCACCCCACATATAATAAACAATGGCGTTGAAGCATGCGAATTTAGGCCTCCCTGCTGAGTTTGAGGCCCTAAGCAACAAATTCGGGAATTCTTTTCTTATCTGAATGATTTTTCCGAGCTGCCGTACCTTCGTAAGTGCCATTAATCCCATTCAACTCATTCCGAACCCTCTTCACTCGCCTCAGATTGACGTCAAAATACTCTGAAATGTTGGTATTAGAGTTTCCGGTGCGGATGTTAAGCAGTACAGCATGCCGTCTCCAACATTCTGGCGTAGTGAATTGTACGTTATCTTTTTTCTCACAAAAGTTGCCCAACAGGCCCTACTATAATATGCAGTCAACAAAATAAAACAAACGCGCATACGCGAAATATAAAATAGAGTAGAGCAATAATTTTCCTACTGAATCCTGTACACATACATACGCAGGCACACACACACACACACGCACACACACACACACACACATATATATATATAGAGTATACAAACTAACTATATTTGTATACATGTTTATATTTTCTTCTCTTTGTTCTTTGTGTTCTTTTTAAATCATTTTATCCCAAAAAGGCGATAAAGCCACTAAGACGCAAAATATAACTAAGTGTAAATGAATTTGAAAAAAAAAACATTGTTAAGGAGAGAGAACAATAAAAGAACATGAATTAAGGAGACAGAATATTACGATTGAAATCGAATTTGCATTTTGGAAGTTGATTTGAAAGCAATAAACCGGAAGAGAATTACACAAGCGAGAATTCCGAGAGAAGTAACTGGAGTCAGTGTATTTAAAATTTCTATCTAGTTAAAAAAAAAAAACACAGTAAAAATCAGTTACTGAGGTAAACTACATGAGTAACAGAAAATTTGTAAAATTCCATAGTGCTTCCACATGTAAGCTAAATGAAATATATACAGATAATATCTTGATTAACACTTCATATATATATATATATATATAAATACATATATATATATATATATATATATATATCTATATATATATATATATATATATATATATATTAATCCCTCGAGAAAAAGAGAGTGAGGGGGCCGAAGACAGTATGCTAGTTTGTTTCAAGGAAGATAGGGAATTATGTCTTGTAGTAGGTGTAAACACAATAGAATCACATTGTTTAGTATTATGGTTCCGTACTCCGGCTGGATATCTTGATAAAATTGAAAGGACAATCTACAATAGTATTGGTCCAGACCTGGCATCTCGACTTCAGTCAGTTTATCACCATCGTAATATAGCACCCCTGTGTCTTTTCTATAAATACTGTCATGGACTCTTCGCTATGGTATGTTTAGTTTCTTGCATATATAAAATTATAATCATTCTAAATATTCATTGGAGTTTCATTTTTAATCGTTGTTATTTGTATTTCCCACCCTCAGACAAATTGTAGATATCGGAACTAGTTAGGATTTCATAGAGACCCAGAGGTATTATGGTGACTGTCGTAAGAATGTGTTGTTTGGGGTGTAAGGAATACTGTAGTATGTTTGGGTCAGTAATCGTGGCTATCTAAGTTTAAGATAAGACAGTTTGAAGACCAGCCTCCCTCTAATCCGCCTTTTTTAGCTTTATGCTACATTTTTGGATTTTTCAAAATAAATATTACTCTTCGCTATGGTAGATAGACTTTATTAATTTAAACGTATTGCATGATTTGTGGCAGCGTCTCATCATTTAACTGTAAACTTGGCTAAATATAATCGTCAGTTCTATGCATACAGTCTATTCCCTTGTATTTCTGGCTTTGTAACTCTTCTGTCTCCATGCTTTCCAGCCTACTTTAATTTTGAAAAAAATTAAATGCTATGTCAATCGCTTTTTACTGTCCTTCTGATTACTTTTGTTCTTTCTCCTTAGTAACGTTTCTCATTTCAAATTTTTCTACACCCAGTAACCCCTTGTGATTTAGTGGCTTTACTGCATTGCTTGAGTTGGGATCGATTAAAAAAGACGTAACCATAAGTTCTATCCTAATGTTTTTTCTTTCGCACTTTTTGCTTGTAGAACTCTTTTCCAGCTTCATGCTTTTCAGTCAATCCTTCAAAAATTCAAATGCAATGTCAATCGTTATCTACTGCCCTCACGATTTCTCTTCTGTTACCTTCGCTCCTCAGTGTTTCTATTTTTTGTTTTCTTTTGCACTCAGTAACCCCTTGTATCTTAGTGGCTTTACTGCCTTGCAAGGAGTGATATGTTTAAAAAAGGAAAAAAAAAACATTAATTTTTACTAGTTAATCCTTTATGTTTGGTTGTTATTATTTTTATCGCAGCACTCATCGTCTGTTAACGTCTGTTTAACGTCTGTTAAAAACGGATATCCAACTATGCAGCAAGATGTTACAGATCTCGAAACAAAACCCATGGCACCTGAATGTGTGCATCATTAATTATTTCTACAAAGTGAGCTGAATTCTTCTCTTAAGATTATGGCTGATTGTCGCTTGCCATTTGCGGATTGACTCTGGTTGTCACAGATAAATTGTTACGACTTTAATTATGGCTCGAAATGAATTTGCAATTGGACTTTAATAAATACGTTTGCCTAGACGCACGCCATTATTATCACTTTTCTCATTAGTTTATTACGTGTCTGCTGCCTTCTGCTATTCAAACATTCACATCGCCATTGTTCCACTGGCTTTCTCCCAACTAAGCTTTTCATTTTAACATTTTTTCTTTATTTCATTTTCGTATTTTTTCTTTCTTTTATCGATTACGGCTTATCTCTTTACACTGATATTTACAGTCTCGTTTCATTTCTAATTCTCTTTCATTTTTTTTCTATACGGTTTTTTAACATACCACATGATTTCAATCCACCGTCTCCCTAATAAAGCACAATTAAAACGTATGGAATCCTTCCCTATTTTTCGCCTTAACTTTTTCTATTTGGCATAGCAGTTTTTCCCTGCATTAATCCACCCTCTCTTAAAACGTTTTACATACTTGTTTGTTTTCTCTCGCCATCTCTTCCCTAAAACTTACTCCCTTTTAAAAGCTTTTAATTCATTATCCTGTTCTCATAGCTTATTTTTTATGTTTGTTCCTCCCCTTCTTTCTTACAGTAAACTACTCTCTTTGATAAGCTTTCTTTTTTTAAATTTCTCTTTTGGTTCTCTAAACGTTTTATGTTTGTTTTCTCCTCCCAGTCGTCCCTACGATGAATCACTCTCCTAGAGACTGTCTATTTATTTTTGTTATTTCTCCCACCTGTCCTCTTAGTGTTTGCTCCTCTCCCTTTTCCTTGCAATAAACTACTCTCTCTTAAAAGCTTTCAATTTCTTCTTTTTTTTACTTTCTTCTTCTGTCTTCTTTTGTATGTCTGTTCGCTCTTCCCTCTTCCTGGCAATAAAATACTCTCTCTTAAAAGCATTCAATTTCTTTTTTACCTTCTCCTTCTGTCCGTTTAGCTTTTTTATTTTTTATCCCTGTTTGCTTCTCTCCCTCTTCCTTGCAATATGCTACTCTCTCTTAAAATCTTTCAATTCCTTCTTTTATTTTTACTTTCTTCTGTCTTCTAAGTGTTTTATCTTTTGTATGTCGATTTGCTCCACTGTCTTCCTTGCAATAAACTACTCTCTCTTAAAAGCTACCAATTCCCCCTTTTGTCATTTTCTCCTGTTCCTTCACGTTTTTATCATTTTTACGTCTGTTTGTTCATCTCCCTCTTCCTTTAAATAAATATTTTATTCTTGTATCTGCCGTGTCCCTTCAGGACGTAGGCGAACATGACCCTCCACATTTACTTGTCCCTTGAAGCTTCTAAAAGGTTTGCCTTTTTGTTATTTCTCCCAAACTCTGTTCTGCCATCCATTTGCCCAAGACCATCAAGTATGCTACGCACTGCTTTTCTCTGTCTTTCTCTTCCCCAATCTGTCCCGTGAGTATCAGGTTTTCCACGCCGTTCTACCTCATTACGTTTCCAGAAACCTCAACTGTCTATTCCTGATGTTAAGCATAGAGTTTCTTTTTTGTTCGGTTCATATCCTCAGGATCTTTCTGTAGAACCACATATCTGTTGCTTCAAGTTTCTTCTTCATCTTTGAGGAGATTGTCCAGCATTCACTGCCATACAGGAAAGATATTTAAAAGTTGAGTGCGCTTTTCTTTGTTTCTAACGAAATTCTTCTCTCTCAACTACATTCTCTTAAAAGCTTTTATTTCCCGCTTTAAAATTTATCCGTACTTTTTACTGTAATAAATACTCTCTTAATATCTCCCAATTCCTTCTTTCTCTTCTTGTTCTCTTAGCTTTTTTTAATCTCCTCCCCACTTTCAAGCGATAAACTTCTATTTATTAGAATAAATTCCATTTCGTTCTTTCTCAATTTATCCGCTGTTTCGTATCTTTCTATAGCTTAACCTTTTTTCTAGTCTCTCTTTTCGGTATAATAAAATACTTTCTCTTGAAGCATTTTAATTCCCTTTTCTCATTTTTCTCATTTTAATTCCATCTTCCATTTCTCCTCTTTCGTTTTACACCCCCACCATCATTCTTGTTAATTCCAATATTTTTTTCCTCATATATATGTTTTGTTTTGTTAATTCTCTCATTTTTAATTTCCAATTCTTTCTTCATTTTTCTTAACACAAAGTCTCGCTGTCACACGAGCGAAAAATAAACAAGAATTTAAACCCAAAATGTAAACAGTTTATGAAAGAAAATCAATAATCCATTGCATTTATTTGCTTCGGCGTATGACTTGAAGTCAGTGATGATGACGGTAAATAATTACAATAACACCTTACACCTTTTTAATCAGACAGTAATCGGGATGGAACCTCAATAGCAAATAAAATTGCATTAAATCATTTATATTTATTTATTCAACTTTGTTTCTTGAGTGTTTTATTTTTTCCTATGTTTTTGTCATTAAGTCATTTATCTTTTTTTATGTATGCAATTTATTAGTACACTTTATTAATTAAGAAATTGAATATAAAATTTTATTTTTCATATTTTCTCGCTTTTTCTTTAAGGCAACAATCTTTATGCTTTTGTTATTCACCACAGAAACTTTATTTTTATAAAAATAATTTTCATCTTTCTGTGTCTTACTTTTGATAACTACTTTATTTTTTAGCTCCTATTGTTTTTACACTTTCGTCAGTTTTTCGAAATTGTCTTTGTTATTCAGTTGTTTCACTATTTCTTTTTCCGCTATAATTTTTTCTTATCTCCTCTCTCTGCTTTCTGCTTTGCAGTCGTTTATTTTCCAACCTCCCTATTATTAGTTTCTCCACATCTTCTCTAACAGTGATATCATATTTTCTTCTTTTTTTTTTAACTATCTATGCTGTTATACTAGTACGTCAATTTCTCCTTTTTATTTTATTACTGCGTCTAATTGTCCATTTGCAAAACCATCTTCTTTTTATTGTTGTTCTTGTTTTTCTCTTCTTCTTCTTGTTATCCTTCTTTTTCTTCTTTCTCTTTTTCTGCTTGTTGTTCTATTGTTGTTCTTCTGTTTGTTGTTGCTGTTGTTCTTCTTCCTCTTCTTCTTCTTCTTCTAATATCTCCTCATCGTCCATCTCGTTTTATTATCTTTTATTTTCATTTTCTTATTAATTTTAATTCAGTTACATTTTGCTTCAATTCATTTTCTTCCGTTAGTTTTATTTTTCGTAATTCATTTTCTTCATTCAACTTCTCTTCCTTCTACTCCTCATCATACTCTACCATCTTCCCCTCCTCTTTATCATGACCTACGCTCACCCTGCTCCTTCTCAACATGTCCTACCGTCTCCCTCCTCTAACTGCATACTCTCCTTTCTCCTTTTTAACATGCCCCACCATCTCCCATCTGAACGTGTCCTACGCTTTTCCTTCTACTTACCTCTTCTTCTCTTTGCTTTCTCAACAATTCTCCCCTTCTCCTTCTCCTCCTCCACATTTTCTATCTTCTTCCTCCTCCTTCTGCACATCCTCTCGCGTCTCCTTCACAATATGGCATATTCTCTCTCTTCTTTTCCACGTTTCCTACCATCTTCCTCCTTCATCTCCTGCACATGCCGAGCCTCTGCCTTTTACTTCTCAAAATTTTTTTATCCTCTTCATTTTCTTTCTCCACATGTTCAAATCGCACCTTTCTCCTTCTCCATATGTCCTAGCCTTTTCCCCCTCCTTCTGTAAATGGCGTATCTTATTTTGCCTCCTTCTCAACACGTCTTCCCGTCTCCCTCCTCCTTCTGATCATGTCCTAACCTCATCCTCCTATTTTGCATATGTCCTTCCCCCTTCTCAACGTCCTACCATCTCCTTTCTCCTTCCCAACATATCTTACTCTCTTCCTCCTCCTTTTACAAATCATCCACCTCTTCCTTCTCTCCCTCAGCATGTCCCACGCTCATTTTCATATATGTCCTACTGTTTTTCTCCTCCTCCTTCACATCATCTACCTTATTCCTTCTCCCTCTCAGGATGTCCTACTCTCACTTTTCTGCTTCACAATATGTCCTACCCTTTTCTTTCTCCTCAGTATGTATTATGCATTTTTTGTAGCTGTTGCTGTCACCATTTATTTCCAAACACGAATGGGAAAATTTCAGTTTCCGATTACCAATCTGCTTACTAGTAGAGAGAGAACAACTGTCTTTGTCGATATTTTCGAGAAATCCATTATTTTTTCCGGTTTCTCCGCAGTAACACACTAATCAATATTTTCAAGTTTATGAAATGTGAGAGTTCAAAACGAACTCATCTGTAATTGAATAAATCTATCAAGGGTCACGGGAAAATGTAAATGGATGTTTCAGAAATAAACAATGGTTTGTAAATAATGAAATATCGTGGTTGACAATTCAAATCTGGGTGGCTCTTCGTTTAAAATTCATATGAACTTAGAAAAGTCGAACATTTCGGAGATAATTTTTGCTTAAATCTTGCATGTTAACGCATTAAGGAAAACAGTTAATTCAAATTGTAGGTTAAAGGCTGAAAACTCACAAATAGTTTTAGAAGAAGGTACTTCATATATGGAATTGATTTCAACAGCTTTAATCTCATTGTACGTATTCTCTAACACTTTAAAGACGAAAAGAAAAAAGAAATCTTCTTAGGGATCCCAATATGTCTTTTCCTCAGGCACAATTTTGCCATTAATTTAGTTTTAAACGGAAACAGCCAAAGGGAACATACACTTTCTCCGGCGAAGCGTTTCTTTGTTAAAAAAAAGATCTACATTGTCTCATCATCTTCACACACACACACACACACACACACACACACACACATATATATATATATATATATATATATATATATATATATATATATATGAAGAAATATAGTCTTAAAGTGTGCTATATTTATGGGATAAAGTGCTCAATATCAGAGATAGAGCGTGTGTAAATATAAAAGTGAACATAGAAGTCAACACTTAGAGGCGACAGTCTGTTTCATGCTAGATGCAATCATCGGGCTAACTTCTATGTTCACTTTTATATATATATATATATATATATATATATATATATATATATATATATACACACGACTAGAGCCGTCCTTTCATGGGATTTAACGTTGTTAAGCGTTTTTTGCCCTATCTAGGCAATCTTGGCTTCGAGAAGGTAGGTTTGCCGCTAGGCTTATTTTCTTTTTATGGTATGGTTGTTTTTCTACAAGACTTATCTCGATAAAACTTTCTGAGAATTAATCTGTAGAAGACAATATGTATAAACGAAAGAAGACAAGAGAAAGACTGTATCTAGTTGTAGCCGTCGACGTTCGTTCACTGCGGACTTTTTCAAAGCAAAAAAAGAAATTAATTTATTTGAACAAAGTATCTATAAAGAAAAATCAACCTGAACTTTTCAAAATTCTTCCAGTAAATAACAACATTTAAAAATTGATATACCCACGAAGACTTTTAACAGCGTAAGGGAAATTAAAAAACGAAATCACAAGAGACACTGGGATGGGTCCAAAAGTGACAACAAATATTAAGAAACAGAAAAACAAAGTTAGCAATAAACTCAGTATTGAGTACTGAAATATCACAGATTAAGAAGTGGCACAAGGCAACAGAAATATAGTTCTACAGAAGGATGCTGAGAATATCATGAACTGAACATATTAGTAACAAAGACATTTCTAGAGCATATCATAAGGAAAGTGGGCTTGGAGAAATTGATACTGACAAGAATTTTTGGGAGAAAGAGAGACAGAAAAAGGTACCTAACTGGTTCGTGTAAATGGTTTGCAGAACAGGGTTTAACAAAGATAGCAAAAATGCAAATATTACTGAGAAATAAAACGGATATTGTGGAGAAACATGATCGCCCACTTCATAGAAGACATCTTTTGTTCATCGCTTAAGAGAAACATTTAGTATTTACACTAGTTATATTCGAGCTTATCTTTGCTGTTGTTATAAGAACGTTTCGGCAGTTGCATATTGATATGGATAATTTACATAGAATACGGAAACTTGCCCTTTACTCTACAGTGGGGTAGACTCTTTTCGTTGCACTGCTCATGTCTAAGGATATCGTTATTCATATCTAGTACTAGTCACACACACACACACACACACATACATATACATATATATATATATATATATATATATATATATATATATATATATATATATATATATGAAGAAATATAGTCTTATTTCTTATATATATATATATATATATATATATGAAGAAATATAGTCTTATTTCTCGTCCGTTTCCACTGGGTACATATACACACTACCCGACGCAGGGATTGAAATCACAATCGTTATGTCAGTAAATTCACAAACCAACGTTTTAAATTCACTAGCCCATTGAATGATGTAAATAATTCATAATGTATATTGATTTACTTCATGAGGGTTAGATGTGGCACAAGGCCGAAAGTATAGGATCGAACTCCCTATTAATAGTTGATTGATTCAACGAGGCCAGATTTCTAAACCTTACACCACGTCGCAGTGGCCAAGTGTTTAATCATTTATAATTGTAAATATTATTGAGTCATTTATTATTTATTATGGAAATTATTAAATTCTTTCAAGGTAAGAAAAGGAGAAATTGGTTTTATTAAGTAGTAAGCATTTTGGGACTCTGGAGTAAATATCGTTCAATCAATTCAATAATCAACATAGAAATTGAAACACGCATTTGACCTTTGACATTCAGAATAAATAACATAATATTATTATTATGATTATTATGAATATAATTATTATTATTTTAAAGTTTGTATGCAGCGTTTGCTTTGGTTCGCTTAACAGAATTGAAGTTAGATTTGGCATTATCAAAATTCATTGCAAGACGTTTAATTAGCATAGCTTCATTTCATGCAATGTCCCAAAAGTGTTCTTGCGAGACTAGTTTGTTAATAAGCCACTCAATTCATTGTGATACCAGCAACTAACCACACACATATATACCCACCCATCTCTCTCTCTCTCACTATCTCTCTCTCTATATATATATTTCTTTTTCTGTAGTTCACTGCCACCAGCAAGTAGAAAATTATTTTTTCTCCTGATGATGGCCATGATAAAGGAATCTAAATGAAATAATAATAAAAACGAATATTATTATATAACCCAGTGTCTCTAAAGATTTTAATTTTTTAATAATTTTATTGTTCTGTGAAACAGAGAAACAGTCTGTCTGTGGATGACAAAAATATTAGCTCCTGAAAAATTAATTTCGGTTGAGCCCTCTGGTTTGAGGTGTGAATTTGTAAACAGTGACTATTTACGCTAATACTGCACGATTCTTCGACAGAATTGAGTCACTCTCAGTCACTGTGTGTTTATCTGAATCTAAAAAAATAAAAAAAAATAAAATAAACACGCTAAAATTCACCCTCCTCCCGTACCGTACGCTGACGGCTTCAAGGGAGAAGTTCAGACTGACGCAAATTCAGTCGGGTTTCGATCCTAGCTAGAGGCAACCGGACGTCTAGCCACACTGATGAGCTGCGGAACAGTCTGTCTGTGGATGACAAATATATATATATATATATAATGTATATTTATGTAGTCACCATTCTTTTAAGCATGTTTCATTGAATATAACTTACAATGAAAATTTAATGAATCTTTATTTAGTTTATTTAGTTATTTATTAGCCGTAATGTCTGTTGTCCCAAGCGCCTGGTCTGTACATAGTCGTAACTTTTATTATGAGCCTCTTGGTTAAATTCGAGGTGGCGTCGTTTTATTTAAAAAAATAAAAATAAAACTTCAACACACCATTTCTGCTCACGAATAAGGAGGGATTTATGTTGGGTTCCAAGTGTTTAATGTAAAGGGCACCTCTCACAGGAAGATGTTTTCGGTAACGATACCCATATAGTGTGCTAGTGATATCAAACAGAATCTTCATTATAGATTGTTGCAAATTTTTATAGCACTTTGCTCAGACAAGTGATACGCGACGCGTCTGCTGAAGGGGGTGGTTGTATGCTCATATATATATATATATATATATATATATATATATATATATATATATATATATATATATATATATGGTTGTGTGACTTTACCAATTGCGAGGGCTTTTAAAATTCTTTGGGTATAAGAACGCTCATAAATATTCATCAGGTAAATGGAAATTTAGGCAAGTTATGGACAACATGATGTGATACAATTGAATGTCTAATAAACGAATGTGAGTAATTAATGTTTTAAAAAAAAACACTTACTCACTTTCTTAGTGAGAAATTAGATATTGAATTGTCCTCCATAACTTACCTGACTTTCATTGAATCTGATGAATATTTATGAGCGTTCCCTCAAAATTTGAAAAATCAATAACATTTTTGCCCTTGTATATAAATGCATGTTACAAATTAAAATCCTCGCATTTGCTTTGATATAATCCCGCAGAGGACGAAACGCGTCGGCTAAGATAATCTCTATATATTCACTCATTCATATATATATATATATATATATATATATATATATATATATATATATATATATATATATATATATATACACACACAAGCAGGTTTTGTACGATAACTCTTACAACTGGCAACGTCTTTCATATAGATGGAATTTTGTTAGCCTCTCACCACTTCACTATTACTAAGCCAAATGTTCGAACAAATTACACACCTTGGTCCCAGCAACTCAGACGTTCATACCGGGTGGAAAATCAATTCCCATTCTATCCTCTTTGTAGTCTTTTTTTAGGGAGTAATTTCAACTCAGACAGCTTCTTCTTGTGAATTGTTACTTTTGGGAACTAACTTAGCTTTCCTAAGCAGCACAGTCATAAATACTTCAAAATTATGTTCAATCGTTATATATCCTACATATCCTCCTAATATTTACTTCCTTCTCCCACTTCTTTACTGCCTATTCATTCACTAACCCTCTACGTTGAGTGGTTCTTAGGCCTTGGATTGAGCGAAACATGTTTTAAATGATTGTTTAATTTTTTTATTGAATCTTTTCAATTTTGGGATATGTTTTGTATCACAAAATGAGACCTGTAGATAAAACTGTTCTTATGTTGACATTTTGATTTATTTTTGCTCAGGTATAATACGACAGACTCAGTCATTATTAAGAACTGGGTGTTTTATGTATGATAGTGTATTCTTGGCTATACACTAGCATTTTTTAAAATGCTAGACTTTAAATTAATTTAAATGAACTTGAATCGTACAAATGAAGACGTGTAAATTATTTTCGAGAAGTAGAATTCATCGGCAAACAGTTAATTATATATTAATTGATATTATTATTATTATGATTTTATACAGATATTAAATATTTTTACACACTTTAAAATCCAATATTTCTACTGATATCACATAAGTGGGTGTTTGAATGTTTGCTTTTTTGTAGTGTGCGTCTCGCATCAGATGATTCCGAAACAGAAATTGCACTCAATATCACACCCGATCACCAATAGGTAGGAGTGACCAGAAGTAAACACCCAGCTGCAAGAGATGGTAATATATATATATATATATATATATATATATATATATATATATATATATATATATATATTATTACTGCTAATAATGCAAGACTCTTCGGTAAAGTGAATAGATTTCTCTCAGTTACTGTGTGTTTATCTAAAAATACGCTGAAATTCACATTCATCCCTGACGTGGTGCCATTGCTTAGGTGTAGAATCTCCGACTGAGACCAATTCAGCCGGGTTTCGATCCTAGCTGGAGGCAACCGGACGTCAGTACCCACTGATGTGCGAAATAATCTGTCTGTGAATGAATATATGAATATATATATATATATATATATATATATATATATATATATATATATATATATATATATATGGGGAACCAGATATATACGAACTTCAAGAGAGCAGTCTGTGCCACATATCACAGACAAAAAGTTTACAATCATTGGTCACCTATTGAGGATCGAACGCATTTCTAATTGCCAAATACACTAGGTCAGTCAGTCTGCTCTGCACCAAGGTATTTGCTGGCTGACTTCATGAACAATAAAAATCTGTGTATACATTCCAACAACGTTTAACAAAACATTTACATTTTTTTAAATTCAGCAAGAGTACAATGCCTCTAAGACGCAACACGTAACCAAGACTGAAAGACAATGAGATGATTTTATTGAAGAGAAAGGACAATAAAAAACAGGTTTCAGGAAGACAGAAGATGGTTTTTGATGTTAAATTTAAATTTTTTAAGGTCATAGTTGACAGAGGAGCAAGAACCTGGAAGAGAATTTTGTAAATGAGAATTATGAGAAAATAAAGTTTTCGAATATAACCTAAAGTTACATCTAGGTATCTCAAAATTAACACGATGATACCCAGTTGTCAATCTATTTGTATTCTTAAATTCGTGCGGTTGAGCTACCAAGGAGGAAATCTCATTAGAACAATTGCCATGAAAATATTTATAGAAAAGATAGAGTTTAGCCATGTAAGGGCGATGGGAAAGTGACAGAAGTCGAGATGTCAGGTCCGGACCGATAACATTGCAGAGCCTTCTTTCAAATTTGCCGAGATATACAAGTATCAGATCAGATATGGCAGAGATACCCTATCCTCGGACGAATGGTAGATTTATAAATGTGCAAGATGGATCCTGACCAGAGAAATCGTACTTGGAAAATGTTGCCTGATTTAATCTACCCGAATGTTTATATGTTAATTTTTTGATATATATATATATATATATATATATATATATATATATATATATATATATATATATATATATATATATATATGAAAGAAATAGACTATTGCTCTGTATATTTAAGATTAATGCTTTCATACTTTTGCAATTTTTTTTACAAGCTTTCTAAACATTTTAGCTAAAATACCGTAACTTTTTTCAAAGCAAATTACAGTTTCATATATGCAATAATTGGACTTTGTTTGTATTCGCGACTAATATTCTCTAATAATAGCGAACCAACCAGGAATCTATGTTAAAGTAATTCTTTAATTATGCCTTTCCATCATTCGATAGGTTTCAGATTCCACGTCTCTATCATTCAGAGGTACTGTATTTATGTTCTTCCAGACGCATTAAACAGATTCAAATTTCTTACAAAACTGCACTGAAGTATTGCATTAAGAGTAATAGCTTCATCTGAATTAACGCCTAAGAATTCTGTATATCAGGAAACACGAGAAAACGCTAGCAGAAATTACTCTACACCATATTTTCTCAAACTTTTTTTCCTTCTGTTACTTTAAACATATGTTTCCATGCCTCTGATTACGCAGAGCGCAAAAATAGATCCATCGTTATAACAAAATGAATTCACTAGTGTTTTCTATCATATATGGATATTTTTTTACGGCAAGGTTCAACCTGTACAAGGCCTGGGGGTTAGTCGAGCTTCAGGTTTACGTTAAGTGGTAGTTTATATGGATAGAAGGGGAAGATAACGATTAACTCTAGACATGTTAAGATTGTAATGATCGGGGAAAAAAACCTCTTGGGTGTCTGTTCCACAGAGCAGTGGTTCGCAGGGAAAAGGCTGTTTGAGACGAAGTTACTTCTTGCCGATGGAATACAGAGGAAACAAAGGTGTTTTTCTTTTACTATGTAAGTGGTATAGTGGGTCTTATCCGTCAAAGTTAGAACTGGCAGAACCAAGGAATGTAGTTCGTCCGAGCATTTTCCATAAAACTAGCGATAGAATAGTGAGATTCTGGCAATATTTCGCCTGTGAGAGAGCGGTTGCAGGGTGGGAGATAATTCTTCCGGAACAAGGACACGGAGAGGCTTTTAAACTCTATCAAGACTGGAAAGTGAGGACCGGACATCTCCCGTCCAAATATGGAAATAGTACTCTATTTTCGGCCTGATTTAGCTCTTATAAATCTAGTGGAGAACATGAGGAGCCAGGTAATTACTGGAGCTGTACAGGGAGCTAATCATGTAACCTGCGTCTTTAGCGATGTGTCGTATATAAGAGTTCCACGTTGCCTTCTCGAAGGGACAGCCGTTCATCGTGACTGGCGTTAGTTCGGGGCCTGATCGGCAATAAAGTAATAATTAAAAGTTGGACGACTATATGCATATATGTGACCTCCGTCGGTCTCGAGAGACCATGGATCTGAGCCCAGAGAATTATGCTTCATCTGCTGACGAGAGCGCGGCGCCCGTTATGGCTGTACAGGCCAACAAGGGAGTGACAGACTCGATAGCAACGAATCCATGTGAAAAAGCTTTCCCCCGAAGTCGACGTATTTTTTTTTTACGTCAAGCAGGATTATCTCCGGCGGAAACCCTCGGTTCTGCAGTTCGACCTTCGGTGCAAATAGCGGCCCCAGCATGCGCATTCGTTGGAGATGTCGTCACCCCTCTCTATGTTCAAGTCCATCGCACTCATGTACCATTTGCAGACGTCCTTAAAGAGAATATGAGGTTTCTCTTGTGCCCTCCTAGTGGTGGCCAGTTCCTTGTAAAGAAGGGCCTTCGGAATTCTCCGATCCGGCATTCGATGTACATGTCTAATCCAGTGGAGCTAACGCTTTTGAAGAAGGGCGTCTAGACGGATTAAATTAGCACGGGTGATAATTATGGCATTGGAGATCCGGTCGGACCAATGGATTGAAGCCCAGAAAGCGCCTCAGAAAGCGAAGATGAAAGGCACTGAGGAGTCGCTTCTTTTTGGAGTAGATGTTCTAGGTCTCGCTGCCGCAGACCAGCACACTGACGATATATCCTGTTTCCAAACCAACGACTCCCATATTTTATAATGATGTAATGACAGAAGAATATTTTTTACCTGCTGCAGTGGGTGTCGAGTCACTCGTTTCCAGGAATGTCCGTCTACTATGGCGGCTAGCTAATCCATGTTGCAGGCGTCTGCTGAGGCATATTTTGCGTTTGTTCTACACCCACAGAGACCATCTGCTGTTTATACTGCAACTATACTGAGCGGACCATAGTTAGTTTCTGGGAAATAGCGCGTTATCCAGCGTGACCAACAGTTCGAAGAAAGCCAGCACTTAGTGCTAGCAAAACCATCGACGGATACCAAAGTGTTCCGTCTAACCGATTTCACTCCCAAGGTTGAGGTCAACCCGTTGTATGGTTTTCAGGCACTTTCCAAATGGGAAAGGGCTCGGATTGCCTCCCCCAGACCGATAACATCAATAAGTCACATTCCTGAGTAATCAGCCATGGTGAGATACGAACCCCTGTCTAAGGGTCAGAAAAAACATTCTAACCTTCTGCAATGTGCTGATGTTGTTAGATGTTTTGGATTCTTCAATATAAAACATTGTGTAGGTGTAGGTCTATACATTATATTACTTGAACCAAATTCCATTCCATTTGAAATCTATAGGAATTTTGTCTAAAGAATACAGCCCACCTATGGTTTTTCCCTCATAATCCTAAATTTTCTCCTCCAATAACATACCTATCTCGTATGCAGCTTCGACGGACATGGATGTATTTCTTCATTCTTTCGGGAAATGATAATGACAGGAGGCAATTTGGACACTGTTGAGGTGAATAATGTTTCCTTCTCGTAGACTTATGGAAAAGCATGGATGATTATGTGTAGATTTTCAGATGTCGTCGTCACGTGTTTATATTGCATTGTTAAGAGCTTTGAAGTTTATACGCGTTACAGACGGTATTTCTTTTCACGACATTCGTGGAACGTTTACTCGCTGTGGCGTTTGTCGCAAATCTTCGTCAATGCGTCCTAAGTCAATGAAATTCCAGTTATTGCGTCATAAAATTTTCGACAGCTCTCCTGAAGTGGACTCTATGGACACTAGAAATCTGTAGAGACATAACGGAAAAACTTATCGATTTTGTAATCATTACAAAGAACACAGCTACTCAAATATAGACATATGGGAACATATCCAAAATGTATTTTGAATTTCTTATTCTGTAATAATCTACGTCCTTTCTTTCGTAGTCCTCAGTAAATTTTGTCTTTTCGCTATCTCTCCTAATCGCTGTTCTGCAACCATTTACACAAGTTCGTTAGGAAGGTTATGTTTTGCTTTTCTCTGTCCCTTCTACCTTCAATATGCCCTGTGAGGATATTTTCTCATTATATGGCACAGAAATCTAAATTGTCTCTTTCCGAAACAATGTATAAATTTCATATTATTTCTCTTTACTGTCAAGCTTCGTTTTTGCTCAAAACTTCTGTCAGTGATGTTCTCAGGATTATTCTCTAGAACCACATTCCAGTTGCTTCACTTCTCTTATCCATACACTGTCATATCGAAGTATCAGTATCACATAACAGTTACGTATACTTTTCGTGTTTCGTAAAACTTTAATTAAAATTTCGGTATTCCAGTGCCTTTTCGGATTTCGGTACCGCACTTCGCGTCCTCTGTTAAAACATTGCTTCGACTGTTTATCCTAATCTACGGCTTTATTACACCGCGTGTAACAGCAGAATTATCCAGTCGTTAGATTAAGCTTTGAACCGTTATAACTTAGAAATGATTAAAGATATCTTACTGGAATTCTCCGAGGTTTTTATGACACCATGAAACTCTACTTTGATCAATAATAATGTATAATTACTCTCCAAGTTTAGCAGAAGAATCGTGATGAATTCGATCATAAATGAAAATGGTATGTTCATCATTAATTAATCAGAAGAACTGAAGCTCATGCAAAATGATCGGAAGCTTATTAAAGATGGTCTTCGCTCTCTCTAACCTTCTAACTTTCTGTTCTTGTGTAATGTTATGGGTTCTTACCTATAACTACAGAATGAACTCTTCCTAACACTATGTATACTACGCTTCTCAAGAGAAAGGGACGAATCGAGTCGAGCCGAAACCAAACTCCAAACCAGACTGACAGTCATACTAACACCTTTCACATCTTGTATTATTATTCCGTGTAATATATATTCGTTATTTCTACTCTTGTGTTCGTGTTGTTCTTCCTTGGTCCTAACCTGGACCATAACATGTAACAAGGTGTCTCACAAGCGTTATTTATTCAAATTCTAAATTCCAAATCATTAAACGAATTCATACACATATTGTACACATGCACATAATTAATTTAGTAGTATTATAGAAATGTGAGAGTATTCACTTAATTATTAAATTCAAATGATATCTTTGTTACCTTGAAAGAGACATATAAATTATAATAGTATAGTAGTAGTAATAATAGTAATATTAATACTAGCAGTAATATTAATATTAGTAATATTAAGAGTAGTAGCAATAGTAGTAATATTAAGAGTAGTTGTAATATTAATATTAGTAGATCACCATCTCATTTCATTTGCATGCCTTCACGCTGTTTTATTCATTTTGATGCATTCATTGCCAGTACAGTAGTTTTAATTACAAGATAAACAAGGTTTGTACTAAAACTTATAAGTTTGTGTAGATTTATATATATTATTTTATGAAGAAATATAGTTCTAAGGTATGCTATATTTATGGGATAAAAGGCTCAATATCAGAGATAGAGCGTATGTAAATAAATATAAAAGTTAATATTGAACTCAATACTCAGAGGCGACAGGCTGTTTCAGGCTAGACGCAGTCGTCACGCAGCCTGACGATAGAGACTAGCATGATACAGCCTGTCGCCTCTGAGTGTTTACCTCAATGTTCACTTTTATATTTATATTTATATTTTATTTTATATATATTCATAAATGAAAAAATATTTATATATATTATATTTATATATTTATAAAATTATTATATTTATTTATTTATAAAATATATTTATATATTTATAAAATTATTATAGTTATATTATTTATAAAATTATGTATATATATTATATTTATATATTTATTTATATATTTTATATATATTCAGTCGCTCTCTCACAGACGCGCCGTCGCCTCTCTCTGTCTTTTTTACAAATACTTTCACGGTAATTGCTCCGATGAGCTGCTTTCGTGGGTTCCCAGACTTCATGAATTCAAGCGTCCTACGAGGCTGGCATCCCGCTCCCACACTTTCACTGTTGAAACTGTTAAATGTAGCCGTCTCTTCTACTCAAATAGCTTTATATCTCGCACCTCTCGTCTGTCGAACTCCCTTCCTTATTCCTGTTCCCCTGACAACTATAATCTCCAACTATTCAAATGTAATGTCAATTGACATCTCCAGTTGCCTTGATCTATCCTCTATCCTTCTCCATATCCTTTCCTCTAACACTCCTATCTGCTCTCGCTCCAAATATTCTGTAACCCTTTGCATGCTAGTGGCTTCCCGCCTTGCTTGGGTGAAATGCTTAAAAAACAAAACTTGAAGCTTAATAGAAGAATCATGATGAAATCGATCATAAACGAAAATCACATGTTCATTATTATTTAATCTTAGGATCGGATGCTCATGGAGGATTGGAATAAAGTTCATATATATATATATATATATATATATATATATATATATATATATATATATATATATATATATATACAGACATGACAGAATCGAATAGACACCAAGATAAATTTTATTTCTGATTTTTTTTAATAACCAAGATATATTAACTTAGATTATTTGATTAAAATTGCAGATAACGATACTGGAACATGCCACGAACCAAAGGAGCATCAGACCTATCCGAATTTCAGCGAGGTCGTATCGTGGGCCAACACGAAGGTGGTCTTAGTCAAAGGAAAAATCTGAAAATCTTTCTATACCCCTTTCTACTGTTAATAGAGTGATCGTACAATTCACCAGAGAGGGCAAGAAGTGCACACAACCTCATCCAGGCCGTCCTGGGCCCTTTAAAAGAACCATGCGTCTTGTCGAAAGAAATGTTGAACAGGATCCACGTTGCAAGGCATAGCAACACAAGTTGATGTCAGTCGCAAAACAGCTGTCAGGTATCTTCACAAGCTGGGCTCCTATGGCAGAGCTGCGAGAAGGAAACCACTTCTCCGACCAGCCAATATCAAACGCAGAAAGGATTGTGCTCATGAGATGGTGGAGAGACCTGTGACCTTTTGGACCACTGTCATTTTCTCTGATGAGTCAAGATTCACATTATTTTTCGACAGTGGAAGAGTATGGTTATGGAGACTCTGTAGTCAATAGTTTGATTTAAAAAGACTGCAACCAACGGTGAAACATGGGGTTCTTTTCAGTAATTGTATGGGGTGCAATTTGGTGTGATGGCCGCTCAGAGCTTGTGGAATGTAAAGGAAACATTAATTCAACCAAATATGTTTCTATATTAAAGAAAGGGCCCCTTCCAATATTCTCAAGTAGTAGAATGAGCAAAGTTGACTCCCTGTTTATGGAAGATGGAGCTTCATGTCACACTGCTCAAGCAACGAAACATTGGTTGAGACAAAATGGGATCAATAAACTTCCATGGCCAAGTCAGTCCCCGGATATTAACCCTATTGAACACCTTTGGGGCATATTAGATCGAAAACTCCGCAAAAAGAACAGGAAGACATCTTTCAAGCCCGAACTTTTAGGATTATTGCGTGAAACATGGCAAGAAATCTCTCAAGATGATATTCGTGAACTCATAGCTAGCATGCCTAGAAGGGTCCTTGCATTAAAAAAACCAAAAGTGATGTCAACCAAGTATTAGTTATTAAATTTATGACCATTTATAATTACTTCATTTCTATAAATTACTTGTTTAATAAAATAAACGGTTTCTGTGAGCGTCTCTTCAATTCTGTCATGTCTGTATATATATATATATATATATATTTCAACGATCAATTTCAAACTTATGTAAGATGATCTTCGCTCTCTCTATCCTTCTAAATTTCTGTCATGGAGTTACACGCTACCTCACAAGTTCCACGTACGATTTCATTTTCAAGTCTTTATTTTTCACTACTCTTTGGACTGTCGTAGCTGAAACTCCTCTCTCTCATGAAAAACGACTTATGGGTTGATTTGTATCTTTTCTAATTGATCTCTTTAGCTCTAAGTTGAAATGATGATCCCTCCTACTGATTCAGTTTTACTCTTTAGTGTTCCTTCTTTTTTAAAAATTATTCACCGTTATCTTGATGGTACTTGACTAAACTTTGAAGATGGAAGCCAGAAAATGCATCACTACTGAATGCCTTAATTATTTTTGTCCTCTCACCATTGCTCAGCTGGGAAATATAGTGGGGCTGACACAAAACGATTTTAAACTATTCTATTTCTAACTGAATAAGTCAAAGGTGTATTCAGTGATTCTTACGAGAAATGGTGTCAGGATGGCTAAACGTCTAATATGAAAACCTGGAAAAGAGAAACTCAGTTAGTGTAGTGTTTCTTTTTAGATATCAAATATTTTGTGGGCTGAACAATTATCCCATGATGTTATACGATTTGGAAAATTTTGCTGTTACACCCGGGAAATTAGAACTGATTCTTTATCCCTTTCATTTTTATTTTCGTTTCACCTGAAGCAAAGGAATAAATGAACGAAGAATATATATATATATATATATATATATATATATATATATATATATATATATATATATATATATATATATATATATATATCAGTAGATTCATGCACATCTATATATAGTAATCTATTCCCGCCTATCTATTGATATCAGCCTATTCATACTATTCAAGCCTATCTATTGATATCGATCTGTTCATGATTATCCATTGATATCAGTCTATTCATACATAGATATTGATATCAGTCTATTCATTCCTATTGACACCAGTGATTTCACGACAATCTGTTGATATCAGTCTATTGATACCTAGCTACTGGTATCAGTCATTTACTGTTGATATCATTATATCCATGCTTATATAATGAAATCAATCTATTCGTGCTCATCTATTGATATCAATCAATTACACTTGATTATCAGTGTGTGTACGTCTATCTCTTGATATGAGTCTGTATCTTTCAACTGATATTAGTCTATTCATGCCTATATATTGATATCAATCTATTCATGCTATTGATATGAGTCCATTCAGGCCTTTCCGCTGATATCTGTCCATTCAGGCCTATCTATTGATATCATCATATCCATGCTTATCTATAGATATCAGTCGTTTTTGTTTATTCATTTTGCTGTATTCATGGCTATTTCAGTTCATTCATATCTATCGTATATCAATATCATTTAATTCATATATATTCATTGACATAACAGCATAGAGGTGACCTCAGCGTACATGTCTAGTTTTTAGTTAATAGCCTAAAAGGCTAGCTCCTGTGGAGGGTTTTGTGCCTTTGACCTTTTACCTTCAATTTCCTATGTACGGAAAATCATAAGAATTTAGAAATAATAAAAATATTTTATCTTTATTCGACACCTTAATTCGGTATAATCTTCATATTTCGTGCAATTTTTATTTTCTTTTAAAATTATCATTCTTTATGTTCCCTTCACGAAAAACAGACGGACGAACGGACGGATGGACGGATACACGTACACTGCGCTTTATTTATATAGATGGTAAAGCAAAAAAAATCATGGCTAGAAATATTCAGGTACAAATGCCATAAAGCGAATGAAGTAAGCGAGTTAAACAAATATATTATTTTGGGCCCCAAAAGACCGTTAATATATTTTCTAATAAATGTTTGTCGGCTTAGAATTTTAAAAAATACATTGGAAATCTTACCGTCAGCGATGCAACGGGGTATCGAACAAGTAAATATAAAATATCATAGTTATTTTAATCCCTTTTTAAAATTTCTGATCAATAAAGACTACCATGGGTTTTAAGGAATATATGAACATAAAAGAGAAAATATATATTGCAACGCTATTAAGCGATAGCAGCACAATGTTAGAAATGGCGAAAACTTTGGACAAAGTTTATAGAATATTACGAAAATAAATTAAATACATTGGGGATATAAGTATAAAAAAAACTGACTTTAAGAATATCACAAAAGGAGATTTGAGAATAATTGCGTTTCGAACTGAATCAATTCCAGCGTATGTACAGTCACTCATCCCACAGAAATTGATAGAAGAGTATGCTGAAGATTTCCGACTTTAAGTTTTGGTTCTAAACAATCGACGGAATTCTGGTTTACAGGAAGCGAATATCAAAGAATTTGGTGAATTCAAAATAAGACGAAGACGTCGTATTTGGTTTACATAAAAAAAGCAATTATTCTCGGGTTAGTTTATCTATCTATTTTTATATATTTCTTTGTCTCTCTATATATCTACTTATCTCACTCAGTCCATATCTATCTATTTTTATGTATTTCTTTGTTTCTCTATATATCTACTTATCTCACTCAGTCCATATCTATCTATCTATCTATTTTTATATATTTATTTATCTTTCTATATATCAACTTATCTCACTCAGTCCATATCTATCTATCGATGTTTATATATTTGTTTCTCTATATATCTACTTATCTCACTCAGCCCATATCTATCTATTTTTATGTATTTCTTTGTTTCTCTATATATCTACTTATCTCACTCAGTCCATATCTATCTATTTTTATGTATTTCTTTGTTTCTCTATATATCTACTTATCTCACTCAGTCCATATCTATCTATTTTTATGTATTTCTTTGTTTCTCTATATATCTACTTATCTCACTCAGTCCATATCTATCTATTTTTATGTATTTCTTTGTTTCTCTATATATCTACTTATCTCACTCAGTCCATATCTATCTATTTTTATGTATTTCTTTGTTTCTCTATATATCTACTTATCTCACTCAGTCCATATCTATCTATTTTTATGTATTTCTTTGTTTCTCTATATATCTACTTATCTCACTCAGTCCATATCTATCTATTTTTATGTATTTCTTTGTTTCTCTATATATCTACTTATCTCACTCAGTCCATATCTATCTATTTTTATGTATTTCTTTGTTTCTCTATATATTTACTTATCTCACTCAGTCCATATCTATCTATCTATCTATCTATCTATCTATCTATCTATCTATCTATCTATCTATCTCTATCTATCTATCTATCTATCTATCTATTTATCTATCTATCTATTTTTGTATATTTATTTTTCTTTCTATATATCTACTTATCTAACTCAGTCCATATCTATATATCTATTTTTATATATTTGTCTTTCTATATATCTAACTCACTTAGTCTATAACTATCTACCTATTTTTATATATTTCTTTTTCTCTCTATATATCTACTTATCTCACTCAGTCCATATCTATCCATCTATTTTTTTATATTTATTTGTCTTTCTATATATCTACTTCCTTCATTCAATCCATCTCTTTGTCTATATATATATATTTATATATGTGTCTCTCGATATATCTACCCATCTCACTCAGTCCATATCTCTCTATCTATTTTTGTATATTTGTCTTTCTATATATCTACTTCCTTCATTCAATCCATCTCTTTATCTCTCTCTATATATTTATATATTTGTCTCTTGATATATCTACCCATCTCACTCAGTCCATATCTCGATATCTCTTTTCATATATTTCTTTTTCACTGTATATATATCTACTTATTTCACATATATATCTATCAATGTCCATATATATCTATCAATGTGTGTATATAAATACTATACATATTGACCTGTATATGTATGATATACAAAATTTAACCGCGTAAGGTAACGATGGAAGTAAAAAAGGAGTAACGTAAAATAGAGCCAATAACAAAAGCTATTTACCCAAGGTAAATATTGGCAAAAATAAACTTTTGTCACCTTTGTTAGGGGAAAAGAGATTTGTGTAGGAATAGGGAGCCAAAATGAATCCCGCTGCATTAGAGGCGGAATTCTAACTATTGCTTTCCCACGCATTTGGCCCCGACTTATTCGCTATTGAGAAACGTAATTACGAGTTAGCGTAATCCACTAGATTGCTTCTTATCATTGCTTCGATTATTTTGGCTTTTATTGTTGTCAGTCAGAAATGTAATATTGTTCGGCTTGTTTGCTAGTTGCTATAATGGAAACAAAGTCACCGGAGTCGAATTTCTGCTCGTGTCGCATAACTCATAATTAGAAGGGACTCAATAGGTAAGCATATCCAAGCGCCCAAAAAACGATTTATAAAGCTAATTAAACTATTTACTTTAAATCTTCGATCAATGGGGCCACAGGAGTTGGCTATGAGAGAATATCGAACACATTTCATGACGGAAACCGTTTCAGAGACTCAATAAACATTTTTCTACGTTAGGGGACCAGATCGCGACATTTTACGATTTTTGTAGCACATCGTGTATGTTTTGTCTATTTGAACATAGATAAACTCCTTATAGGTCGTTTAATGTTGATATTTTTTTTCTGACGAGCTTTGGTAAGTTTTGGTTAAAAAAATGTATTGTTAGTAAAATTTTATTTTTATTTTTTTTTACTATGAAAATATATCGCTTGTAATTTTTGCAATGTATTTTTATTTTTTTTTGTTTTGACCCCAGTTTGGAGGTTCATTATTTGCCCATAGCGGGGATCTTAACAGGTGCTACCACCCTGGTTCAGGGTGAATCTGGGAATAACAGCAATTAAGAGGTGGTTCCACGCTACTCAATACCTTCCGATAAGAGGCCTTGCTGCCGGATGTAGTTCATCGTCATACCCAGTATGAAGCACAGTAGGAGTTTCCGTGATGTGCATACCCATAGATGGTGGGACCATAAATTAATAAATATGGGAAACAAAAATTATTTTTCTCTGCATCCTAACCAAATGGTACAGAATAAATCCAATTCGCTGAGTCCGAATCCCTATTCGTAATTCTCGTAATTCGAAAGGATTTTGCGTTATCTGCATGCGATGGTTTTACAAAGTAGATGTTCATTAATTAAATAGCCATTAGCCATTTGTATGTAATTTTATTAATCATTTGTCAGTAATAGTCTATCTATCTATTTATCTATCTATCTATCTATCTATCGATCGATCTACCTATTTCTCTTTATGTTTAACTCTTCTCATATTTATCAATCTATCTAATTCTACCCTTCTCTACCTGCATATTTAATTCTACTCCAATCTACCTGTCTAAATTTCCTCATATCTTCTTACCTGTCTTCCTGTTTAAATCTTCCCACGTCTATGGAGCTGCCTATCACTCAACTTCTAATCATATCTAACTTTTCTATACCTATTTATCTACCTGTCTAATTCTAAATATATCTACCTGTTTATTTCTTATATCTATCTATCTATCTATCTATCTATCTATCTATCTATCTATCTATCTATCTATCTATCTATCTATCTATCGTCCATGCTTTGAATATGGCGGTCACATCTGGTGTGCTGCTCCTAATTATATTTGACTGTCATATTCAAATCATGGACGAGAGATAGATAGATTGACAGCAAAAACTAATCATTTTACAGTTGAAACGTCTAGCTATAGCCGTAAGTTCTATGTTATCAGATTCTTCTTTCACTCGTCTCGCTCGTGGAATTCTTTTCCGGCTTCTTCCTTTCCAGTCAGTTTTGAGATTTAATTTAAATGCAATATCATTCGTTATCTTTTATATTCTTGATTCCTGTTCTTTTATTTCCCTCTTTCCTTAATAATGGTTATTTTCTCATAATCACGCACACTAAGTAACCGCGTGCGTCTTAGCGACTTTATTGCTTTACTTTGGGGTAAAATGACTTAAGAAATAACCTACTAGATGTTAACTTTATATCCTATATCTGCGATATTTTCTGTGTATAATCCTCTAAATGCTAGAGAGTTGTCGGCATAATCTAACAATATAAATATATTTCTTACATCTAAAGTACCTCATTTCTCTTTTAATATTAAACTAATATTAAATACATTAGTACTCCTGGGGATGCTATAAGAAGTAATAAGGACGGAACTAAAGGAAATACTAGTAAAAAATAAATAGTAATAATTAACAGTGCTTTATCCACAAACGTTTGAATTAGACTATTATTGAAGAAGAAATAGAATGAAAAGAAATCAAGTCAAAGCCAATGAGTAATATTCCGTTTTAAACGGACAGGAAAGAAATCATGAAATAAAAATAGATACTCCATTATATCAATAGAAACACTAGTAATAATCTTACTTCGATATTTTATTTCATTTACCGAAAGGAAAATAACATAGCTGTATATATATATATATATATATATATATATATATATATATATATATATATAATATATATACATATATATATACATATATATATACATATATATATATATATATATATATATATATATATATATATATATATATATATATATATATATATATACATATACATATATACATACATATAAAGATATCTAAATTGGCATCATATATATATATATATATATATGATGCCAATATATATATATATATATATATATATATATATATATATATATATATGTATAAAGATATCTATACTGGCATCATTCAAAATATCAGATTCTGTTTTTAACAGACGGTAGATATATAGAACTCATGAAAACAAACATCTCAATTCCCAATTGGTTTTGAAGGCTACCATATTCATCTGATCCTAAACAATGTTATAAAGTAAGATTTGTTTTTCACTAATTCAAAATACTCAAACTGAAATAAAACTGATAAAAGTTTGGTATCTCCACGTAGACATAAATGCACAGCCTCCGCCAATATAAAAATAAAAATATTCAAATAAATACAATCTCAATTTTTTAACCAATTAGATGTCTTTTTTTTGCTTTTTGCTAAACTAGAAAAAGAATCAGTTGGTGTTATTGTTTTGGAAGTATATTTATTTTTAATAATGGATAGTCACCATAAAAAATTCCCCACTATTACCAGATATCCCATATCAGCCAATCAATGGAGACCTGATGATTACTTGGTTGAAACTATGAGTCTATAAAAAAACAAACTCTATTAACCAAGATAAGAACAAACATGTTTTAATGTTGGTTCTTCGTAGTACAGAGTTCAAATACCCCTTAAGGATCAAACCAAACTGATAAATAATTACATCGGTCGCACTACTACATGCCTATCCAGACGACTTACGTTACACCTACTTGACCATAGCTCAATTAGGGTTCATTGAAACACAAAACACCTACTGAAACATAATAGTCAAATATACAAGCATAATAACCTCAATCACATGTAAAAAAAGATTACAAATAATCGAAGACCTAATAATAAAAAAGAAAAAGCCAGCATTAAGTAACATTAATTATGAAGACGCTTAAAATGTGGTGACTGTGCTTGGAAAAAAATAATTCCTATAGCTGTAAATACATACATGAAGCAGCTCATACATTCAATAAAAATAAAATTATACTTGATAATAGCTAAAAGTATAACTGTAAGTGCTCTGAAGCGCAAGACGCTTTTACTTACTTTGTGTTCAGAAATGAAGAAAATTATAAGAACACACGAAAAATTAAATAAAATCTTAATCGGAGTACCTTGTCAGTCGCCCATAACTATATATATATATATATATATATATATATATATATATATATATATATATATATATATATATATATATATATATGCGTGTGTGTAATTTGGCTCAACTTTTCTTTTAAACATGTATTGAATGTCAAAGACAACATAGTCCTGCATATTCTCTTTTGAATTTTCTCATATTTTCTAATGAGACGTTTTATTTGAAAATGATATCGAAATAAATATTGTCCTTACGACTCTGAAGATGAACAATGATGTTCGAAAGTACTCGGTTATCGTACGGACAATATTTATTTCGACAAGGTACTGCGGTTAAGCTTTTTATTTAATTTGATTTGTTCTCGTATATGTTTTTCTTTTCTGTATATATGATGTGTAAAAACTTTTCAGATCTTCTGTATGTATGTGGAATTTCATCTATTCTTTTAGATATCAAGGATTATTTTTAAATGAATGCGTAGATTTTTATTATACATCTAGAATTATGGGAATGTTTTTTCTTGCTTTTATTTTTCAAGCATATACTCTGAGAACTCCCATACACATGAACGGTGCTTGTTGTTTATCTGTTGTGCTTTTTTATTATTTGTTTTATCTTCTCAGTGCAACTGTAGCTGATTTTTACTTTGTTTTTGTGAAATAACTGGTATAAATAATTGATTGGAGCAAGGCTTTTTGTATGAGTTTCTTACAAAAACATCTTACCTCGTGACATTTCTGTTTATAACATGTGTTTTATTAGAAATATTTTACAATGGCATCACGCAATCATTATCATTATCCATATCTACCATCTTCGTCGAGTAGACCGTGACCTTGAATGATCTTCTATCGCAATGAATGGTTGGTGTCTCATGGAGGCCCCGTTGCCTTGGATGACTCAAGTAGAACGCTGGAAAAATGATCGGTTACCTGTACTGATTCACGATGGACTTAGCTCCTACCTACATTCTTTACTTTTAAAAGTACCAGATCTGTTCAAAAATGAGGGACTGCTACCATATCTGGTTTGAAGCTTCCCTTTTTAATCTTAATATTGTCCAGAAGAGTTTACGTGGCCTTTTGTGTGATGAATTATCTTCCACCTTACAAGCCCTTTTCCACAGTCGAAACATGAAAGCTTCTCGCTATTCTGTCATTAGTTCTATGTAACATATTCAGACGAACTAAATTCCTACCTTCTATCATTTCAAATATTTACTGCTTGAACCCGTTATACTACATACACCGTAGGAAACTGCTTTCATTCCCTTCATATTTCATTAGTCAGAACTATATTCAAATCAAATAGCATCTGCCCACGTCTTTGTGGAATCGACTCTCAAGCCATTACTTTGCTGATCACTAAAATCTAAACCTGTTTATGTCGAGGTTTAACAATTATATTTTCTATACATACTCATAAACTGTGCCTAGTAATTCTAACTCTTCCAGCTCACAGCCCATCTCCTTCTGTAACCTTTTATTTCGAGTAGTTCTTTGGCCTTGTATAGGGTGATCATGAGTACAAATAAATATTGGCGGTGTGATATTGCATTATGCAAAGCAAGATTTGTTCATTCTATCACAAATACAAATGTATATGTCTATTATATAGTTATTGATATTTCTAATTATTTAAACTGATTGTCCTGATTCACAGGAAAGAGATTTACCCAAAATGGAAAGAATAATTTGCAACATAATTGTGTATTGAGAACACAAATTTCGGAATTTGCAAGAACGTTGAATATAGATCACAGAACAATCGAAAAATATACTGAAAAAATTGACAACATAAAAACAAAAAATGTCGTTACAAAAAAGATTTGAAGAAGCTGGTTTTGTTGACAGACAGAAATCATGTAAATGTTTTGGTAAATATTTGCAAGAAATCAAATATTCATGTTTACTATAAATTTGACAATTTTCCTATTTGAATTTTCTGATGAACCTTAATTCTTAAGTTAGTTATTGAATACTTTCATGGCGAGTTCTACGACAATAAAATATCCGTAACATTTCCTCTGTCGCGTCCTTAAAATATTTGAGCTTAACAACTTTAACAAAATATTAGAATAGCAATCCTAAATATGAATGCTAATCTTTATTTTAAGAAGTGGGTACAAGTGAAAAGATTTGAAATTGAAAACTTTTCTTCTTTCATTGAAACAGACTTTAAACACTTTACTTCTTTCTTTCATTTCCTCACTTTAAATTAAGTAGCTTCTCTGACAGTTTGTTTCTGTCTTTTCTCGTGATAAAAACGTTATAGTAGATTATTTATTTTGTATTGACAGACAGAAATACTTCTTTCTTCATTTATGTCTTTATTTCATTTTTCTTTTTTTCTTTCTTTCTTTCATTCATTTTCTCACTGAAACCAAGCAGCCTCTCTGATATGTCTTTTTTTGGCATTCCTCGTGATCGATACTGAATAGACCATTAGGTGTTGGCAAGGCAAAGCGTAAATGCTAACAAAGGAAGGAAAAGAAGCACAATTATAATAAGATGAGGTTATTGCAAGAACTGCGTGAGTGGAGCGAATAACTACATGAAAACTTGCTTGCTCTGTAGTTACTTCCTGTGACAAATGTTTAAATACTTCGGGGTATGTATGAGTTATAAAAGATCTAGAATAAGATATAAGTAAATTGAAAATAGAATAGGCTGTGTTAGAGGTAGTTTCGTCCAACACAGCAAGTTGCTACAGAATCAAAAATTTAACATAAAAACTCGAATCATATACTTAAATAGCATTGTCAGATCGACATTGTCGTCATATTGGTATCCTGCATGGCACCGAAGTCGTTCAGAAATATCTAATATCTTTCTCAGATCAATGGTTAAAAATGGCTTTGAGCGAATGAAGCCAGTAGGTCTCGGCAAGGATTATCCTTCTTCGAACCTCCCGAACTGGCGCCACAGAATCACAAACAAAATGTAACAATTAACAGAAGCCACACACTTGGGAACTTTCAACTTTGAACAAAGAGTTAGAAAGCACATCCACATTCAGTATTGGAAGAGCATTGGCAGTGGGCCCGCGAAACCTAATTTCAACTAAAATGTCAACTGACTGTAGCACTGGTTGATAGGTTAATGAATGTCAAATGTTTCCTCATGATCTCAGAAGAAAACTGATATTTAATTATTTCACCCCAAGCAAGGAAATAAAGCCACTAATAAAGATTGGGTGTGAAAGAATATGAAAAAAAAAACTTATTAAGGATGAAAGAACATTAACATAACAGGAATTAATAAAACAGAAAATACCGATTGATATTGTATTTAAATGTTACTATTTCCAGTGTGCTTACATGGAAATGTGTCTTTTAAATGGAGCAGCTCAAAAACAAGATGCTTACGATATATATAAGACAATATAATATTATATAATATATTATATAATACATATAATATATAACATCTTGTTTGTATGAGCATTTCTTCAAGGATGATCAGCCTGTTTTTGCAGTTTGATTATGCTAGAGTTTTGGTATTGTTGGTAATTTGCTGTCTCATGTTACTATGATCCTTATGCTGCTTATTAATGCGTTGATGACGGGACTGTAGTCCGACATTTGGCAAGTCAGTCTCTGTGAGCGTGTGGTTGTGGTATATCCTGTGATAGACATTTTGTATTTTTTTTCTTTACAGCGAAACATTCTCCTAGTGGGCAAGTATATCCATACACAGATTTGGCCATGCACAGGGGGGGGGTGAAGTTTGGGATATATTATTTTTAATAACTAAGTTAATAGTTTTTAATTTTTTGTAGTAAATAATGGATCTGATGTATTTATTTTATTCAAATGATTTTACACACACACACACACACACACACACACACATACACATATATATATATATAGTCTTTTTGTAATTCTGATGCATTTGATTTTGGTAATTTATGTTAATAGCAATATTGTCAATATTATGTTTAGGACTATCGTTATTGTGAAAATTGTAGTTTAAATTGAAACTGATTTGTAATTAGGGAACCCATTATTAATAATTGCTTGTTTTATATGGTTTAATATTTGCTGGAATATTATTTTGAACAAGGAAATGAGTTTAGCTCTTTGGATTAGTTTATTAATGACAACAGTTTGATATTTTTCAGGGCATTGACTGTTGTTTAGAAGGCAAGAGATAGAACTGGTATACTTTTGTATGAAGAATTTATATACATATATATATATATATATATATATATATATATATATATATATATATATATATATATATATATATATATATATACAACACACACACACACACACACACACATATATATATATATATATATATATATATATATATATATATATATATATATATATGTACACACAGGGTGTGGCAGAAATACTTACCATATATACCTCCCAAAATAACCTCCTATATCATGGTAAGACATAAGTTAAATGAAGACACCGTTTTGGGGGTCAAACTAATTTTTAATCTTACTAATATAAAGAACCCTTCCCGACCACCTAGTAAAAAAGTTTACTCACCCTAAGGTATTCTATTGATAATTATAATTTTGGATATAAATAAGATTTAGGGAAAAACTCTGTGCTAAATAAGTGACTCACTTATTTCCTGCAACTTGTAATCAATAGAAACATAACCGAACAGCTTTAAATAAAGAATAATAGCGGTATAATTTATTTATAATAGGTAATATAGTTCGAAATATTTAATAATCTATGGGTCCTCCTTTATTTTGAATAACCTTTTCAATCCTTTTTGGCATTGACTTGATTAGGTTCTGGCAAATCTCATCTCCAAGCATTGAATTCCATTCGGATATGAAATTCACAATCAAATCCTCTTTGTTGCTCAACTGCTTTCTCGAGAGCCTGTGCTTTATAATGCTCCATAAGTTTTCTATGGGGTTGAGGTCAGTAGATTGGGGCCTCCATGTCATAACACTCACCTGCTTCTCATCAAAGTATTCCTTCATCAATCTTGATTTGTGACAGGGAACATTATCCTGCATAAAAATGAGCTTGGTGGGGTCGATTTGCACCCTTTCAGCAGAAGGGAGCAGACAAGACTCTAAAATTCTCTGGTACTGCTCGCTCCTGATGGTTTTTCAATAGGTTTTAAGAAACCAGTTCCATGAAAAGAAAAGTATCCCCAGAACATTATACTTAGCGGATGCATGACAGTACTTACTGCTAAATTCAAAGAGCTTTCAAAGATTCTTCTTCGGATTTTAGATCGCTTATCCTTTGAATTAAACTCAACTTTCGGAGAAGAGAACATTTAGTAAAAAAAATCAGCTGAGTCAGTTTTATCGAACAGCACTGTAAAACCATATTGTTCATGACTGTTACATTGTCTTCTGAAGGTCGACTCAGCGTTGATTGCAATTCTGTGAGATGATGTGTGACCAAAATATATGAAATGCAGGAAAAAAAAGATTATGCAGTGTATACCTACTTCTGGCTCACATTGTATATATATATATATATATATATATATATATATATATATATATATATGTATTAAAGGCAATAAATTTGTTGGTATATTTATACAAGTCGATCCTAGTAATATAAAATATTAAAACTGATCCTCAAATATATCTCAATGTATTTATTATTACAGAGCGCATATTAATGCACAATAAAATCACAAATCACCTCATATGCGGAATAAGCTTATTTCGACCGACGAAAATATTCGCCAGTCTTATTCAGCCCAGGGATAGATTGAGTTCGTGTAGCAAATAGAAATTTAACTGTGAATACTTAAAAAAAGAAAGTATCGAAAAAATAATCCATTTCAATCTTTCACTTAGTCGAAAGCCACGAATTAAGCTTACTTGGTTCGAAATAAGCTTATTCCCCATATGAGGTGATTTTCGATTTGATATATATATATATATATATATATATATATATATATATATATATATATATATATATATATATATATATATATGCTTGCACATTTTACAAAACTGTCTATTAAATTACTCCTGTCCACTTGGACAATGGCAGCTAGTAAATAGTTTCCACATATTAATCAAATAGAAAACTTGTGGCTCATAAAAGTGATGCATATTAGAATTGAAAAACATATTCAGTCAACGATATATAAGAAACAGTAACACCTACCGCAAGAAATATTCAAATCGAAACTGTAGAAACATTAATAAATTCAACACACGAAAGACCTGATAAAGGCCACAAAATTTTACAACTCTTATATTAAAAAGATATATAATAAAATAATTTTCAACTGATATTGTTTTAATCAAATATATATTTCGGTAACCTATCTATATAATTTGGACTTATAAGTAAAAATTCATGTAGCACGTTGTTTTTGACATGAAACAAATTACCATCAATATGTTTTAAGGTTATATATTATGAACCAAGATATGTGGGTGGTGTAACTGCTATAGGCGAGGTAACTGAAATCGGCGAAACGAGTTCACTTCTGAGATAGTCCGTTGCATTCACATGCAACCATTTAAAATGAGTCCACCTCTTCGCTCTATTCCTAGCTATTCGGCAAAATATTAGGTTGGTGCAAAAATAATGTCGTTATTTACATAAGTAACATATGTGAGAAAACGACATTATTTTTGCACCAACCTAATAGTATACTTATCTGATTTCTCCAGACTTAGTATCCTGACAGTTTAGTAGAAGGAAAACTCGGAATTCCCAAACATGAAGACGGCAACGGGAAATTATTTCCAGGGCTTTACGGGGAAATATTTGCCATTCAATATACACGATCGTTAATACACACATTTTATGGAAAATAATGATAAAAAAACACATACTTATACTGAAGTGACATGGCATGATATAATATATTTATCAAGCATAATTGCGGAACAATGTTTCCACGGGACTAGCTCGTTGACCTTTTCCTTTGTTTTGTATGTTAAAAGTCGAAAGCACTTAACATTTAATAAGAATTACATTCACTAAAGTAATACACAAATAAAAAAAGGTATCAACTGCTTTCTCTCGCGGTTTTCTATCTTTAAATTTTTGTTGCCGTAGACGTGTCTCGTTTCCCCACCGGGTACTTCAGTGTCCTCAGCTAACCACGTGTCGCATCGTACACAGCATAACATACAAAGACCATAAGCTGATAGGTCTACCAAAACGATAATGAATTCTTCTTTTAGGTAAGTCAGACTCACAATATCTTCAACTGGATTTAATCACATTGAAGGTACGAACAATGGTAATGGTAATATTAGACAGACATAATATAAGGAAATATTCGACATTTATTGCTCGATCAGCGAGAGCCAGACCTGGTTGAAATTCATAAAATCTTTGCCGTAAAACAGTTTTTCTTGAAAATTGGTTTCTCAAGTCCACGAGCTGTTATTGATCTTTCTACTATTTATATATCACTATTTGCGACATGAGGCATCATACAACAGAAACACAAGCAATTACAACTGAACAGAGACGAGAAATAATGGTCTTGGCGAGTAAGGTTCTAACGACTACTTCGGTCTGATTTAATTTAGAAATTAACAAACTATAATAATTATTAGTTTTTGATCTGCATTTCCAGATGTTTGCTGATTTTCATGGGAATTCTCAGATAGTCAATACAATATCGAAGATCGGAAACATACAATAATGTCTATTTCCGACTCACGTTCCTAATGAAAGTGCGTAGAGTGAAGACCCTCGGGCGCGATGATAAAAAAAAACAATAGGAATAAACCGAAATAAATATGTGTTAAAATTTAATAATAATAATTTCCGATCTTTGGTGCTTACTAGCGATTAGAGAATGACGATCTTGGTGTTACGATCGAATGCAATATGAATTAGATGAAAAAAGGATGCTAGTTCCAATTAATTACTTCCGATCTACGAACGATCGTATAAAGAGGATCGGGGAATCACGATGAAAGCAAAATGACAAAAAGAGTAAAATAAAATAAATACTCTTCCTAATTTGAAATAATAATTTCCAATCTACAATATTTATCAGGTCATCCCATAAGTTCTGTCCGAATTTTGAATAAAAAAAACAAGTGGCCAAATGTCATATTTAATTACAGATTCAATGACCAATGTAATTTCCCTGATTATCTATGATTTCCTTCCATCTATTAACAAGCTTACTAATTCCATTACTGTAAAATTCTTTTGGCTTTGATTCGAAGAATTCACAAATGTCAGTTTTAACCTCTTCCTGTGTTACAAAAGCTGTTTCTTCCAAATGATTCTGTAAGCTACGAAACAAATGGTAGTCTGAAGGAGCAAGATCGGGAGAATAAGGTGGATGAGAAATTTTCTCCCAACCAAGTTCTTCGCGCATTGTCCTGATGAAATATCACCCGTTTTCGATTCCCTAGAGCAGGTCTTTTTCCCTCAAAGCTTGGTTCAAACGCTCTAATTGCTGATAGTATATTTGAGCATTAATTGTTGCATTAGGTGGTAAGAATTCAAAGTGGATTATTCCTTGGCAATCCCACCAGATTGAAAGAAGAATCTTTTGCTCATGAAGTTCCCTTCCCGGCTGTGACTGGGGTCCTTCCCCTTTACCAAGCCACTGTCTACGACGCTTAACATTTCGATAAAAGATCCATTTTTCGTCGCCAGTCACAAGTCTATTCAAAAAACGTGAAACAAGTTGGCGAGAATGGAGAGAAGAGCAGATGTCAACTCGGGATTTGAAGTTGTTTTCAGACAATTCATGAGGCACCCATTTTCCAAGTTTAGGAACTTTTCCAAGTTGTTGAAGATGACGATGAACATTTGTATGGTTTGAACTGAGAACCATTGCCAATTCCTCAACTGATAAAGCAGGATTTTCTTCAGGGTTGCTTCAAGAAGCTTTTCATCAAACTCAACTGGACGTCCGGTTTGATCTTCATTTTCAAGGGTGAAATCTCCACCTCTGAATTTTGCAAACCATCTTCTGCAAGTTCTTTCATTCACACATTCCTCTCCATAAACTGAGTGAATGTTTCTAGCCGCTTCGGCTGCTGAGTTTCCTTTCTTGAACTCATAAAGCATTATGTGCCTCAAATGATTCTTGGGTACTTCCATGTTAGCAGGGTTTTAATCAAACAAAATTTAATGTTATTGTTCTCTGCAATAATATTTTATCAGTTTAAATGCATCTAAACATAAAAATAATGTTCAGCTCCATTAGACATTATAAAATACTCTTTAAATTTCGTTCATTTTAACAAAAAGTTAAAATTCGGACAGAACTTATGGGATGACCTAATATTTACGACCGTAGAATGGGAGTTTCTGTAAAGAGCACGAGAAATATCATGAAAGAGATATTAGGTACAATTTTGAATAAATTATTTTCGATCTACGCTGCTTACTAATGATCGTAGAATGATGGTCTGTGAGTGTCGATACAGAAGTAGAGAAATAAGATGAAAAAATACTATTCATAATTTGAAATAATAATTGCCAATCTACTGTAGTTATTTAAGATCGTAGAATGACGACCTGGTTATTGCGAAAAAGTCATAGAAGTAAGCTGAATGAAATACTAGGAAAAATTGAAAATACATTATTTTCAAACTTTTCTTGTTATGTGCATTGTTCTTTCAGGACATAGGCAATCATGGCACTCCACTTCCCTCTATCCCTTGCAGCTCTCAACAAATCTCTTCCTTCTGTTTCCTCCCCCAGACCAGAATAACTATCTGACATTCATGGAAAATGTCATAGAAAGCAACAGAAATAAGAAGAAAGAAATACTAATTAAATATTAACTATAATTATTTTCGAAACACGATGTTTATTAACTAACGTAGAATGAAGACATAGGACTACCGTCAAGAGACAAGCGAAACAAGACAAATTCCAGTCAAAATTTCATATTGATTATTTCAGGTCTCCAATGCTTACTAACGATCGCAAACAGGCGATTTGGGAATTTGTGATATATAGCAAAAAGAAATATTTAATAATGTAATGACATTTTTTCCTGCCTGGCTTTTATTTCAGAGGCTTTCAGATTTTTTTAGAAGAATCATTCGTGTCATTTTACAAAATATATGTTTGCGTTCCATTATTAAGTTTGAACCATTATGCATTTTTCAGGGATTCTTCAAAACGGTCGTTAGCGAACAGAACAACAACGCTTCATCGAACTAACATTTGAGGTATATGAATGCCTCTAAATGAAAATGCCAGGGAAATATGCAAGAAAAATAAACAGAGAAGAGGTTGAATATATTAGTATTAGGGAACAGAAAACAAGCAAAGCATTTATCGCGGAAATAACCTATACGACAAATACATACATACATAAATAACCTATATCATAAATACATACACACGTCCATAAATAAATAAGAACAACAACAACAATACACTCCCAATGATATCAAGTATCCGTAACGCGGTTTAGAAGGTAGAATGATTCTTGGAAGTAGTCCCGAAAGCACCAGGCACAAAAGACACAAAAGGGGCTAGTTGTTGTTGTTGTTGTTGTTGTTGTTGTTGTTGTTGTTGTTGTTATTATTATTATTATTATTATTATTATTATTATTATTATAATTATTAAGAGAAGAACGAAATTTAAGAAAAGATAAAGAAAAGAAAAAAAAGCATTGATTGGTAATTTTAAACAATATATTAACAAAATATCTGTCTTCAAGTTATATTTAACATAAAAATATAACTGTCTTTATTTCTGATAGGAGGTATTGTAATTATTTACATTATATTATTCGGATTTTTTTTGCCGTATTTATTCACAACGTTTCGGCCGTTGTACGCTCCGGGCTTCATCAAGTGATTGGAATTTCGAAATGAACCCTTTATTTCGACACACAAGGTTACATGGCTCGCTGGATAAATACAGTTAGCATCGAGTGACTTGACCCAAAGTTTTGTGGATTCAATACATGGCTACAGCAGTGGTGAACAAAAAAACTTGGAGAGTTAAAGTTAATGGTATATAAATGTAACATCAGGAAGAGGCATGGTACGTGGAAGTAGAACAATCTACTCTTGTGGACGAAATAAAGTGTTCAGTTGGAAATTCTACTGAAGAATACCGGGGTGTACAACGGAATAAATCGTCGTGAATATGGCTATCAAACAATGAAAATAAAAATATAGCGTGTATTTTTCTTTCCTTTTCCTTTTCTAAAAATGGTGTTCGTATCTTTACTGTTGAAACATATTAGAAGGGTTACGTTAATCATTATTATTATTATTATTATTATTAATTTGTTTTTATCATTTCACACCGAGCGATAATGTCATTAAGATGGAATGGATCACTGGGAGGGAAAGAAAATGAGAAGACAGTACAGGGAATCGGAAACCTAATTCTAAACAGGACAAAAAAAGGATAACCATTTATTCCTGTTCAATAGACACGGAAGGTGTCTGAACAGGACCTTATTATCATTATTATTATTTATTTATTTAATAATTTATTTATTTATTTCCTTTGATTTCTGGTGTGTACACATTTCTTTCCCGGTCCCGCCCAAAGACCTAAGATGAGAAATAGCATCATGAAATTTTCCACTAACCAATTAAAAAACACACACACATATTTTACATAGATAAAGACCTTCTTCTTCTTCTTCTTCTTCTTCTTCTTCTTCTTCTTCTTCTTCTTCTTCTTCTTCTTCTTCTTCTTCTTCTTCTCCTCCTCCTTCTTCTTCTTCTTCTTCTTCTTCTTCTTCTTCTTCTTCTTCTTCTTCTTCTTCTTCTCCTCCTCCTCCTCCTCCTCCTCCTCCTCCTTCTTCTTCTTCTTCTTCTTCTTCTTCTTCTTCTTCTTCCATTATTTTTATTATTATCATTATTGTTATTATTATTATTATTCAATATATCACGGTATTGTTGCTTTTATGTCTTGAGTAGCAGACTAGATACTGTCTTTCAAGTCACAACAATGAGAACTAGTACATTTCGAAGAAATTTGTCTGAACCCAATAAGGCAGATTTGTTTTGCATTCACAACGTGTATTCTATACCAAGTTGTTCGACAAACACGTTAAACATCGATGGGATGAAGCCGGTGCGAGTTTAGCATTTTACTCCGGCATTCTGCCCAATATGGCAATCTCAAACTTTAGGTCAGAGTAGTTGCTGAACTTTTCTATTTGTTTTGATGTTCAGTTGTAGTCAGTAGTTATGGCCCAATCAATTATTCCGCATACATTTTCAATTATGCTGAGAACGACTCATACAGTCTGTCTAAAAGTCATATTCCCAAACTATCTTTAGGTTACATTCTTCCTCCATTATTCTCAATGGTACAACTAAGTACACTTTCTCGGAAACGTTTTAGTCATATCTTTGCCAAAGAGACAGTAAGACTTAAGGCAACCATGATCATTCTGTCTTTTGTACTATCACTGTGCCAGCATATTACAGCCTCTGTTTATATTTGTAACACTATCTTGTTTATCTCTTCAAAGTCTACATCTATAGTGGAGTACAGGTTGCTGTCTAGGACAGCAACGTGTACTATAGATGTAGGCTTGTACTTGCGCAGCCGTGATTAAGCTTTCATTTTTTTCTTTTCAAGTCGATTTCAAAATTCTTTTAAACATCGAGGCTTCAATGTCCTTCAATTCTTATATCACTTTCTCAAATTATCCATGAAACTACGTGTCCAATATTGGCCATGTTTCTTCCTGCCATGGAGTTTTCATTTTCTTTCTCTTCGCTTACATTCTACGAATTTGTGCTGTTGCATATTGCAACAGTTCATATTCCCGGTTCACCAACTATTGTAACAGAGGCCTTCGTTCACTTTTGACACAGTCAACTAAACATATTACCCCTTGTATACCATCAGATGTCTTGATATAAAATTTGTTGATGTTAAACATTCGTTGAAGTGCATCATGCATGGTGAGCATCAAAGTGGACATTATATCAAGTTTGGCAAATGTAACGTTATCCAATTCAATATCGTCGCAGTCTCTCTGCCCAAATGATTGCTGGAATCAGGTTCCAAGTTTGAGATTCTAATTTGAGTCCCTTCCGATATAGATCACAAACTCTGTACTTTCTCTCTCTATAAATGATGCCATCATTTTCGTGATACTTGTATCCACTTTCATCCGGCTCACTCATACCAGCATTTTAGTCCAATGCCATAAAAAAGTGCCGTCTTTCTCTGTCCATAGTCAACACAGCACGTATGGAAATCCGTAATCACAGTTCTATACCATGACTACATTAACGATCTTCCTTATCTTCTTATTATCATAATCTTCTTCTTCTTCTTCTTCTTCTTCTTCTTCTTCTTCTTCTTCTTCTTCTTCTTCTTATTATTATTATTATTATTATTATTATTATTATTATCATCATCTTATTATCATTTTATTCTCATTATCATTATTATCTTAGTATTTTTATCTTATTAATCTCTTATTATTATTATTATTATTATTATTATTACCTTATTACTATTACTTTATTATCATCAACATATTATTATCATATTATTATTATTATTAATATATTATCATCTTATATTATTATCTTATTATTATCATTTTATCTTTTCATATTAGTTTTTTTATTTTATTATCATATTATTATTATTTTATTATTATCATATTATAATGAACATCTTATTATTATTATAATTATCTTATTATTATCATCTTATTTTTATTATCTTATTATTATTATTATTATTGTTTAATAAATACGTACTATTTTTTAATTGCCATGTTTCTTCGGATTCTGTTTTTGCATTGCGATGGCTACATGGGAAAGATGCGGAAACGGTTTCCCTTTGCCTTCACCACTGTTTTTGAATTCCGAATTAACATTCGTCTAGAGTAGTTACCATCCAAGGCTATTTAACCCCCACGTTCAAATGTGAACAGAAGAGACAAGGCGGAAAATTGTACTCGGATTGGCGATTCCACTTTCCCCAATGTTGACCGTTTCACTCCGCGCGCAAACGGTGATTATGCGCTGATGTGGTTATAGAGCGTATGCGTTTTTCAAAAATTCTCTTTGTTATATATTGTCAGAACATTTTATACACTTCAGTAGATATCCTTCAGTCTCTCATAACAACATAAAGACGTTATTGTGTTCATTTGAAAATATGTAGAACTGTATTTCAAGGCTTTTAAGCGAACTTCTTTATCAACAAAAGATTTCTCTCGCTGCTGTTGCTTTTAATTTCTGTCTTGACTTCCACCAACGATAAGTTACGAGATGCTGAAATTCTCTCGACTTATGACAATTAAACTCAGCACTTAAATTCTATAAATTCAAAACGTATAATTGATTTGGCAAGAGCCTCCGAATATTCCAGCGTCAAACGTTTCACGCGTTTTTGTTGAAGAAAAGAAACTCTATTCAATAGTTTTCGAATAACGATTTAAGAAAATGGAATCGTGAATGGGGAGCAGCGAAGCTGAGAATTTCAATCTTTGAGTTACGCTCTCTTGACTTTGGACTCGTAACTCACTTGCTACACAATAATATATTGCCTGAGATTTTTCAGTCCACGACTTTGAAATCACCGGAAGACCTGCTGGGCAATAAATCGTCCGTCAAATAAAACGCGATAGCAATTGTAAATTGAAGAAAAATACTCGAGGAATTAGAAATGCCAACTGGTACACGTATGCACACAAATATTCCAGTCCGCCTTGCTTACAATAAAAGACGGAAACGCTAAAGGAGATTCCAATAGGCTAATTATTGATAACACTCGCGGATTGAATAATTTAAGACGGACAGAGATTATTTGTATTAAATAAGCTTTAAAACGTTAACCTGCAAACCTCGAGTTATGTTCTTAAATACCCTCAGATTGATACTTTAATATAGATGCCAGGGATAGTATCAAGCCCGTTCAAAAATATCAAAACTGTCAGCTATATACAAACTCTTTTTTCAAATCAGTGATTAAAATGGCTTTGAGCGAGAGAAGACAGTGGGTTTTGGTGAAGACGTCACTTCTTAGAATTTTGTTGACAGGCGCTACAGAAACACGAACAAAGAACTATACCAAATAACTGAAACAACATCTTTTGACTAACTTTTAAGACCATGAAACACGAAGAGAAAATAATGATATAATCAAGATATTAACCTTTCCACTCTACTTCAAATGAAATGGTAGAAATGAAATCCTCATCACTACTCGAAAGAACGATAAAAGCTACTGGCCATGAAAAAATTATTGTCCTGAAAAATTGTTTTTAGATAAATATTTTATAAATTTCAATTGACAGCACTACTGGCTGCTCGGCCAATGAATGTTTCCTTATCAGGAAAACGGCCATTACCATTAAAATTCTGACATAAGTCAATAATTTGGGGGTACCCATGAATATTTGGCTAACTTTCCATTATTGTCTACATTAATACCTCACAAAATATTATCTGATGGCGATATATTGTTTAAGCGGAGGCGATACATATTGGGACCACTGATGAAATGTAAATTTAATTAAAACCTGGTTTTACTTATTTAGAATCAACTAAGGGAAAATGTCTAGTCAGGGCATGCTGGTCAGAATACCAACGCGAATGATAATTTCACATCTCAATAATTTCAAACATATATTAATCAGTGTTTGATAGCTGTTGCCGAGTAGAAGTAGCTCATGGCCGTCATCCGATTTTTCCTGCTGTGCACATCCGGCATTCAACACTTTGGTTTTGTTATAAAGTCATACGGTTGAATTAATATTTCCTTTCGAAGGAAAAGCCCGCTGGACGCAGGAACTTAAGCCAGGACAATATGAATATCTACAAGGAGTATTCGACAGACAAATATTAACTAATACACGTCCTATTGAAATTGAATATCGAGTTACTATCGCTTATTTGACTTCCGCTTATTTGGCTGCACGTGAACGATCTACATGAGAAAAGGGAGAATATATAAAAAGACGCCGAGATCAGGCAGAGATTAGAACATAGACTGATTGATGTGTCTATGTGGGTATGAAATTACTTAGATTCCACATATTATGTACATATATTTAAGCTCACTGGAGGATATAAAATGATGTATTCGTCAGTCAAAATAAATTCCAGTTGTAAGAATTGGGATGAGGTTTATGCTAGGTTCAATCATAAAACTGCATTTTATTTTATCCATTGGACATATTGCATCTTCCCATATTGTAACGCGTGAGGATGCTTTTGTCCTTACACCAGTAAATCATAAACTTATATCACAGGCGTTAAATTAATTTGAAAGAAAGATCTGTATTTCTAATTCGTAAAACACTTAATATTAAATATTCATATATCGACTGCTAGTCATGCATTTGGTTTAATTAACGATCTTGATAATCAAGTTTTTCTTGACACCCAAAGAATAGCATATGTAGATAATGTTTTTTTTTTTAATCATTTCAACCCAAGCACGGAAATAAAGCAGGTAAAACGCAATGAGTGTTAGAGAATATGATAAAAACATACTATTATAGAGAAACGCGGTAGCATCTAGCGTTTTCATCTGTAAAATAATATGACCTAGCCGCCATTGTTGTATTGCGTTTAATTTCGTAAAGTCTGGATACCAACGAAGAAAGCTTATTAAAACAATTATCATGAACATTTTTATAGAAAAGTCAACATGGAAGCTCCGATTCGGCGGGGAGAAAGTGTCTGAACACGAGATGCCAAGTCAGGTCCAACAACATTGCAGATACTTCTTTTGAATTTATCTAAATTCTCTAATAATCAATCTGCGTGTGCTTTGTTTGTGTTTTTTTTAAAAATCTTTTCACCCGAAGGAAAGCGATAAAGCGACTAGATAGTAATGGTTTAATGATACAAGAAAATTAACACATTGTTAGGGGAGAAGGGATGGATTCATAACTTTCCCAAGTTTATTGACGTGTAAATAAATATAATGAACCCAGCGGGAATTGCAACTCCCCGAATCACAATTCCGAGATATTTTCCATTACACAATTCTGCAGATAAAAACGTACAGTAACTGGTTTTCCAAGCGGTTACTCATCCAGGATCGACGTTGCTTAACTTTGGTGATCGTACGGGAACCGGTTTGTCAACGTGATATGTCCGTAAGCCGCCCGGCTAAAACAGACTAAAACCGTTGGTAAATAACCATTTCTGAATACCAGTGGATTATTAGCTAGTTTATCTTTTGTTTATTAATGTTATCATTAAATCTTTGATAACCATAAGTACGAGCTTCACGCATTGCTTAGATTAGATATAGTAAAAAGTAATAAGATGTTTTTAAGGTTTCAGAACTGGCTATTAACGCAGTGTAACCCGTCTTTGATCGAGTGTTTCATTACTGAGAATTTATGCCGTTCAATTGGAGCAGTTTAAGTTTAAAGTCAGCCCACCTGAAAATCAATATTAGTAACAACATTTGGGTGCAACTGAGGCACATCTCCAAATGAGGGGATTAACAATTTGAATAAGAGTAGCCTTGAAAAGGGCCGTTTTTACGTTCTCAATCTTGCAAGGAAGGAACCTTTTCCAAGGACCATAATAATAATATAAGATAATTTTTATTTAAAATATGATTTTTTTTATAATTCTAATAATCTTTTACGTTAGATTTCAATTCTGTAAATTGATTGTACACTGTTCTCACAGAGTGTAAAATATTATGTTTTTTTTTTATTTTTCGCCTTCAAGGTTGTAATTTTTCCAGCGAGTTTGAACTCAAAATCGGCACTGAAGAATTATCTACCAAACAAAATAAATTTAATCGAAATCGGATGAAAACTGTGGAAACGCATAAACAACAGGCAATTACACACACACACATACACACACATACATACACACACATTTTACTTAAGTGCAAAAAACAGTTTTTATATCCGATCACACACACATATACATACACACACAATTTTGAGAATTATAGATATAGATATATTCTTTACTTACTGCTAAAGAAATACTTATTCTGCTTGTTTATCAGTATCTTCTTTATGTGCCGTGTCTCTTCACGACGTATGCGATCCTGCCTCTTCCTGAATCTTGTAGCACTTAATATGTTTGTCTTTCTTTTATTTTTCCTAAACCCTGTACCTCCATCTATTAATTCAAGCTCACTAAGTAGATTATACGTTGTTTGCCTCCGTCCCTTTTCCCTGTGCCCTAGGTACTTCAACTGTTATATTCCTGATGTTATGTATAAATTTCATTTTTGGTTCCATTTTCTCTAAAACTTTGTAGTTTTTCGGGCCATGGTATAAACAGCATCCTTAGGTAGAACCACGATCTTTTTGCTTCAAGTCTCTACTTCATCTTTGAGGTGATCCAGCACTGACTGAATACAAATATCACGTAACTTTTTAGTACTCTTTTTCTTGTTTCTACCAAAGATTTGTACTTCTTAGCAATCTGCTTAGCTTACGGAATTTATATATGGCGTATTGGAATATACGCCTTTGGGTTTCAGTGTCACACTTTAAGTCCTCTGTTAAAAAAACTCTTGCGTGGAATATTGCTGTCATATATGGTCTGGAGCCCTCGCTGTTCGTCTTAGGGTCCTCGACAAAATCCAGAGACGAATATGCAATGTGGTTGGCCCTGATAAGGCATCTCGTTTACAGTCGCTCTCTCACGGACCTGCCGTTGCTTCCCTCTGTCTTTTCTGCAAATACTTTCACGGGAACTGTTCCGACGAGCTATTTTCACTAGTTCCCAAACTGTACGAATTTAAACGCGCCACTAGGTCGGCATCTCGGTTTCACCCTTTCACTGTCGAGACGGTTAAATGTAGCCGTCTCTTCTACTCGCGTCATGTCTCGCACTCGCCGTCAGTGGAATTCCCTTCGTCTTCCTTGCTTCCGTGATAGCTCTAATCTCTAACAATTCAAATGCAATGTCAGTCGACATCTGCAGATGCCTTGATCTATTCCCCGCCCTTCTCTTCATCCTTTCCTCTCTAACGCCTCTTTACTCTTGCTCCGACTTTCTGTAAATCCTTGCGTGCTAATGGCACTTCCGTCTTGTTTCAGATGAAACAACAAACAAACAAACAAAAATTTTTTTAAAATGCCATGTCATTTTCGGACGTAGACCATCAGATGTATTTTCTATATCAATTAGGAATTGCCACGCCTTCTATATTGATTTCTCATTGTTTTCCCAAATGTTTAGGAATCAGAATTTCCTACTTTTAAACTGACTTCTACTAAATGCTAGAGAACACAATCTAGCCTGTTATTGAACCCGTAACTGAGTGTTGAAAAAGAGCAGAGTTATTTATACTATTCACATTGTTAGGACTGTTGACCTCATCTCTGTTTTCATATTCAAGACATTTCTTCAGGCGTTATATGCTGGAATTTTGAAAACTTTACTCCCTCTACTTGGGAGAGAATCTTCTACTTTCACGTGCCATAAATTTCTGGATATCTCAGTTCCAGTAACTCAATTCTCCAAATTCTTGTTCACACCTGCTGTGAGCAAAAATTGAACTCACAACACTTTGGGTCAAGTGGATTACTCCAGCTAACACTTTCATCCACTGAATCATATATCATTGGGACCATCAGGGCATGAAGATTTGGTTGTTATAAACCTAATATCTCTTTGCAATCCTTTTTACCTGAGCTCATATTGCAATTTATATTATTGTTGTTATTCTCTAGCTCTCTGTACTAGCGATTCTCATATTGTATTAGTGCCTACACTTGGCCAAATTATGAGATCTTTGTGACCTGCCATATGCGCTGATTCCCTAAGTTTTCGTATTTTCCAGTGATGTCCTTTGTCTATTATAACAATAGTGTAAATAGTTACAATATTTCATCTCAGAAATATAAACAGATGAAGAAGAGAGGCATTAGAGATTATCCAAGGGCATTTATCTGAAAGTGAATGCAATAAACTTGAAAAGAAATTCGAAATCTGCGAGCTAATTCCCCTTCGATGGTTGACAAAAAATACCGTAGTCAAACATATTAAATAAATTATGTAATGATCAACTGCTTAAATCTGTGTTGCGTTAGGGATATTCGTTCATACGCTAAATATGAAATGACAATCCGGACATTTGATTAATTTGTGCAAAGCTGAACTAATTAGTAATTGTTTTGCAAATAAGCTATGTTCGTACAATTAATTATTAGTTATGGCGTAGAAATAAAATTAGAATCCGTAATTCTAAAAGAAAATCATGAGAGTAGGATGAATAAAGCAGTTAAGCAACACATAATTTTTTAAAGAAAATGGAAAGAAAAAAAGAAAACTTATACTTAGAATGAGAAAGTGTTTAAATTTCTAGGTCAACTATTGAGGAAAGTGGGCTCCCAGGATATTTTGAAAGGAAGAAAGACAGCGGGAAACAGCGAGTAAAGAAGAAGAAGAAGAAGAAGAAGAAGAAGAAGAAGAAGAAGAAGAAGAAGAAGAAGAAGAAGAAGAAGACGTAAAAAGAAGGAAAAGGGGGAAGAAGAAGAAGACGTAAAAAGAAGGAAAAGAAAGAAGAAGAAGAAGATGACGCAAAAAGTAGGGAAAAGGAGGAAGAGGAGAAAGACGTAAAAAGAAGGAAAAAGGAGAAAGAAGGAGATGACGTAAAAAGAAGGAAAAAGGAGGAAGAAGAAGAAGGAGCAGAAGAAGGGGACGTAAAAAGAATGAAAAATGAGGAGGAGGAGGAGGAGGAGGAAGAACAAGAACAAGAACAAGAAAAGAAGAAGAAAGGAGGAAGACGAGGAAGAAGAAGGAGAAAGGAGGAGGAAGAAGAAGAAGACGTAAAAAGAAGGAAAAAGGAGGAAGAAGAAGAAGACGAAGAAGAAGACGTAAAAAGAAAGAAAAAGGAGGCAGAAGAAGAAGAAGACGTAAAAAGAAGGAAAATGGAAGGGGAAGTGGAAGAAAACGTAAAAAGATGGGAAAAGGAGGAGGAGGAGGAGCAAGAAGAAGAAGAGGAAGAACAAGGAGAAGAACAAGAAGACGTAAAAACAAGGAAAAAGGAGGAAGAAGAAGAAGAATAAGGAAAGAGAAGAAGAAGAAGAAGGAAGAAGAAGAAGACGTAAAATGGAGGAAGAAGAAGAAGGAAGAAGAAGAGGGAGGAAGGAGAAGAAGAAGAAGAAGAAAAAGAAGACGAAGAAGAAGTAGAAAAAATAAGGAGGAAGAAGAAGAAGAAAAGAGGAAGAAGAAAAAGAAGAAGAAGAAGTAGAAGAAGAAGAAGAAAGGACCAAGAAAAAGACGTAAAAAGTAGGAAAAGGAGGAAGAAGTAATAGAAGAAGAAGTAAAAAGAAGAAAAAAGGAGGAAGAAGAAGAAGAAGACGTAAAAAAAGGAAAAAGAAGGAAGAAGAAGGAGCAGAAGAAGGGGACGTAAAAAGAAGGAAAAAGGAGGAGTAGGAGTAGGAGGAGGAAGAAGAACAACAACAAGAAGAAGAAAAAGAAAAGAAGAAGAAAGGAGGAAGAAGAAGAAGAAGACGTAAAAAGAAGGAAAAAGGGGGAAGAAGTAGAAGAAGAAGAAGAAGGAGAAGAAGAAGAAGAAGACGTAAAAAGAAGGGAAAAGGAGGAAGAAGAAGAAGTAGGAAGAAGAAGAAGAAGGAAGGGGAAGAAGAAGAAAAAGGAGCAGAAGAAGGGGACGTAAAAAGAAGGAAAAAGGAGGAGGAGGAAGAAGAAGAATAAGAAGAAGACGTAAAAAGAAGGAAAAAGGAGGAAGAAGAAAAAGAAAACGTAAAAAGAAAGAAAAAGGAGTAAGAAGAAGGAGTAGAAGAAGACGGAAAAAGAAGGAAAAAGGAGGAGGAAGAAGAAGACGTAAAAAGAAGGAAAAAGGAGGACGAAGAAGAAGGAGGAGGAAGAAGAAGAAGAAGAAGAAGAAGAAGAAGAAGAAGAAGAAGAAGAAGAAGAAGACTTAAAAAGAAGGAAAAGGGAGGAGGAGGAGGAAGTAGTAGAAGAAGAAGTAGAAGAAATAAGGAGGAAGAAGAGGAAGAAAGGAGGAAGAAGAAAAAGAAGAAGAAGGAGAAGAAGAAGAAGAAGAAAGGACGAAGAAGAAGACGTAAAAAGAAGGAAAAGGACGAAGAAGAAGTAGAAGAAGACGTAAAAAGAAGGAAAAAGAAGACGTAGAAGACGTAAAAAGAAGGAAAAAGAAGGAAGAAGAAGAAGTGGAAGAAGTAGGAGGAGAAGAAGAAGACGTAAAAAGAAGGAAACATGATGAGGAAGAAGAAGAAGAAGAAGAAGAAGAAGAAGAAGAAGAAGAAGAAGAAGAAGACGTAAAAAGTAGGAAAAAGGAGGAAGAAGAAGAAGGAAGGAGAAGAAGAAGAAGAAGAAGAAGAAGAAGAAGAAGAAGAAGAAGAAGGAAGGATGGAGAAGAAGAAGACGTAAAAAGAAGGAAAACGGAGAAAAAGAATAAGAATAATAATAAGAAGACGTAAAAGAAGCAAAAAGGAGGAAGAAGAAGGAGAAGAAGAGGAGACGTAAAAAGAAGGAAAAAGGAGTAAGAAGAAGAAGAAGAAGGCGTAAAAAGAAGGAAAAAGGAGCAGGAAGAAGAAGAAGAAGAAGAAGAAGAAGAACGTTTCAGATTTGGATAAATGTTTATGGTATAAAGGTAATAGCTGTTTCAACATTCATAGACCGAAAAACCTTTGCTACTATGCTGACATTTATAAAATATTAATATTTATACAAGTTTCCAGGAAATTTACATTTTTCAAATCCTGTTCTTCTCTAACCTTTTGTTCGAAGTATATTGGAAAGTCAACATCTTAATTAACTCATAATTTTCTCTCCCAGTTAAATGTGCTATCCAGTTTAGTTGTTGTTGAAACTCATCGTTGGGGTTCTGCTATTTGGTAGAGTTATTTGTTTATGATTCTACAGAGCCAGTCCACAAATGTTAAGGTCGCCATGATCCACACGTTTCACTCACTCAAAGCCATTTTTAATCATTGATCTTAGAAGAGGTTAGAAACTGACAGTTTTGGGCATTTCCTAACGAGTTTGACGGCATGTATGACATCTATATGGAAGACTAGTGTTTTCAGGTTAACGTTTTGATTTATCAGGTTTGGCGAAACTAACTTTATCCAATGTTAAATTTCCTTTTCTCTTATACAGTAATTTTTAGTCTTTTTTTCCGGTGTTGATGATATTGTTCACTATACTATCAGCTATTTTCCATTTTTGTTGAATCATAGGTTTGAACTCATGACCACTAGATAGTATACCAGTAACACATGTATAACCAACTCCTATATCCTCTACGCCACCGTCAGGACATTAAAGGATATGTCACAATGTTCAACATTAGGCACAACTGATATCAGCCAAATTAATGGACACCTGATGGTCGAAACCTGATGTATTTATAACATCTATATTAGCCAAGATGTGCACTAATAGTTCGAAATATTTCAAGAATATTGACAATTACTCATAAAGAAATGAAATATTAAATTAAGATATGATTTCTGAGAGTTGGCAGAGTTTTTGTGATTCAGTGGAGTTAGTCCACAGGGTCTTATCCTTTCAAAGGCATTTTTAATCATTGCTTCCCTGTACAGTTATGGGTTAAAAAGCAGTTGAAATCGAGCTTTCTAGCCTTGGATAGCAGACGACAGGAAATCAAGAAATATACGGAATTCAGGACGGCGATGATAACGGGAGCATCTCCCATTATCTATATTCCAAAGAGTAATGCCAGTTCAAAGGAATCTGCAGACAACAATGACTGCCGACATCCAAAAATGATATGACATTTTTTTTAAAGAAAATCTCATATCGCAGTCAATGACTGCTATATTATATCCACAATGTTCCATAAAATAGCTGAGTAAATAATTTTATGAAGAAATTAAAATAAAATAAAAACGGAAAGTTATTTGTATAATAAATTTGGTCCGTGATATCACGTGTTTATTTAAAAAAATAATTATAAAAGACATTTTGTTCTGCCAGGACTGTGTATTCCCTCAACATTTCCTTATAGATTGCCTCAATCCTGTTTTATATTTAACAAATAAATGGAAGAAGAATGTAATAATTTCAAAAATCCATCGGCGGTGCTAAATGCCACATTTCAAGATGCAAATCCATTTCTCCATAATTTAGATTTTTTGCGCATGTTTGCATAGTGAAATATATGCTAAATTGAGAATATTTCCACAAGACTTGCTCGAAATGTATATATATATATATATATCTATATATATATATACATACATACATATATATATATATATATATATATATATATATATATATATATATATATATATATATATATATATATATGAACACGAAAAGAAAAGTTGCAGACCGGGGGAAAATTACATCTATCTATCTATCTATCTATCTATCTATCTATCTATTACCGCTAGCGAACTAGCAACTTTTCTAAATATATATATACATATAACAATGCTATATAGGTATTAAAGCACATAGTTTCTCATGGAGATGAACAGAAAGAGTTTCATATGCAAATTATATGCAGCTCACGCACCCTATATATATACATATATATATATATATATATATATATATATATATATATATATATATATATATATATATATATATATACGCTGCGCAAGCTGTATATAATTATCTATCTATCTATCTATCTATCTATCTATATATATATATATATATATATATATATATATATATATATATATATAGGAAGAAAAGAAGACAGAGAGAGCTAATAATTACGCATACATATATAATAATGATGGAATATAATATGATATTCAAGATATTAACGCTCCACACTATGAAACCCCCATCAATCCTGGAAATCTCAAGGGCGATAATATCAATTGAACTTCAGAAAACCTTTTTTCTAAAAAAAATTGCTTGAAGAGAAGAGGTTAACAGATTTCAACCGAAAACAGGGTTGGCAACTCGTTCAATGAAGGCCAAATATTTCCTTGTAGAAAAAAGGCTATTATTAACATGACCATATCCACATACATTAAAATATATATATGTATATATAGATATATATTTATACATATAGATAGATAGATAGAATAATGTAAGCATCTGTGCATCTGTGCAGTGTGTGTACATTTTTTCTGCGTGTGCATATATATATATATATATATATATATATATATATATATATATATATATATATATATATATATCTTATTATTATTTCTCTCTGCGGTATTTTAGTAAATTAACAGATTAAAAGATAAATTCATTTCTTTAGTAATTACTGTATCGTATATTTATAGGTATCTTACACCCACATACAGAAATATAGACAAACACACGCATATATACATATATATATATATATATATATATATATATATATATATATATATATATATATATATATATATGACAGAATACATAAAATATTAAAAACGTCATCTTGTTTGAAGAACTTTCCTTAAACGCGTCAAGTTTTTGTCTCTTGAATTACTCACAATCATATAGATACACACACACACACATACACACACACACAGACATATATATATATATATATATATATATATATATATATATATATATATATATATATATATATATATATATATATATATATCCAAGCGAGTTTTGTTAAATAATTTAGGCATATGTCTATATATTTTAATTTCAATCCTTTCAAATCCACGGATTAATTTCTTGGTAGCTGTAGAAAATTGAACAAGAACAATTCCAAAATGTTTTTTTCAAATAATTATTATTTCCCCAAGTACTTTCAATACCATCCGAGATCTTCTTCAGGAGTTGAATGCCTGCGGATATGTCTGCATAAACACCGCAAAATTAAAAAAAATGAAATTACCTGTTATGAAGGGAGGTTACTTATTTGATTTTCTTGTAGGATAGCTTTGTTCATGATCACGCTAAAATTCAAAATATTTATTCAGACTTGTTAAATTGTAAATAATATATATGTTGGTTTTACTACAACGACCATGACAGGAACGCTTACGTTTCACTTAAACGATCATAGTTCATGTCTCACCCTTAAACGATCATAGTTCATGTCTCGCCCATATTGCTTACATTGAACAAATTCAAATATTAAATAAATATGGGAGATTATAAAGACTAATGTCTATTTATTCATTTTCACCGATACCGGGAGTAAAATGAGAGTGTTGGCTAAAGAAACTTTTAATCTACAAACACAAGTTTTCCACCAAATCCCCACCAGTAACGATAAATTTTCGAGGTGGTGTTCGTTTGATTTACTTGCTTTGTTTGTTTAACGGCATATCAAAGTCTTATGGGTCATTTAATGCCGGACTTCAATTTTCTTGGAAGATTTCAAGCAATAAAAATATATGTTATTCTGCTTTCACAGTTGAATACATGATAGATGGTACTCAGCTTTTGTGCAGAAACATATTTGTGTGGACATAATTACTAGAGGCGGTCATATCATTTATCTTGCAGTTTTGTTGAAGTTAATTTCGAATACAGTTTGATTTAAGAAATTGTAGTAAAATAATATATTGATGTTATTTATTATTTTTAATTTTACGACAATATTTTTAACAATATTTTTCAATATAAAAATGTAGTTTTATACTTTCATGGTGTTTCAAGTAACTAAACTCTAGTTTGGGGGTTAACTATTTGCCCATAGTTGGGGCCCTAACAGGTGCTACCACCACGGATAAATGTGGACCTAGGAACAACAGCCGTTAAGAAGTGGTTCCACGCTCCCTAAAATCTCCCGAACGAAGGCCTTGCTGCCGGATGTAGTCTGTCGACATACACAGAACGCTGTTCTATTGGTGTGTTATAATGATTTACACAAAGCACAGCATCAATTTGTTTGCCCCCTGTAAACGTTTATACAACGTTAATGAATATTAGTGGTTGAAATTATTAGAAATCTCTGTACGTATTTACATGTCAGACGCTATTTTCCATATTTCTATCTATGTCGAAAAAATGATTTATTATCAACCGCTACTACCGTACAACGAATATACGAGTCTGATGTCATAGGCCACATAATAAAATAGGAGGAACTGTTTTCAATGTGACCGTCGTAGAAATGTCCGTGTGCTTGTGCTTGTAAGTGCCTAGACGTGAAATCATAATGCGTTAGTAAGCAGACCGAACAAGCTATGAAATCGGCAAAATTTTCCTCCCGATTAGCTAATAACCTAATTGTGTTTGTCAAACGCAAATTTGTCCTGAGGCGGTACTGAAAACGTCCAAATGTATCAACAAACCAGACATTAATCGTTATTTGGGGCAAAGGTATATGCAGGTCTGCTGATGCATCGGTTGAATGACCACAGTGTGCATGTAAAGTTGGTTGTAGCACATGTACAGGTTGTGCAGTCAAATGTAAAAATGCTTTATTTCCTAATAGCTTCCCGGGTTCATATCTTATGTAAAATTATATGATTTTCTAATTCAGAATAAATATTTCTACAGTGATATACAAGCCTTACATGTTTACGCTGAAATTACATCAAATGCTCAAATGGTCTGGCAAATTATCTATACAACTCTGGAATATCAATTTTATGATCACAAACACACACACACACACATTATATATATATATATATATATATATATATATATATATATATATATATATATATATATATATATATGTATATATATAATCTGTTTCACAACATGCAAGGGAGAAAAGCCACTAAGACACAAGGGCTTACTGGGTGTTGAAGAATTAGGAATAGAAATAAAATTAATAATGAGCGGGAAGGGAAATGAGTAATCAGGAGGACAGTAAGTAGTGATCAAGATTGCATTTAAATCTTTTCAGATTTAAGATGGATGTAAAATTATGGAGCCAGAAGGCAGTTGCACTGGCGAAATGTTCGAGAAATGGAAATGTTGGCATAGAATTTACGTTTACATCTCGGCAGCTCAAGGCTAAATTGATGGGATCTCGACGTCAGTTGAGTACTGCGCTTAAATTCAAAAAGTCTATAAAACATGACTGTATTCTCCCGTCGAGGACGATGGATGAGTGTCCAGTAAATCCAAAGAATTTACAGAAAAAAACCCTGCACAAACGAATTGTTCTAAAGTGGTCAGTTGCACACTCTCTTTATCATAGTACCATATTCTGTAGCGGTATGCTGTGTGCTACATTACAGATTATAAAAGTTTTTGGTTAGGTATTTTCCATCTCTTACGTGTATACTGGTCGTTGATTCCTATAATAAAAAAAACCATCCGTCTTTTACCAATCCCCTCAATCTGGTTTGAATTTTCCTTCTCCAAGACTGGTTGCCAGCCAAATCTCCAGGGCACAGGCTGTCCTCCTCTTTACCCATATGTGGGGGTGTCGATGGTATGGCCTCATACCTTTCCAAATGGCATTTGCGTGTAAGTGAACTAGAATTCGTGCTCGGTTTTCCGATTTCTTATACCTAGCCATTATTCAAGTTTACAACACAAGGTATTCTGCAGCGACAACCCATCAAGGCACTGACCAGGTTCAATATTGCTTACTTTCGTTAATCGCACGACAGCTGGACCGAGATATGCACGCAAACACGAATAAAATAGCTTAAGCAATAAAACGTCGTTACACATACGTATTAAAAGGTCCACAAAAACACGCATAAATATATATCCGTAGTTAAATCATTGGGATTAAAACATCGTTGAATTTTGTCATTTACTCAGAAGATGATATGAAACATTTTAGCATGCTAAATTATAAGGATATCCGATTTACGTCATAATATACGTGAAAACACCGTAGCGGTTAGTGGCGCGGGGAATGGAATTGGAAGACCGAGATCAAAATCTAGACGAACGTGCTGCGTTTATTTGCAGTACTACGCTTGTGGAAAAAAAAACATGGGAAACTGGGATCGTTAGCCTTGGTAGGGCAAATCGTCTAAGCGAAAATCAACTTTAAATTCAAAGCCGTACAGGAAAGAACACGAATTAACTCGACTCACATTCTCGCGAATATATTAAGCTGTTGGGTGTAGTAAATGCCTGAACCTCGAAAGGACTTGACATTAAGCGATAGATACGTGCAAAATATGTCAGTTTTCTCTTTCGAAAACAAACTCAATACAGAGCTGAAAACAGGATTTTAAAAATAATTTCACATCAAGCGAGGCAATAATGCCACTAGGATGTAAGGCGTTACAGGGAATGAAAGAGATTGAGAATACGAACAGAAAAGATACAACAGCATCACTCAGTAACCATTTAACTTAAATGAACCTTGTGCATTGTAATGGGTGAATAATAGTATAAAAAATTAATTTATACAACGAAGGTATTGTAAAGTTTAATTTTGTCTTTAGTCGATCTTTTGCTTCGTTATCATTCATTGATATTTACATTGAAGAGGCGTATTCAGTCTTGATAACATTTCGTGTATATATATGAGGACCTCCAATCGGTTGCAGACTGGGACGGGAATTGGCTGGTTAAGTTTAATGCCTCTAAAATAAAACTGCTCTCTATTACTCACCACGGGGAACGATCGCTGCCGCCCATTAGAATGTCTGATACTCAACTCCACGAGAGCAACTCTTTACGACTGCTTGGTCTCACACTGTCCGCTGACCTGAGATGGAGCAATTACATTGAATCAATAGCTTCATCTACCTAATGGAAAGATGTTTCTGAGTGTCGTCGCCAAAAACTTTTTCTCGCCTGAGTCCATCCTTCAAATCTACAAATCAACCATTCGCTCTTGCATGGAATACTGCTGCCATATATGGTCTGGTACCCCCGCTTTTTCGCCTTAAGTTCCTCGACAAGATCCAGAGACGGATAAGCAATGTGGTTGGCCTTGATCTGGCATCTCGACTTCAGTCGCTCTCTCACAGACGTACAGTCACCTCCCTCTGTCTTTTCTACAAATACTTTCAGGATAACTGCTCCAACGAGCTACTTTCGCTAGTTCCCAGACTGTATGAATTTAAGCGTGCTACTAGGCTGGCATCATGGCCCCACTCTTTTACTGTCGAAACGGTTCAATGTGGGCATCTCTTCTACTCCAATAGCTTCATGTCTCGCACCTCTCTTCCTATTACTTGTTTCCCTGATAGCTATAATCTCCAACTATTCAAATGTAATGTGAATCAACATCTCCAGATGCCCTGAACTATCCCCTGTCCTTCTCTTCATCATTTCCTCCATCACGCCTCCCACTCAATAACCACCTGCGTACTAGTGGCATCCCGCCTTGCTTGTCGTAAAATGCTTAATATATATATATATATATATATATATATATATATATATATATATATATATATATATATATATCCATCCATATATACCCAAGTATAGGATTGCTGCATACGGAATAAAATCCAATAACCCCAAAATACTATTCTTAAAAGTGTGTTCAATACAGAATAGAACAAATTTAATTTATTCGAAAATTATAACATAAATATGTTATAAAATCACTTTGTTTCAACACTTCTGGTGTCTTATCAAGTGATGATGTTGACGCCATCACTTGAGAAGAAACCAGAAATGTTAAAACAAAATTGCTATTTTGTAGTGATTTTATAACATATTTATTTATAATCTTCGAATAAATTATCTATCTATCTATCTATCTATCTATCTATCTATCTATCTATCTATCGTATTCCCTGACGATCCACGTAGGTGAAACTTTGTTAGGTTTAATTAGGTTTGCTCTACTTAGCGTATCGAGCACTTTACTTAGTTATATTTTCTTACTCGTATCGGTTTTTTTTTCTTTGGACTCTGAACTTGGATGCTAGACGATTATTTTCGGCTTACGTACATGTTCTCTGTTCTTTCCTTTTCTTTACCTTTTTTTTTCCTTTGGGTATTGGTTTGTTTATTTGCAAACCCTGGCACCAAAGGTTTTCCGGACGAGTATAATTTCTTATATTTATAAGATTATTACTATTACATATATATATATATATATATATATATATATATATATATATATATATATATATATATATATATATATATATATATATCACTCCTGTGCTAACCTCTTCCAGTCAATTGTAATCTACCTCACATATCCTCATAATATACGACACTTTCTCCCTTCTTGTACGCCTTTGTAACAACCTCATTTAATAATGCTCTATCTTGAGCAACACTTAGGCTTTGTATTAAGCAAACAATATTAAAAACTAAACAAATAGTTACTCGGTATGTGATCATTTAATTTTTTTATTCTATTGGGTGTCATTTAAGCTAGCTTCTGCGGAGGGCTCTTGATTGAGCCTTCATCTCAATATACTGCAGAAGAATCCAAAACTGATCACTGCATTTAAGTATTGCATTAATATTTAAGCTTACCTTTCAAAATTTCAACTATAATTCTTCTGCCGCCATTTAATTTAAGGACAATTTGATATACCGTAGGTCCTTACTTTCCATACAAACAATTATTTTTATTTCATGGGTGGCTTTCGCTGGATTTCACAATGATTATTCCCAAATTTATTTCCAAGTTAAAAAAAATGTTATCGTACAAAAAAATCGTCAAAAAAAAAAATCACGCCGAAAAAAATCGCCGAAAACGATCGCAGAAATGAAAACTGTGGGAATCCATTTTTACAAATTTTGGATACATCCTTATTTACTAATGAGCCAACCAAAAGGAACTGACTCATTTTATAGTTTACCAAGAGAAGGTTAACCAATCAGAAAACTTAAAATATTCAATCCGATGTGTATAAAGGCGGCCATTTTGTTTTGTTTTTCTTGCCGGAATATCCACTGCTAACGTTGTCAGATGAAAGACCTGAAGATCTACGCTTTCCTACTCTCTCCGAATATTCACTGCCAACCTCTGATATGAAAGACCTTAAGAATTATTGAACAGCTGCTACCAGATATTGGTGTTGTTTCATTGAACAAATTACTTACGTTGATTTTCTACATTCAGACTACGGTGAACATGTATAACAATCCAAAATTTCAGGATTGCGGGTCCCGATCCGTTCTGAAATGTTTTTAATTTGCTCACGGTGTCGGCCTGGTTCCAAAATGGTAGGATATATTGGGCTACGGTTTCTCGGAGTAAAGTTGAAAAAGTGCGATACACTGATACCCTGGCATTCGCATTTATATAGATTATACATATAATTCCCATGCAAAATGGAAGTATTAAACTAATAGCGTACACACTCTCCCTAACCATGAGACGTCATTCAAAGACAAGCCGAAGCCAGATGCGAGAGAATGTTACATTATAGTTGTCTTCTTGTAGTCTTTCACCAAACAAGGAAAACCTACAAGACAAAGTTTGCTTTCATTGCAGCTCAGGAGATCCATCAACTACATAAAACGAAGAGGCTGCCTGTTGTCTATATTTACTACTTCTGTTTTGTTCTAAACCACTGGAATATCAGAGAGAGACTACAAGACGCTATACCTTGCCCAAGAGAATATTCTCTTAATGCCTGTCGCCGTTGAATTTCCAGAGACCAATCTTTGTTTAATATTCAGATATATGCAGCAATACAGGGGAATGGAAAACAAGTTTGTTTTTCTTTTTAACTAAAAACAGATATACGTAAATGTTAGGAAAACACAAAAAGAAATGTAATTCGAAAAGGCTGCTTTAGTTTCTACGATCGTGCTTAGAAACTAGAGCCTATCAGATTTTCTGTTCTCTATAACTCTCTTTTCTTTCCCGATTTTTTTTTTGCATCGCTGCTTATGGTGTCTATACCTGTATTTTCCTTTTAAATGTTTTTCCATTATTTTACTGAAAATGTTTGTTTTATGGTAATAATTAAATTTTGCACCTCTAGAAAATATTGTTTCTTTTTGTTTTAACTTTCATGTGCCTTTCCATATTATTGTTTTTTTAATACAGAATATTTACCTATAGGTAGACAAAAGTTATATTATCACACAGGATTTTTTTCAGCAACCCTAGCTATAGGGTTTTACATTATACTAAAATAACTTTGGCACTCACCAAGGTAGAAAAAGAAAGATACAAATGTATATTTGAAAGTTTATTTTTTTGTCACTGCTATGAATTAAAATGTGTTAATGAATGCGTATATTCACCGTAAATCTACAGCTCCAGACGTAAATCTTGGTACAGAATTAGTGATGCACATTAGAATGGGAATACTCTTTTTTTCAGGAACTCGGCGATGGACTTAAGCGTCAAAAATATACTCCAATAGAAAGAAAAACTTGCTTCGCTGCTACGTGGTATCTAACCACCAACATGTGATTGAATGCAGGATTGTTTTCTCATAGATGATGAAAATATCTGAAGAAACTGCAATCGGTATATACTGATGAATAACGAGATTACCTGCTACGAAGGAAATGAGAAAAAATCAGAGTAGACCAAAAAAAGATGGTTGCATGCCACACCTAGTCTGGATCTGCTCAGTCCTCAAATTCGCATTTGGTTTGGATTTGCTCAATCTTAACTTACGCATCTGAAATGGATCAACTCAATCCTCTCTTTGCTCAGCTGATCTGGATCTGCTACATCTGCACTTCCACATCTGGCCAGTATCTTCTCAATCCTAACTTTCTCATCTCTCGTCTGGATCTGCTCATCTGGCCTGCATCTCCTCAATCACCACTCCCACATCTAATCTGGATCTGCTCAATCCTCACCTTCTCATCTCATTTGGATCTGTTCAATACGCTCATTAGCATCTGGCTTGGATCTACCCGATCCTCACGTTCACATCTGGCCTGGATCTGCTCAATCCTCGCTTTCGCATTTGGTCCCGATCTGCTCAATCTTCAGTTTCCAGCCCTGATGGAGCTCAAAATCGTTTACGCGATCTTATTCAAGACGAACCATATTTCAGATAATATATTTACAACCACGACACACCATGACACATCCACAGAACCAACTTACCTACATTCACCACGTGTTTCAAACATAAGCAAAAAAAGTTCCATCCTGACACTTTATTCTCCTAGAACTGGCATATTGTAGAAGAGAAAGCTGTATGGGGGATTACATGAACACTCTATCAAGTATTGATCCTTATCTATCCTCCTCCTCCTCGTAGGCTAAAATTCCTACCATCTGCTATTTCATTTATATCACATATCTCATTCATCATTACGATTTTAACAGTAATACCATGAGCAGCTCCCGAGGATTGTACTATTAATTCTAGTATTAAAATCTTTTGACGTGTATAAGAACTATAATGGATCTATTAGTAACAATCAATAAGATAACGATCATCTTTTTTGTGTAAATATGATGAAAAAAGATCTGGGGCATTTAAAACCAATAAAAGATGGTAAGAGAAGTATAGGAAAAACACGGGAATGCAAAAAGGTCGGAGAAATACGGGAATGCCGAAAATAACATTTTCTTAATATACGTATTTGGGGATATGGAATAAGTGCCACAACAACAAATACGTTCAATTTGTGTCGACAAGTCAATATTTGTAACGAAAACGAAATGCAGACGGAGCTGCCAACCGCTACTGTTAACAGCTCTGCCCCCGTCGGTCAAAGAGACGACGTTTAGTGTGCTGTCTCTGCAGAAGGAACATATGTGGCTGTCCTGCCAGAACAGAAGCGATGCGAACACCGTGACGTCTGGTTATGAAAAGAAGAAATAGATAACCCGCTTCATCATGAAATAGACGGGAGGTTAGTTATTTTCAAGGCCGAGAGTATGGGGTACTTAGTGAGGATCTAACACACTTTTCAGTCGTAACTGATCTAGCGAAACAAGCTTTCTATCCGTTACACCACGGCGAGATGCTTAATAGATGGGAGGTTGACCTGTACAGAGTTGGCTATGCAATTGACTAATTTGCTATAGTTTTACGCTTCCAAAAAGTAGGCCTATTTTCATGAGAGCGGATGAATGTATAACGTGATTGCTGGTGGTGTTACCCAGGATTACTGGTTGTATTGCACTGAGTCATTTGAAATTCGTTTGTCCTTAGTTTCCGGAGTCTCGTCTGCGTTCGTCTCGTACTTGTGGTATTCCCGTGTGGAAATCTTGTTCCTTGTTCATCATCCAGTGTTTGGCGCCTTTAGTGTTAGATTCCGGTGCTTCTGATATCCCTTCCTTCTTCGTTAGCAGATACCCAACCAATAAGAAGAAATATCTTTCAGTTATGCAATGTCGAATTTTACATGAGACCCTCAGTGATAATTGAACACACTCACTCAAAGAAACAGCCTAGCCTCGCTTACCATGGGCCTACAGCTACAAATAGGTTTAGTAAAAGAGCTTGTTTTATGAGAGCGAAAAAAAAAAGCAGTATGACACGGGGAGTTATAAACATCTAAGTCCTAAATTGAGCAAATTAAAAGAGATGGATGTTTCTCAAAAGATTTTGCTGGTGCGTTACCTAAATGGATTCCATCCTAGAATTCATAAAAATATCGCTGAAGAATATTGCATATGTAAAAGTAAAAAAAAATATATGCCTATCAAGCGAGGTGTGTATTTCCTCCATTCTACCAATAAGTAACATCTATCGTCCCTTCGTTTTCAGACCTGCTTTAAAAGACAATGATCTGCTTGTAATGAAATGCAATGTAATGCCGTCTGCTTATCTTGTATGAGTTGACGCGTGTGCTGAACCGCCTGTAATGTGGCTTGTCACACAGCTTGCTGGCACTTCAGCTAAAATACATTATCCATCGATTTACTGTGTACACCTCCACACTTTATTCTCGGTAAAAATTCAGTAATCACCAACATATATCCACGGGTACAATCTTTGTTTACTATGGACCAATTTAAAACACACACATGCTTAATACAAACTTTCATGCCAGACGGCATTTTGCAAGACTACTGTTAATTAAGAAATTAAAAAAAATATATAGGTTGGTGAAAGGAAAATTTAATCGCTACTTCTATATCGCCAGTATTTTTCTGTGACGACGTAGGCAAATATAATAAAAATGAATAGCATTACTTTTAAGTGACTTGCATTTCTCTCGTTTCAACCCCTCTCACCCTCTCACTATTTCAATCTCTCTCTCTCTTTCTTCATATATATATATATATATATATATATATATATATATATATATATATATATATATATGAAGTTTAATTAAAGTGAATTGAAAAGGAATTACGATTATAATTTTTTCTTGTGTACGTATAAGTTTTTTTCTTTTCTGGTCCTAATGTCTGTAAAAATTGTCCAAATGTTTTATATATCCGATTGCTTTCGGTTATTGCTTTAGTCATTACGAAGGGTGATATTTTTTTTAATATTTAACTGAATGTATAGACATATTATGTATGTATCTAGAGTTATATGAATGTTTTATTATTTTCCAAACAAGGTCAGCACATTCCGGCCGTGTTCATAGTTGCTGTTATTGAGTGTTGGATTTTTCTTTTTAGTTTTTTTAGTTTTTTCATTCTGTAGTTAAAGCTATTATACTTGCATTTTCTAAAAGTTTGATGCTGATAGATTTTGGTAGGTTTCCGTGTCTGTTTAAATGAATCCCAACTGAGGTATGGTCAGAGAGGTGTAACGTGAGTCTTTATGATAGGCATGTAGTGGTATGTTCAATATTGATTTGGTTTGGTCAGAAATGCAGTTCCTTAAGGGCATGAAAAGAAAACACTTATAAACACTTATAAATAAAAAGTTTAATCGTAGTATCTTGTTAGACGTCTGTTAATGAAACTTGTATTAAATAGGGATTGCTGCCCAAATACACAATTATCTCTCTCTCTCTCTCTCTCTCTCTCTCTCTCTCTCTCTCTCTATATATATATATATATATATATATATATATATATATATATATATATATATATATATATATATATATGTATATATGATGAAAAATATGGAAAAAGACAAAGCAAAATCCGAATATGCAAGTTTACTGTTTTAATGTTGTTTTACTGTCGACGTCAGACGTTTCGGTCTAGTAGACCATCTTCAGGGCATGGTTATTAGAAACATACTTAGGATTAGACGATATTTAAGTCAACATGAAAAGACGATAGACACAAGACTAATCAGAAACAGAACAACTGAAATTCTGACGTCGACAGTAAAACAACATTAAAACAGTAAACTTGCATATTCGGATTTTGCTTTGACTTTTCCATATTTTTCATCATACCGTCGGAACTACATCCACATATTTGCTTATATATATATATATATATATATATATATATATATATATATATATATATGTGTGTGTGTGTGTGTGTGTGTGTGTGTGTGTGTGTGCGTGTGTATTATCACAAAATCAAAAGTCAACTTCTAATTTGACTTGTTTTGCAGCGGAATTGGCGCCATCAGAAAAACATTATTTCATATGGACAAAACATACGTGATTAATGTTAAGTGACTGAACGATTTTTTTTTTGTTTTTCCATACAACATTCTTTTTAGAAATTAGTTGTGGACTATTTTCAACAGAGCGGTTATTTTAAAATGTTTCTTTTTACAACGTTTGCCTGTCCGACATATCTGCAGTATTAATTTAGTAAGAATAAGTGATAAACTGCAACGGTATACTAACTCAAGTGGATTCGTAGATCGTGACCATTTTGGTCTGAGTAAATTGCATTAACTTTTTTTATTAAAACAGAATTTTTTTCCCGTTCAAAATTATGAACACGAAGATTCCGATGGCACGCAATTTCTTTGTATTTTTTTAACTTGAAATCCCTTTTATGTTCCTATATTCTTATTAGATTTCGCAATATTTAGCTGGTGTTTACATTCTGTTTGATAGATATCTCCGAGAGTAAATTTTGTTTTCTTTTTGATCATTGGTTAATGTACATTTTGTGTTGTTGAAAGTAAATTGTTTGTGTGATAAAGACACATGGTTTTTCTAAAAGGTCTTATATATTTATAGCACACACACACATGGCGCAGCGGAAATACCTCCAACACAGTGGCAAGATATTGATTTCATTTTTTTTCTTACAGTACGGTTCACACTGTACACTGTGACCTCTCGATGTAAAGGGTTACCATAAGGTGTAGGATAGGAGGGGAAGATAACGGATAAATCTAGATTTGAACACGTTAAGATTGTAGTGATCGGTGAATCTGTTGCATAGAGCAGTGGTTCGCGGGAAGAAGCTGTCTGAATGGAACTTCTCCCCGATGGAACACGGAGGGAATGTCGGTGGTTTGCTACTATGTAAGTGGCATGGTGGGTCATAGACGTAAAGGTCAGACCTGGTGGAACCTGAAATGCAGTTCGTCCGAACACTTTCCATTGTAGTAGCAGTGATTGATTGAATAATTTAACTTGATAAATTTGATTGTTTAACGGAATATCAACTCCTTAAGGATAATTTAATGTGGAATTTTAATTTTCTTGGGAGTTTTAAATTAATAAAAATACGACATCTCATTCTGCTTTCACAAGTGACTACATGGTAAATGATACTCAGATTTTGTGAATATACCTGTTTGTGTGGACATAAGGACTAGAGATGATCATATGTGAGTTTTATGTTGTAGTTCTTTTGAAGTTATATTTTGGAATGCAGTAAGATTTCTTTCAGAAATTGTAGGATATTATATGGATTAATGTCATGAAATTGTTATTTCATGTTTTTTGTTTGGTTGGTTAATTGTTTAGCGGCATAACAACCACTATTTAATGCTGAGAATTAAATATTTTTTACACGATATTATGGCTTCAATTAAATATATTTAGAAGGTAACTCTATCTCTTCAACTACATATGAAACGTATTATTGTTCATTTTGCTATAAAAATGATTTTTTTATAAATTCAATGTTTTTTTTGTTTTGTTTTTTATTTAGGGTTCACTATTTACCTATAACCGGGACACTAACAGATGACGCCACACCGGGTCAGAGTGAACCTGGGAATAACACCAATTAAGAGGTGGTTCTGAACTCCTCAAAAGATTCAAACTCCCGGTCAGAGTCTTTGCTGTCGAGTTTATCATGGTTAGAGATTAGAGGGAAGACACCCGTTGTCAATAATGTCAGATCATTATGTGGCAGATATTTTTAGAAGTTATTTCTGCCACACCCTGTACACCCATACACACACGCACACACACACGCACACACACACACACACACAAACACACACACACACACACACACACACACACACACACATATATATATATATATATATATATATATATATATATATATATATATATAAGTATATATAATGCCAGAACAATACGTTTGAAGCAGGAAGAAAACTGACACCACTCAGTTCAGTGTCCATTCTTAATTTAAAACACTATTTAGCCTGGATATTGAGGACATTTACTTATATATATATAGCATGTCTTAAAGCAATATATATATATATATATATATATATATATATATATATATATATATATATATATATACTAGGCTAGTGTCACGACATTTAACATGCAACAAAATGGAGCATATTAAATATGTGTACACATTGAACTTGTAGAGGTTCATTTGACATGAGATATACAATTTAAAAATCATTTCTTATTATTTTATTAACTAAGTCTTTATATCTTCTGTCGAAGTTAGTTCTGCACGCATGCACAGAGGTTTGATGTAATATGTGATCTCCTCGAAATGTCAAAGTATTATTGTACTTTTCATTAATTCTGAGATAAGGAATTGAAAAAATGAAGTTTTAGAAAAACATACATATCGCTGCGGGAATTGCCAAAACAGAATTAAAATCTTTCCATAGTAAATGTTGTTGTTTTAAAATATTTAAATGAAATATATTGTTTTGGAAAATTAAACAAAATTGATTCACATAAACAAAAATTTGAGCCAATATTTAAAAGAAAATGCAAAAGAGATTTCGGGTAGCAAAACAAAGGAAAATATATTCGTGTGTGATTTTTTTCTTTTTTGAATAGCATGGTTAAGTAATTTTACAAATCATAAAAACAATACAAAGACACAAGAAATATAAGTCTTATCGAACTTACAAAACATACATAACTTTTGTATAGAAGTCCCGGTTTTGATACTAAAACTATCAATTTTGCCTTTTCTCTATTCTAATGTTCTACTATGCATATGATCGTTTGGAGACAAGAGATGATAATCCGACGCGAAAATGCTTGTTCATTATAAACAGTAAGGCAGTAAAAGATATTAGAATTATCCAAAATATTTACTGTTCTGAAACCACCAAGATATGGATAAAAAAATTGATTAAACTAGTAAACAAAAATAGAAAGCATCTCGAGAATAAGATGTGACTTCTGCTCGAAGATATCATATAAAACTTGTCATTAAGTCGATCCGAAGAGAATTCGAATTACTAACAGGATTTAATATTGGGGTACAGACTTACCAACATACTTAGATGATACCTTTTTTATTTATTATTTGATTAATTTTCTACGGCTTATCAGCATTTTTCGGGTTATTTAAAGCCAGAAAATATTTTTAGATGTTAAGAATTTGTTTTTTTGTGGAGATAAGAGTTTATGGAGAAAGGTCTTCCTAATTAACCCATAGATGTGAAGAAGAATTGGTTCATACATTTTCCCAAGGGCATTTGCGCGTAAAGGAATATAGCAAACCCAATGAGAATAGGAACTCAGCTTTCCGATTAACAATTCAGAAAATGTCTGCTTATTCAGAGGCCGCGTCAGGTTAAACCTAATATATTGAAAACATGATTCGTCTTTTATTTTCTCTCATATTCTAGTCTGGAACTGTCTGGTCGGTTAAAACTGACGAAAAGCGGTGAAATAAATATTGAATCGAGGTATAGTTTTCATTCGTTACTAATGTAGATATACTCATTTGATTATTATCTGGTATTACAAGTTAATAGAACGTATTAGATGCTTCAAATATTTATCGATTGATATCATTGGAGTGGTTGATATTTAAAAATCACATTAAGATAAATAAAATAATGCAAATTGTAGTAAGATTTTATTAACCTAATATATCTAGTCCTGGGTATGACGATAAACTACATCTATTTGCAAGGCCTCTGACTGAAGGTTCGGATGTTTTGAGGAGCGTGGAACCACCTCTTAATCGTTGTTGTACCCAGGTCTACCCTTACCCAGGGTATTAGCACCTGATAGTATCCCAGCTATGAGTAAATAGTGAACTCCAAATAAAAATAAAAAAAAACGAGGGAAGAAAAATACATTTTTAGAGTAAAATTATCAAAAATACATATTCATAATAAAATGACCAGCAATAAAATTTATTAGTAGAATTATCAAGAATGCATTTTATAGCTAAATGACTAACAGTACATTTTATCTGTAGTTGAAGACATGCAATTGCGTTCATAATATATTTAGTTGAAGCCATAAAATATTGTTCAAAATATTTAGATTTCGACATTAAATAACCCATAAATGAGTTGATATGCCGCTAAAAATTATCAACCAAACCTAATATAACTAAACTATTTGCTTTGTCTTCATTGACTTATCCATTCCATTGAATCCAATTTGTTAGTCGCTGCACTGCTACAGTTCCACAAAATATTTTTCTATTCCATAACACGTCGGTCGTCTGAGTGCAGTGGCCACAGGATAAATCAAGTAGCGTATTATGGTATCCCATAATGTTGACCATCACTTTAAATATTTATATTCTTTTTCATAACATATATTCAAAAATACGAATGCAAGGAGAATTAATGTACGTTATAAATAATTAATTAGATGTTGCTATTTCTTTGGTTGAACTTTGAATGTCGAAGCTAAAACTTCCGCTCAACTGGTTGCTCCACAACTAACCTCTTTATAAATAGGACCCACTTACAATTTAATTCTGTATTCGAATTTTGAATTTCTGTTAGAGTGTCACAGATAATGAGCCAAAGCCACAAGAGAATGCACAATGTCTTCAGCTTCGTAAATAAACTCTTTTATTGTAGCTACTTTTGGTCGTCGACTTATGACCTAGGGGTCTTACGAGGGGGAATTGGTATGTGTTAGGGTAAGATCCAGTTACCCACCTTAATAACATGAATGAACTGATCCATTCATGATAATCAATCCTGGATGATTCTCTAGGGGAAAAGTAAGATAATATTATTGAACGACTTGTCGATCTGAGTATCGAATACTACTATAACGACTGTCTCTGTCGAGTTGTGTTGTGTCGTGCCAGACCCCACATCACAAGAGTATCTCTGTCCATGACTGTTCCGCGTATGGCAGCGTGAGTGTTTCTTCGCTTGGTATACAACAATTTCCGTCCCAGCTGCACAAGCAAACACCAACGGTTCATAAAATATTTTGTATTCGAATGTTTTACAGTTAGATTTTTTCTTCTGATTTTTGCACCTTTATTTAGTTTTTTTATTAGCAAATATTAAAACCAACTGTATTGCAGCATCAGTTGCTTGAGTTAAACCAGAAAAACGTAAAAATAAGAAACAAGAAACATTTAAAGTTATAATACTAATGGTGACAAATGTAAGGGAACCGTACAAATTAAAAACAAAATGCCATAATGCCTAGAGAGAGATAAAAAGATTTCAAAATTGCCTATCGTTTTACGATTTGCCGATTTTAGCCAATCGTGTTTGTAAGTCGACGCCGAACTGTCAGTGGTTGCAATTTCGATGTAAATTACATGAAGATGTTTTAGAAAAATTGATGCTAATCTCCAATCCATCTTTGAGACCAGTCAGTCGTTCAACATCACACGCCTGCTTTGCAACTATTAAAATAAAACCACCTACAATCGTGAATCGTGGTGATCTTATAGTCAGCTGATATGAGCTTACTACCCAAACCAAGGCAACATCCAGTATGCATTCAATATCCTCCAGAGTGTTAATGAGCATTTTACTAAGGATTCCTTTATGTTTTTCGTCCAGTTCGTTGCTCCAAGGACTCGCAGAAGCGGTGATTTTTATAACACTATTAAGAGTTTGTGCTCTATCCCGAAAATGTTCATTATTAAATTCTCTAACGTTAGCGTGTAATTCAAAAGCAACACATACTGAAAGAAAATGGCTTCCACCGTCATCCTCACGTTGACTGGAAAAGCTGAGGAATCAATAATGGACTTAGACCCACAGGAACTAAACCATGAAAAACGTTAATAGAGGTCGTGTTTTTATCTAATGATACTATTTGGTTTAGGAAGCTTAACTAGTTTCTCTCTTTCTAGCTGTATTCTTGTGAGGAATCTCCCTTCTTCCAGGAATAGGCGACACATTTTCATCAGTTTCAACTCGACATTGTTTACCTCTCGTTATTATAAAGTTATGATATTGATATTACGAGTCGCATTCACCCGTTTCTTCTAATAAGTTTTTTTTAAATACGTGTTACTATCAACTGTAATAATATTAACAGCAAAAGTTACGCGGATGAAAATGTATTGAAGACAGATGCAGAAAGGAAATTGAAATGTCTCTTGGACAAAGTAAAAAAGAATAGCAAGATGAAAGGACTATTAACTGAAGGTCAATAGACCATGATACGGCTTTATAAATTGGGCATGTCAAAATTAAGAAGCGACAGAGATGTAATTTGTATTTACTCCCTCCCTCCAAGGTTTAATGTGGGGAGCCCGAGCGCGTAAACCCGGGCTAGGAACAAAAATTACCCGATCCCCCGAAACTGTCAGTTGCGCTGTCTTCGGTGCGAGCAACGATCTCTCTCTCTCTCTCTCTCTCTGGTGCAACGAGAGGACGCGTCATCGGGCAGCTGTTCCACAGAGCTGGGCACCCCTCACTATAACTTTCCTCAGTTGTGACACTGTCCTTCGACAGAGAAACCCCCGAGCTCACTCTGCCCAAAGACAGAGACGCAACTGAGAAATGATAAATAATCGTGTTACAAACTACCCGAGAGAGTAATTTACACTACGGAGATGTAATTATTTTGATTGTAGAGTACAAGACGACGGAAAATATGACACGAAAACCGGAAAGAGAGTAGAAAGAACGAAATATGTTTTCCAGAATCTATTAAGGGATGGGAAAATATTTTTAGAGTAAAAACCCGCTGCTAAATTGCTGTGTAATATCTAGATAGCTGTCAATATTAAGCATTCACCTTAAAGATGAAGAAGAGAATTGAAGTAATAGTGATGTGATTGAAACGAAGAATATCACGGACAACATGTGAACAAGCGAACCTTAAGCTTTGTAGGAAAACAATGAAAATGGAACCAGAAACAGATAACTGTAACGCCTAGTATGCTTAATTAGGAAATCATTTTTTACTCATTTTACCGCAAGCAAGGCAATAAAGCCACTAAAATACAAGGAGTGCTAGAGAATATGAAAAATAAAATCACTATTAAGGAGTGAGAACAATAAAAGTACAAGAATAAAGGAGACAAATACCAACGATAGATAACGACTGACATTGTATTTAAATTTGTGAAGATCAATGCTGACTGGAAAGCAATAAGCTGGAAGAGTATACTACAAGGGACAAGTGCGATAGAAAATATAATTAGCCTACAACATACGGTTGCATCTAGCCATTTCGACGGTAAAACGATGTAACCTTACCGCTAATCTAGAAATCTAGTAATGCGCTTAAATTCATAATGCCTAAGCTCCAGATATAAAAGTTCATCATAATAATTATCATGAAAGTATTTCTAGAAAAAACAGAGGGAAGCTACGCTACGACGGTGGAAAAGTGACTGAAACGAAGATGCCAGATTGGGACCAATAACATTGCAATTTCTTTTTTTTTGGATTTTATCAAAAATCTCTAAATACATAGTATGAACACCAGACTAGTTGTGGCATCAATATTCAAAGCATGGAAGAATGATAGACTTATAAATATGTAAGATTGTTTCTGGGGAAAATTTGTCTATCACGATACAAAGAATAATTTTTTTAGCAGTTGACTTAACGATTGATTCAATATAATCTTTCATCTCAAGAGTGAAGGTTAACCCAAGAAGGCACAATGAGTAACTCTGGAGGTTAGAATCAGCTGTGTTGATGGAAGGTAGAATGGGTTCCCGCAGACGATTGAAAAAGAGTAGTTTCTTTGTGGAGGTGTTAAACTTTGCGCCCATTTAATATTTGCCGATCGTTTTTATTATCATTGCCAGTTAATTTCCGAATCAAAGTCTTGATAAGATCCAGAGACGGATATGCAATGTAATTGGACCTGATCTGTCATCTCGTCTGCAGTCGCTCTCTCACAGACGCGACGTTACCTCGCTCTGTCTTTTTTACAAATACTTTCACGGTAATTGCTCCGAGGAGCTGCTTTCTCTGGTTCCTAGGCCTCATGAATTTAAACGTCCTACGAGGCTGGCATCTCGTTCCCACCCCTTCACCGTTGAAACTGTTAGATGTAGACGTCTCTTCTACTCCAATAGCTTCATGTCTCGCACATCTCGCCTGTGGAACTCCCTTCCTTATTCCTGTTTCCCTGACAAATACAATATCCAACTATTTAAGAGTAACGTCAATCGACATCTCCAGTTGCCTTGATCTATCCACTTCCCTTCTCCACATCCTTTCCCCTTTCATTCCTATCTGCTCTCGCTCCAAATCTTCTGTAACCCCCTTGCCTTGATCGATCCACTATCTTTCTCCACATCCTCTCCTTTACCATTCCTATCTGCTCTTCCTCCAAACATTCTGACAGTGACCTTGAGCAAGCAAACATTTCGCCATTTTAGTAACGAGAATGAAATTCACAGTATCCCAGCTGAGATGTTGCAGCAGTCAATGAGGAATCTCAACAGCAGATTTCAAGAATGCATTCGTACAGGAGGACGCCATCTACAGGACGTAATTTAAAAAAAATGAAAATTCCATCATTGTTTCTTAAATGTCATGTTTTAAGGTTTCAATTACTATGAATTAAATATTTTTCTTCCGTCACTATTGATTTTACTGGATTGTTAAAAAGTTCCCGTTTTTTGGGGGTCACCCTGTATATTATAACTATTTACGTCCTTTACATTGTTCAGAGTGTCGTCCTCAGATTTGTTGCCATATTCACATTTCAGCCGTTGTATTCTCCGGCCATCTTCAGGTGATTGAAATTTCGAACCGAACCCTTTTATTACGTCCACTGGGGTAGATTGTTCTAGTTTCACGTGCCAAGCTTCTTACGGATAGCACAGCTTCAGTTATTTCATTTAACTCAACATTACAAGTTTTTGTTTACCTCTGCTCTGGCAGACAATTTCATAATTGAACTCACAACTCTTTGGGTCAAGTCACTGGATTCCTTCAACCAACGCTTTTATCTACTGGGCCATATGGACGGATAAATGTTTTGGTTCGAAATTCCCATCAAATGAAGATGGCCAGAACGCTGTGAATATGACAACAGAGATTAGGACAACAGCCCGAACAACGTGAAAGATGTAAATAACCCAGCTTAAGTACGACAGAAATATATACCTCCTGTACATAGAGAAAAAATCCTCTGAAAAAAAAAAATAGATACATGTCTCTTCACCTTTTCAAAAGTGAGTGTAGTCGACCGAAATTTCTAACTCGACTTATGATCAAATTTCAAGAGGAAGTTTCATTAGTTTGTCGCCAACTAGCCTGTTTATCATCAGGCATCTTTCAACAATCGAATGAAGAAAACTTTATCTTCTCCTAATTAATGTTCTCGGCGTCTCCCCTTTCCAATCCTTTTGAGAACTTCTAGACGCCAGTTTAGGAAATGCTGAGTATTTATCGTAAATTCCTAGTTTGGACTTGACAAATTGAATCATACTTACTGCCCTTACAACAGAAAGATAAATCTTCATTTCTAATTGATACAAAACGCTGAGTTATCGGCATAATGCGAATGGTGATAATAGCCGCTTTCATATAAGGAAACATTCGGAATTCTTTGACCGATCTGCTAGTGCAACATTCGGTTGACATTAATAAAATCTTTGTGTTAATACTAATTTTCGGGAAAATAGCATAGTTATTTTTAGGTGTTACCCGCATTGGAAATTGACGTCCCCTTTTTATTTTAAACAGCGAGCATTACGTTTATCAGCCTGTACACTCGAGAAATTTTAATAAAGAACATATGAGCCGAGACAGGTTTCGAACTTGAATCTCTCTGAGGAAATGGGTGTGGATATCATTGGTTTATCATAGTGATTTTCCAAGCGTAGCTTAGAAGCGGCACAAGGCCGAAATATGGGGCACCCTGTGAGGATCGAACTCACTACTCAGTCGTGATTGTTCTAGCGAGACAAGCTCGCTAACCATTACACCGCCTTGGTTTATCAGAGGTGATACATTTGAGAACGTTCATGAATGTTCATCAAGTGATTGAAAGGTCAGTCTGAGCACGTGGAGAGTACAAAGTATTATAATTCAAAGTCGAGTAAAAAGTAAGTGAGCGGAAATAGAATTTATTTTTTTTCACTGGATGTTGTTTAGATTGTAATTAGATTTTTATGGCATGAGACGGACATATGGAGTCTGGTACATTTCCTGAAACGGACATTCGGAGTTTGGTACATTTCGTCAGAAAAATAAATGGACTATTCGGCACAGCTGTTTAGGCGTTAGACTGTTAATCTTTAACAGCCCCCCACCACCACGATGGGTGTATGTGACACAAGGCCAAATTTACTGTGGGTTCTCCGAGCCAAAAATATTCCCTTAGAACCCGTCTAAACGGATTCAGCGTCTATTTAACTCCCCGAACGAAATTTTGCCCTTCGGCAAAGCCTCGTCCGGGTTCCTCTCTGCCAAAGGCAGAGCGTTCGGCAATTGACCAGTGTAGATCACTGTTTCGACTGTTGATATCAGACTTGTTTTGAAGACGGAAAATATGAAGCTTCACTGAAGGAAATATAATATAAAAATGCCTCTAATTATTATTTTTCTTTAATTGGGCTATTCGAGCATATAAAGATGACATACTAATTTGACTACTAAACGAGATAAAGAGATTAAGAGAGAGAGAGAGAGAGAGAGAGAGAGAGAAAGAGAGAGAAAGAAAGAGAAATTTGAATAGAACGATGAAGTAATATTCTGATGCCTAATCATCCCTCTGCCGAAAAATTCCTATGTCGAATCGGCCACGCCAAATGGGCTACGCCAGAACGTCCCAATCCCGGACATGTATGTGCTGCGGTGATGGATTTAAAGAAGTGATGGATTTAACCATTTCTACTTCTATTGATTTTTCAACATATTTGAGGTTGTGTATGGTAGCTTCAGAAAGTAGTATTTCTTTCAGGAAAGGTGGGATTAGGAAAAAAAACCGGGGCGTAGTTTTATATTTTGGTAATATTCGATGGCGATACTCTCGAATATTTAAAAAGAAATAGAGGCGTAGATTTTTATTAAAAAACAAAACAAAGACGAAAACAAAAATTATTAAATATTACTCTGTCAATTTACTTTTAATTAAACTTTGAGTGATGACACTTTGTCCCCCCCCATATTTTGACTAACCTTTCACCCACCTGATAAACATTCATGACCATTCTGAAATTTATAAGCATTGATAAACCAATGACATCCTTGCCTTTGTATATAAACACGTACATTAAAATAAATCCTACATTACCTTATAAAAGTCCATCAGAAGGCGAAACGCGTGGGCTAAGAATATTTTTTCTTCTTGTTTCTTTTTATTCATATATATATATATATATATATATATATATATATATATATATATATATATATATATATATATATATGCCATATATAAATTGTCTACTAAATTACACAAAAATGAAAATTAGATTGATATCTAATTTTTAACAGATGTATTTCCCAAAATTACAGAAAAATATCTTCAAATACTAAAGAATAAATTTATTCAATAAAATCGCTACTGCTTTTAACCATGGCCTCCAGACGAGTTCGGTATCTTGTGCAATTCTTCTGGACGGCCTCCCTGTTTAAGTTGGTCAATGCTGCCCTAATACTTGCCTTCAGTTCATCTTTGGTATTACATGGAGTTTTGATGGTCTCTCGCTCAACTGCGCACCACTGATAATAATCAAGGTGGTTGCAGTCTGGCGAGTTAGGTTGCTAGATGTGAGGTGATGTGGTTGCAGAAATTGCCTGACAGCCATAACTGGGTCGTCTTGCTTATGTGGTATGGTGCATATTTCTTGTTGCCAAATATTGATCCTTCCATCAGCCATCCTCTTGACCTAGGTCAGCACTACCTCCTCAAGGCACTTGATGTAAACCTCCATGGTGAGTCGGCAGCCCTTTGAGAAGATGAATGAAGGCAGAACATCGCCATAAGTCATGATCACTCCAAACACCTTCGTAATCACCATTAGACTCATTCAACTCATTCGAATTCCCTGATGACAACCCAACAATTTGAAATGTTCGTATTGAAGCTTCCGGCGCGAATGCCAAGCAGTACAGCATGCCATTTCCAAATTTCTGTCAGACTGAATAGGACATGTAAGCTTTTTCTCCCAGACGGTGCCCAATTGACCCTACTATACGGTGCAATTGACAAAATCAAAAACAAAGAAGGCTCATAAGCGAAATTAATAATACAAAATGTCGACAATTTTCTCATTGCACCCTATATATATGTGTGTGTTTGTATGTATGTAAGTATATATATATATATATATATATATATATATATATATATATATATACATTCATATATATATATATGTGTACGTATATATATATAGATGTATGTATGCAAGTATATATGTATAAGTATATACATATGTGTGTGTTTGTATGAGTGTATGCATATATATATATATATATATATATATATATATATATATATATATATAGTGTGAGTGTGTGTGTGTGTGTGTGTCAAAGAGTACGTAGTTAAAACATATGAGCGTGTATGTATAGGTATAAAAAGCTTCTGAGCACATACCATATATTGTTCTCAGTTGTACAAATAAAGCACTCGTTTATCCATATGAACAGAACATATTTGATGCAATATCTATATTACCTATATTTCATACAAGAGATTGGACTTCCGTTTTCAGAGGATCGTGATGTTCGAATCGTGTTTTGTGTCTCATCCATGTAACAGTTACCTCTATCCTGGTCAGAACACGACATCACGATGTCGTGTCACGTTTATTCACGACGTTCACTTTACTTCCGCGAGATTTTCCTGGTTTGCCAACCCAAAACAATTCAACCTACAACCGACAATTGTTATCCATCGTAGCCATACATGGAAGATTAGTGTCAATCGTTGTCGGTGGCATACGTTTAATTTATGCAAAGGCTAAACAAATACCAGGCTTTACCCTGTTGTTTCTTCGATAAAACAAGGTACATATCTTCAACTGGGTTTGTTTTTTTTAAAATGGTGGAGTAATGAATAGCGGCTCAGATTGAGGAATCGGGGAGCCGAGTTCGAATTCCGGTCGAATCCATTACATTCACTTAGGTGCTAATACCCTTGGGAAAGTTATGAATCCTCTTCTTTTTCTTCCCCCACCAGCTATGGGTAAATAGTAGGACATACCGGGTTCTGTAGGCTTGGATGGCAACTGGTCTACTGCAGAAAGAAATGGCAACGTACTGCGGGAAAAAAAATCTGCCTCCTCAATCATAGAATAGATACATGATCGCCTAAGCATGTATCACGCATGGCACATAACTGACTGAATAAATGTAGTCTTTTTGTTACTCCCCTAAACTCTGTTATGCTATCCATTTACTCATGCTTGATAGTTATGTCGTGTTTGTTTTTTCAATAGTTCTAACCTTCAGCCTACCCTGCGAGTATCAAATTTTCCAAGTCATCTTTCCTCATTATGTGCCCTAGAAATTTCTATTCTCTGTTCCTGATGTTAAATAAAAGTGTAATTTTATTATCCATTTTTTATAAAAAAAAAAAACTAAAAAAACTTCCTCATTGAACACATGCTCGGTCCATGATATTCTCAGTATTCTTCTGTGGAACCAAAATTCTGTTGCTCAAGTCTCATCTTCATTTGTGAGGAGATCTTTCAGCACTCACTGCTATATAGGATGACTGATATTGCATAACATTTCAGTACCCTTTTATTTATTTCTAACGAATATTTTTCTTGCATTATTTAAATTATTCATTAGACTCTTATCCGCATTTTCATTGCAATATTAACAACGTTCCGGTCTTCTTTGGAAGAGGCACGACACGTGGAACTAGAACAATCTACCCCAGTGGACGAAATAAAGGGTTCGGTTCCAAATTCCAGTCACCTGAAGAAGGCCGAAACAATGAAGATGAGGATAACAGTCCGAATAATGTAAATAATGCATGTAATTATGATACCTTATCTCGGAGATATAGACATATATTGAATATTTTTTGTTTCTTCATACTTTGCTTACCTTTTGGAAGGAATCTTTCGTTAGTCCAATAGTGTGCATATTCAATACTCTGTTAAAATATTTGCCATATATTTAAATTTTAGTATTAGCTTGATTTTGGTATCTACGATTTGTCATTTGCAATTTGGGGTGTTCCTTCTTCTAATAACCATACATTCCGTCTCGTTACATTTGAACTGTAGACCTTTTTCTCTCTTTCATTATTGTAGTATCCATCTGCATATATTGTCTTGTTAAGATTGTGGCATACCTGGTAGGATTTCGAATTCGCTCAGAGTCGCCACATTGTATATCTTGAATGCTGCCGGCTTACTCCCAGTATAAGTTCTGGATTATTCTAATCAGTCAGTTATGTGCCATGCGTGATACACGCTTAGGCGATCATGTATCTTTCGGTACATGCCTGACGAGGCAGATTTCCCGCAGTAGTTGCCATTTCTTTCTGCGGTAGACCAGTTGCCATTCCAAAAATATAGAACCCGGTCTGTTCTGCTATTTACCCATATTAGCACTTAATTCGAAATTGGCTCTCCGATTCTTCAATGCGAGCCGCTATCCATTACACCAACGTGTCTCCTTCATTATTCTAATATCTTTCTCAGTTTGAGAATAAACACACGTTTCATGATTATCTGTTAAATTAAAGTCTACTTAAATCAGTGAAATTCTTATTAAAGAAAACATAACTATCTGCATGGATCAAAGCATCATTCCTTTGTTTTTTAATCTGTATGCATCATATTTAAGCTACAGAGGTCCTTACACTAAAACAAGACTTAGTTACTTTTGCAAAGAAATGTACATATCCCGTTCGGATTTATTGTGTCTACATCTTTCAAGTGGAGAGGTTTTCCATCCTACTGAAATCAGTATCCGCAATACAGATATTCAGGAAGTTTCGTTAAGACACCTACAAGTTCAAAAATGTTAAATATGGATTCAAAGAAGAGGCGCCATGTAAATCAGGATTCGCGTTTCTGATTATTCAATGTGATTGAATCAGTTCCAAATGTCCCACTGGCAAATACATAATTTCACTACTAACATAAAAATTCACACTCAATCGCGCATATGCCTCCAGGCTCACACATATATCGGCCGGCATTTATGATAAAGCTACAAGAAAAATAAATTATCCAAACTCGGTGGTCTTGAACAATACAATCAGAATTTGCATAATATGCACCCGAGCTATGTAGCCTTAAGCTAATTTTACTAAATATTTTTCTTTATCTATCTATCTATCTATCTATCTATCTATCTATCTATCTATCTATCTATCTACGTAGCGTATTCCCCAGATGCTGATACGCATTTCTTTCCAGAAAAAATGCCCTGAAAAATAACCTTGCTTCTAAGCACTGAAAATCAAGTTGTAGAGAAAAGTTTGCCAACCCTCACAAACCCCAGTCAAAGGTACAAGCAATCACGAAACAGATATATAAGCCTGTAATTAACGTTCATATGTATTAAATAAATACGATTGTTTTTTCTAGAGTATTGATGATAACCTGTTGTCAGCTTCCTACCGATACTGTAAATCTTTTGTTCACGTAGGCACGCCATACAGTATCTTCACAAACTCCGACCCCAGGCACGTAATACAGGCGGAAAGTTACGTTCCATATGTACAACAGAAATACCAATCTTATTACTGCACTTTCTGTATTAGTGAAACAAACCAGTGAGCTCCAAATTTACTGACAATTCCAAGTACCTACTATCCGCCATGTTTGTTTATGGTGATAAAGGTACAGTATTTCGTTCCGACTCCCGAAAATGAAAACAGCCTCTGTGTACAAACGTACTTCATTTATTGTATTCCCTGTATTATTCAGTGATGTAACTTTAATTACAGCAATAATAAAAATGGATAATCGATAATATATTCATACTGAAATAACGGTTTGTTGTAGTGTCGTGTACAGTTTACGCACTTGAACGCAGACCGGAAACATCAGCTATGAATTGAATGTAAAGACACCTTGTGTTGAGACGTCTTTTGGCTTGTAGTGGCTAGTACAAGTTGTTACTGAATAAGTATAACATTATTAATATGTATAACATTAAGCTAAACTATTGAAAATCTAATTAAGAATAACCACAAATATTTAATAAATCCAAAATATCATAATTTGTTATGTTAGAAATAAAGAAATGTCATAATAGAGTCGGCGACTTGGACTTGCTACTACGTTAAGCTATTAAATAATCAGATACCTAACTTATTATACAGTGCATCTTACCACTTGTATCGTCTTAGCGGATTGGAAATCTATCTATCTATCTATCTATCTATCTATCTATCTATCTATCTATCTATCTATCTAACAAACGCGTCTTCATGGTATATTAATGAGTGAAATTCCTTTAATATATAACTATGGAACCGTATTTTAACCTATGATTATTTCTACTAAATAACCTTTAGTATAATTAAAAAATTAATCACTCTCGTTTGTCTAATATCAAGCTGGATAACACAATACAACAGAAATACCTGATATTGATATACATAATGCACAACACTGATCAGTATTTAATTATTATCGAGCATAACCTGATGATTGCCTTCAAGCATGAAAGAGACAGTCAAACTTTGAGCGTTGACCTCAGTGTTTACTTTTATATTTATGTACGCTTTATCGCTGATATTGCACAGTTTTATAAATAAATATAGTATAGGTTGAAAGTACATTTTGTTTGTTATATATAAATATATATATATATATATATATATATATATATATATATATATATATATATATATATATATATATATATATATATATATAGTACAGGCAATCGAATCGACGCCTTGGTATATAATCCGAGTGGATCCTAGTAATATTAATAATTTGACCTCATCCACATGGAGCCCGATGTATTTGTTAAAACAGAGTATATGTATTTTTTACACCAAAAAACAAAAATGACCTCAACATGTGGATTCGAATATATATATATATATATATATATATATATGTACCGGGACTAACACAGAAGTATCCAATTGTTACATTAAGCTTTGAGCCATTGCAACTTAGAAATTATTAAATATATCTTACTGGATTTCTTCAAAGTTTTTATAATACCATTGGACTCTAATTGAGAAATATGAATTTATAATTACCCTGAAAGCTTAACAGAAGAATCGTGATGAAATCAATCATAAACGAAAATGGCATGTTCATCATTAATTAATCATAGCTAAGGATCGGAAGCCCATTAAGGATTGAAATAAATTATATATATATATATATATATATTCCAGGATCATTTTCCAATTAAATGAAGATGATTTCCGCCCTCTCTAACCTTCAATGATTCTGTCCGGAAGTAACATGATGCCTCACACGTTTCACGTACGACTGCATTTTCAAGTCTTCTTTCATTTCTCTTTGGACTCTTCCACGTGCCAAACATCTTATGCATTGAGTTAAATCTTTTCTAATTGATCTCTTTAGAGCCAAGTTGGAATGGCGATCTATCTTCCTATTGTGACTACCTGATCCAATTTTCCTCTCTACTGTTGCCTCTTTATAATAATTACTCACCGCTTTTTTTATGGTTCTTGAATTGAATTTTAAGATGGAAGCCAGAGAATGAATGTTGGTACCATTACTGAAGGCCGAAATGATTTTTCATCTCACCATTGCTCAGTTGAAAACACAGTGGTTGCTACAAAAAGATTTTAACCTGTTCTATTTCTCGCCGAATAAGTCAAAGGCCTTTTCAGTGATTCTTACGACAAATGGTGACAAAATGGCTGAATGGCTAAAGGTTTTATCTGAAAATCTGGCAAAAAGAAACTTGTACAATTTTGGTGTTACACTATATATATATATATATATATATATATATATATATATATATATATATATATATATATATATATATATATATTATGGAGAAAACAACTGAAAAGTTGCAAATTAAAAGAAAAAAAATGAATGTTTTTTTTGTGAAAGTATTTATTTATATTTTTATATATAT
>OZ038493.1:101643428-101645928 GCA_964036315.1 Acanthosepion esculentum | reverse complement strand
TACCGAAGTTAAATTTCTTCATATAGAAAATTTGAATAAAACCGAGTATTCCATTGACATGGCATATAATCTTCTAAACGTGCTCCCTGTCTGACGTAGTATGACTTGATGGAGAGAACCCATAACTCAAAGATGGTAATAATAATAATAATAATAATAATAATAATAATAATAATAATAATAATAATAATAATAATAATAATATAAAAATAATAATAAGTTGATTGATTGGAAAAGATTCCGTTATATTCATTGAAGGGATTCTTGGTAGCCCATGCAACCAGAAATACAAAATATTATACTCACAAATACAGCTCACACATTAGGAAGAGATGTATCTAATTAAATTGTGTGTGATCTACCTTTTTTTTACAAAAGCAATCAGTGGAAAATATCATGACGATATATCTGACCTTAGGTCACCGGTTGGGACCCGGAAAATGTGTATACAACAGAAATCAAAGGAAATAATAATAATAATAATAATAATAATAATAATAATAATAATAATAATAATAATAAGAAGAAGAAGAAGAAGAAGAAGAAGAAGAAGGAGTCATTTCAAATGGGTGCCGAAATGCAAGTAAAGCATAATACATCGGCCGCAGCTGCAAAATAATTAAAAAAAGAAAGCAAAGCCAAATGCAATAGACCATATACAGAAACGATAGCAAGATAAACCGCTTCACGGTCAATATGATGATCGTACCAAACAAGCTGATGCAGACAACCCCCGTCCCCACCAGTGTCTAGGTAGTGCAGGGTTTAAAGCTGAAACCAAAGATTGTATTCTTTCTGTACATGCTAACTAGAAATTACCAAGCACATATACTGAAAAACTATGTTAAGCCAAAATTTAGATTATGTAATAAGTACCCAGAAACAACTGACCATCTTGTATCAGGGTGCACGGTATTGGCACCCATTGAGCATAAACCCGTAATGACAGAGTGGGCCAAGATATGCATTGGAAAATCTGCAACATTTACCGAAAGGAAATTGCAAAAATTTGGTATGGACACCACCCAGACCAGGTTACAGAGATAGGAAATATAACAATTTTACGAGACTTCAAAAGAACACAGAAAGAATAATGAAAGCTAATCGTCCAGACATCGGGATTAGAGACTGCAAAGTCAAAATGTGCCTTCCTATTGATAAGGCAGTCATTGCAGACTGTAATGGATCTTTGATAAACTTCAAAAAACTATCAAAATACAAGGACCTTGAAATTGAAACTCAAACTCAAAATGTGGCACATGCGGACATAAAAAATTCTATTTGAAGTTGGAACCCTGGGATTGATTGGAATAGACTCATTGGAGGGATTCCTGGTAGACCATGCCTTAGAGAAATACAAACAATTGTTCTCACAATTACAGCCCAAACCTTACGAAGGACTTTATCCATGTTAAATATGTGCAAGTTTTTTCTTTTAAAATAATGTTCAGTGGAAAATGTCATGATGTTATTTCTGACTTTAGGTCTCTGATTGGGACCCGGAAAGAAATGAGTATACACCAGAAATCAATGGAATTATTATTATTATTATTATTAATAATAATAATAATAATAACGCAAATTTAGGCATCACCGTTGTTTTGAAAAAGAAAAGAAGACAACAATATGAAGACCAAAGAAATAGGAACGCTTAAAGCGTACAGTGACCTCCGGATTGAAGTTGTCGGTATTTGAGATTTTTAGGCTACTATTGTCTCAGTTGTCGCTGAGGCGTTGGCTCTATACCACCGAGCTGAAAGTCCTACGTTAAGAAAATCGGTACAAAGCCAAGTATTCAAATACAACAAAAGTCTGCGTTGCTTTTGGTTCTGCAAATATTCTGTTTGAATTAATACGATAGAGATCACTCATAATGCTATATCTTTGTTTGAAAACGTAAAACCATGCGGAAGGAGAGATACTAATACTACTACTACTACTACTACTAATAATAATAATAATAACTCTATCTATTATCTTTATAAAAGAAGCTATAATTTGTCGTGTTATTAAACACCTGAAAAATATCTCAAATTATTCCTATTCGATTGTCTGTTTTATTTCTATTCAAATTGAATTAGTGGTAGAAGACTTTAATTTCGCCCCTTGTCTTCCATTTAATAATTTTACTTCTTCTTTGTACCGCTTGAACCAGCCGAGCAAAAGCCATGATGCTAACAAATGCAGTGCACGTTCAAAAAAAGATGCTGATTGAAAAGAATGATGTTCATAGTCTACGTGTATTATTTTTTAGCAAGTAGAATTTCAGGTACGTATAATGAACTGCAGGTGTTCATTCGATTGGCACAGAAGGTAATAAATAATCAAATATTTCTCGTTTCTAGTTTTGACACACCCCGGGGACGTGTGAGAGTCGATGATTGTTAGTGCAAGTTCTCCTTGGTGCAATATTTGGCAACGGTAGAAATTTCTCCAAGCCACCGGCTATCTTCGTTGTAAGCAAGTTATTCAGCGAATAAGATGAATGTAAACACAATAA
>OZ038493.1:101610928-101640928 GCA_964036315.1 Acanthosepion esculentum | reverse complement strand
TAATAAAATATTGCAAGTGAAAAAAAAACTAAAAACGTTTTATAAGAAATCATTTCAGTTGAACATATCCTTGAGGGTAAAAGCGTTTGAAACATAAGTAGGGTTATTTGTTTCTGACATACCGGAATCTGGTAACCGCACCAAATTTACCCACTACTTATAAACACACCCACTACGTTAGCAGGCATTCTTATTTGGCAGTTTCCAGCTAGTTAATGATAGTAGCTGCCTTAAGGCATATTTAGGAATCATGAGTTAGCTGGTACCGACAAACATCCCCGGGATTTTGTTACGATAATTGTTACGGTAATAATACTGTGTAGACCAAATTCTTGGCAGCCCTAAAATATGGGAATTGTAAAAATCACACTTATGGGTACCTCCGTATGTTTCATTGTAGAAGATTGCCGTAATCACATTTTTTTCTGATTGCATGTCACCTCCATTTGTATCTTCTGATGCAAAAAATAAGCACAATAAAGCAAAAAATACAAAAACAATCTAAAAAAGAGTAAAACACCCAAAAGAAAAGAGAAAACTTGTGGTTAAAACTTGGGCTCAACTCTTGCTAAACAAATAATAATAATAATAATAATAATAATAATAATAATAACAATAATAATAATAATAATAATAATAATAATAATAATAATAATAATAATAATAATAATAATAATAATTGGCAGTATAACCCGACTTCGACCCGGTGTTTCATTAGTGGGAATTTTTGCCGTTCAATTGAAGCAGTTTAAGTTTACTGTCAGCCCACCCGAAAATCAATATATTAACAACAATTGGGTGCAACTACGGCACATCCCCAAACGGTTTGACAATGTGAATGCGGTGGGCGGTGGGCTGAAAAGGTCTGTTTTTGCGTTCTCAATCTTGCACCATTCCATAGACCGGCATAATAATAATATACGATAATTTTTATTTATAATCTAATTTTTTTTATAATTCTAATAACCTTTTGCGTTAGAATTCAACCCTCTAAATTGAGTGTACGCTGCTTTCACAGACATTAAGTTTTGCCTTTGATTTTTGCGCAGAGTATAAAATATAATTTTTTTCGATTTTTCACCTTCAACGTTGTAATTTTTCCAACGAATTTGGACTCAAACCGGCACTGAAGAATTATTTACCAAACAAAATGAATTTAATTGAAATCGGATGAAAACTGTGGAAACGCATAAACAACAGGCGATTACACACACACACACATATACACACACATACATACACACACATTTTAAGAATTATGGATATAGTTAATAAAAATAAAAAAAAAAAATAATAATTTCTTATTGACATGGTAGTCCCTGCAGAATGTAATGTATCTTTGAAGATCTTCAAAACTATCAAGATATTAGGATCTAATAAAGATGGCACATGGGGACGTCAAAAATTCCAGTCGTAGTTGTGACACTCGGATTTGAAAAGATTCCGATAGACTCAACGAAAGAATTCCTGGTGTCCCATGCCTTAAAGAATTGCAAAGAATTGTACTAACAAGTACAACTCACTGTGAGTTGTACTTGTTAGTAAAATGTGTGAGATCTTAGACTGTCTTCTGTTTTTATTATTATTATTATTATTATTATTATTATTATTATTATTATTATTATGATTATTACCAAAATGGTCAGTGAAAAATGTCATGAAGCCATTTGTGAACATATGTCTCTGGTTAGGACCCAGAAAGAAATGTGTATACAACAGACATCAAAGGAAATAATAATAATAATAATAATAATAATAATAATAATAATAATAATAATAATAATAATAATAAAACAAGTCAAAAAAGTTTCAAATGGGCGCAGAAATACAAGTAAAGCACAATACACTGGCTGAAGCTACAAAATATTTAAAAAATGAGAGCAAAGACAAATGCAACCGACCAGATACAGAAACAATGGCAAGATAGACCGCTTCATGGACAATACTCTGCCCGTACCAAACAAGCTGATGTAGACAAGCCCCGTACCCATCAGTGGCTACGTAGTGCAGGGTTGAAAGTTGAAACTGAAGGTTTTATCCTTGCTGTACAGGAGCAAACCTTGTTAACTTGGAATTATCAAGCATTTATACTAAAATATTGTGTTAGCCCAAAATGCAGAGTCTGTGATAAATATCCAGAAACTATTGATCATCTTGTATCAGGTTGCACGATATTGGCACCCACTGAATATAAAACCCGCCATGACAGAGTGGGCCAATATCTGCACTGGAAAATTTGCATCTTCTACAGGAAGGAAACTGAAAGAAACTGGTATGAACACCACCCAGATCCGGTTACGGAGATCGGATCTGTTACAATTCTATGGGACTACACAATACACAGACAGAACAATCAAATCTAACCGCCCAGACATTGTTATTAAAGACCACAAACAAAAAAGTGCCTCCTTATTGATATGGCAGTCCCTGCAGACTGCAATGTATCTTTGAAGATATTCAAAAAGCTGTCAAATTACAAGGACCTTGAAATCGAAATCTCAAAAATGTGGCACATGGGAACATCAACAATCCCTGTTGTAGTTGAAGCCCTAGGATTGGTTGGAAAAGATTCCAGTAGACTAATTGAAGGTATTTCTGGAAGCCCATGCCTCAAAGAAATACAAAAAAAATTGTTCTCACAAGTACAGCCCACTCTTTACGAAGGGCTTTTTTTGTCAGTGGAAACTGTCATGATGCCATTTCTAACCTTAGGTCTCTGGCCGGGACCCGGAAAGAAATGTATCTACGCCAGAAATCAAAGAAATAATAATAATAATAATAATAATAATAATAATAATAATAATAATAATAATAATAGCAGTAGCAGCAGCAGCATCTTGAAGTGGAAATCTAAAAAAATGTGACACATAAAGACGTCATAAATTCCAGATGTGCTTGTGGCGCTGTGCTTGATTGGAAAGGGTTAGCAAAGACTAATTGAAGGGATTTCAGTTAGCCCATGCCTTAAAGAAATACAAATAAATTGTTCTTTTCAGTACATCTCACACATTACTGTCTTATGTGTCTGGTCTTGGGTTAGTTTATTTTATATAAAAATATTCAATGCTAAATCTCATGAGGCCATTTCAGACTTTAGCTTTCGGGTTGGGTGCAGGTAAGTATACAATCAAAATCAAAGGAAATAAATAAATAAATAAATAATAATAATAATAATAATAATAATAATAATAATAATAATAATAATAATAAATATAATAATAATATAAGTATGTATTCGTCCTAAGCAGTTAAAATGAATTAAAATTATAACGTATGCTAAAAATAAAATTAGCCTCAACATCGCACATATAAAAGAAGACGAATTGCTTTTTTAAGTATGTCTTTAGAAAAGAAGCGAGTTAAAAGTGCCGTTAAATACGCTATGTTGTTATTCAGTTCCAGCTAATAATTTGGTCTGCAATCTACAAAATCAAGTCCTGGTATCATCTTCCTGACTAACTTGTTCTGTTCCTGGCAGATTCTGACACGCTACTGATTCCACCTTCCACTATCGTTTTAAGATGCTGTGTATATCAGTATAAGCTAATTTCCATTAGGAAATCGATTCTGCCGAATCTCTTTTTTCTTCTTCCTCTTACTCTTACTATTCCGTTTCAAGGTTCATGATGAATCATCGTCATTTCAATCAAGAAAGTGGACACTCTCCGAAGAAGTCAGAATGGCAACTTGCAGTTCAATCAGTGCGGTTGTTTCTCGGCTATGCGCTTAAAAACTATGCGTGGTAGTAGCCGAACAATTAACCGTGTTCTGTTTTTGCCTCCTATCATAAGATTTCGTTCGTGCGAATATTGGCTTTGCCTCGCCAAATATGGATGTGTTGTAATGAGCGCTGAAATTCGGAATCTGCGAGTCAAGTTCTAAATTCTGGTTGAAGTAGTTGCGCTCATTCTCGCACAAATGCCATTGGAAAATATATGAATTTTCTCTTACTTAAACCATAACTTAAATAGCAAAGTAAGACTGGGTTGCCTAAAATTGGTTGGTACCCTGTCTAGGGCAAGAACAACTCTGGATCAAAAGCCGGTAAAGTCTGATCTTAAACTCTTAGTATAGACCGTCGTGTCAACATTTATCTATACTGCATAAATATCATAATACGCAACTCTTGCTTCCTTGTAGTTCTCTCTAACAAGAAATTCATTTAGTAACCTACTATGAGTGATAGAGACGGGTTATCCTATAGCCCTTCAAAAGTCTGGGCGTTTAGGAAAAGGTGAATGCAGTTTCTACATCTTCTTGGCAACAGATGACTTAAAAAAATCAATATGCTTGAAAAGTGGCAGTCAGTGAGCAATGTGTGATTTAATTTTGTTTAGCGGCATATCAACATCTGTGGGTTATCTAATGGCGAAATCTAAATATTTTGAACGCAATTGCACACCTTCAAATACAGATTGTATTTTGTCATTTTGCTATAAAATGTATTGCTGGTTATTTTACTCCAAAAAATATACTTTCATAATGTTCAGTTTTTGTTTGGGGTTTCACTAGTTGCCAACATCTGGGACCCTAACAGGTGCCACCACTCAGGGCCAGTGTGGCCCAAGGAACAACAGCTATTAAGAGGTGGTTTGACAATACTCAAAACCTTAAATCTATTGATCAGAGGCCTTGTTGGCAGGTTTTTTTATCGTCACACCCAGGACTAGTGTAGTCAGTAGGAATTTGGCAGGTATATATCCATGAAAAAAATAAAACTAATTTCAATCTAACTGAACTACTGTAACTCACTTTCATAAAATTCTGATGAAGCTTAAATAAAAGCGAAACGTGTTAAATTTATGAACATTTCCAATTTGTTCCATATTCAGTCATTTTGCCAATTCTTAGCCCATATTTGATCCCAATTCATATATATATATATATATATATATATATATGTGTGTGTGTGTGTGTGCGTGCGTGTGTGTGAAAAATGTGTGTGTATATATATATATATATATATATATATATATATATATATATGAAAGTTCATAATGTCAGAGATAGAGCTAATATAGAGCTATATAGTTGGAGTGATGTGAGTTTGTGACCCTGGGTTCCACGCGTGAAACCCAGGGTCAAAGATTCACATCAATCCAACTAAATATATATATATATATATATATATATATATATATATATATATATATATATATATATATATATATATATATGTATATAAGAAATTGTTAGGAGGATTTGAGATAATCATAAGTGGATGAGCACTGCTGATGAGTCCCAAATATAGGACGAAACGCCGTCCAGTGCTTTCTGCATTCTGTTGAGGTTTCTTCTAACAACTCGATGAATTAATTAAATATGACATATATATATATATATATATATATATATATATATATATATAGGGATTGGCTGTCCGCCCTACTAGACGGGTATCCTCGAATACGAGTGGCCAGTTATTATACCATATATATATATATATATATATATATATATATATATATATATATATATATATATATATATATATATATATATATATGGGAAGAGTGTGTATCTTGGAGATAGAGCGTTTACAGATGTAGACAGTGTGGGCATGAGAATCAATACAGCAATGTGACGGTTCATTTTTATGCTTCAAGCAATTTTCAGACTTAAAATTCTTATATGAAGCGAACATTCTATTTGTAAGTTTTCATAAAATATCTCTTTCAATTATGATATTTTACAGTCCGTCTCATAGAGTAGCCGCCGCTCAAGGCTAGAAAGTCTAGTTTACCGTGATGTTTTACCGATAGTCGGAAGTAGACATGGATTCATGACTTACGAAAGGGAATTCGTGTGAAAGTGAACGCAATCGATATTCTGCACGGGATGTCCTTTCCCCTACCCTCCGACTCTCCTACAGTTCTCATGTTAGAGGACAATACATGTATATGTAATTCTTTATATGGATAATTTTCAGGAAGGTGAACGCAACAACAACAAATAACAAGTCAAAAAGGATTAACAGAAAAAGAACGCAGATCTCCAACTCGTAGATTTTGCCTAATCTCTCATGTGCAACTGGAATGAGTTTATGAAATGTGCGATGTGATGAATGAAAAAGATATTTGCCATATGATTCCTTGTCTGAAATCTTAATCGAACGCGTGGGCCAGGTGTGTGAAATAGCATTGAAAAGAATATCATATTCCTAATACTGGAACGCACGCCCGCAACAAAGGAGCGACGATACAAAATTAATGCTTTTCTATTGATTCCCACGGAGATTACAACAAACCAATTATTGCAGCCATAAAAAGTTCCATGCTACGTAGTCCTTAGGATTACTCGACCTTGTGGGTGATGAATTATTCTCTAACATGCAAACCTTATCACAGAGAGGAAACATTCTAAGCCACTCACTAGACTAGAGGTGTTACTATGTCGAATGTTCAAAAGGCGAACATTTCTTCGTCCCACAAGTTAAAACATTCACAGCTAGAACAAGTCATGCCATATTTACGGTGGAAAATCATCCCATTTCCCACCCTGTTCTTTTTCTAAGCTTGGGTGTGCGGGTGGTGTAATAGATAATAGCTCGGAATTGTTAATCGGAAAGACGTGTTCTAATTTCAGCAGTGTTTGACATATTTAATTACATATCATCCTCATCAGAAGGCTATCGATATGCGGTCAACAGTCCAATCAAAAAGTTAACAAATTCGTCTCGTAAAAAAAGGACATAATCTCTTTCGGCAGCCTTAAATGTTTGTTTTTTTTTTTTCACTACATGAATGCTGCTCTCGACTCCTTTTGTTGTAGTATTCAAATATTCCGCCAAAAAATTCATGCGTGTATATTTAAAATGAATAACCATTTTTAACTGAAAATAGACTGATGGTTCAATGTAAGGTGAAGTAGAATGTATAACGGAAAGTGGAAAAGCTAACTGGTTTCAAATTCTGCGCTAGTCTGTTGCGTTCAGTTTAAAAATAATATGTTTTATGATAGACATCGAGCTTTCTTTTCCCGCTTCAGTTATGGACTAAACAGCTGGATAACCTTCAGTGTCAAGTAGTCTTACCGAAGTGAAACCATTGAAATGCAAGGAAAATACTTCATTGTCTTAATTATCAAGGCAATTCACAGATAATAAAGAAATGGAATCTAGAGAGATCCATGATCGTCCGCGTTTTGAATGGTATGACATTAAAAAAGGAATATATTCATACTCTGATGTCTACGGCTGAGACGAATAAAGAATTATTTTCCGCAAATAACCGTATAAAGGAGCTTGCGTTGGATGCCAATTGATAGCGCCAAGTACATTTAACTGCAAGAATCACCTGCGCCTAAATCTCAAACTGCATTGTGTCTTACATTGGGCACCGTTATCACTATATATTAAAATACATATTGCAAATTAAGATCTATAATGTTGCGCATATAGCGTCGTGGTTATTGGCGCGGACAGCGGGATTCGCACAAGAAGAAAAAAAATTGTCGATTTTCTAACGGATATCATTAAAAGAAAATAGAAATCCCCCTTTTCGAACCATGTATGGTTTAAATATGATGGCTAGTGGAATCGGTAACCAGTCGAGTAGATGAAGAACTCTGAATTCAAAATTGTTTAGGTGTGGTGATTGCAACAAAACATCATCAATCCCTGAAATGCATCAATCGTCGGAGAGACGGATGGGCCGAGTGCAGAAGAAACCAACTTTGATTCTTGTACCCCATGATCCTTTCAGATAGCTTGGCGGCGCCCATCTGCTATAATCCTCGGGGGTGGAGATGGGCTGAGTGAAGAAGAAACCAATTTTGATTCTTCTATCATGATCCTTTCAGAAAAACATTGGCGGCGCCAGTTTGTTTCAATCGTCCAGCGGGAGAGGGACGAGTTGAGTGGAGAAGAAACTGACTTTGATTCTACTATCATGTTTCTTTCCGACAGCTGGATGTCGCCCATCTCCTCTACAAGATCTCGACCCACAGCCGAAGTACACGGAATAGAGTGTCGATCATCCTCGGTCCGTGCACTAGCTTTCGAATTCGGAAAATATCGTTCTTCTAGACTGTTTGCCACCCAAGGCTATAGGACCTAATTTTTCCTGCTATTTACCCATATCTGGGCGAAGAAGAAAATGGACCCATACCTTTCCCAAGGGTATAAGTACGTAAGTGAATGTAATGAACTCGACTGAAATTCCAACTGGACATTCCGATTCCTCAACCCACTACACCGTGCCCCAAATTCACTCAAAAAATTCTAGTGAGTCATCACAGTAATATCTAATGTGAGTGAATTTGTGTCCTTGTACTCTACATAGGAAACGAAAGGTATGAAGTGTAGTCTTATCTCTAAGTATCTCATGCAACTTGAACTCATATTAGAAAATTTATGCTTCTTCAATATTCCAAATAAATGCTTCCTGGAGTCTGAAGATTTATTTACTGAATGTTATATCTATAGATATATCTAAATATCTATCTCCGCAGACTGGATAAAAAATCAGTTCATGGTACACAAAATCTAAACAAATACGCTGAATTTTGAAATCTCAAATAAATAGTCATTCTGCGTATTTAAAGCATTAAAAAACGTTTGTTAGGCATATTTTCCGGTTAATAGTTATATTCAAGGGTTAGTAAAATGCCTTGAAAAAGAAATTTGAGGGTTAGTAAATTGGGTTGTAAGACATATTTGAAAATTACTAAAATTGGTTGTATGGTTAATAATATTGTTTGTAAGGTATATTTAAGGGTTAACAGACTTATTTGGGGGAAGGTAATCTGGACTGTAAGGAATACGTGAAGGTTAATAAACACATTTGATGGATAGTAAATTGGATTCTAAGGCATATTTAAGGATTAGTAAAATGGATTTTAAGGCATATTTGATAGTTTATAGACCTATTTGTGGTTTAGGAAAACGGGTTTAAAAGCATATCTGAGGGTTGACAGATTATTGAAAGTTAATAAAATGGGTTGTAAGGCATAATTGAGGGTTAAAAAGAGATATTTAATACAGTAACAACTTTCAAATTGCATAAGAACGCTGTAAATTGCAGAAATAGCGGACAGGCTCCATTGAACTATACAAAAAACGTATATTGAAATTCTGAACGAACCGATGCTACTGTGATAAAGGAAAGTTGAAAATTTTATCTTGCTGATCTTTAGTCTGTATCCAGAGAGAAATTATAAAAAGAAATTAAGTATTCCTGAAGCGAGAAAATGTTGAAAACTACAAGGACTGCTCAAAATATGTCCTTTAACATATGAGAACATTTTTATAATACTTCATAAATATAAGAGAATGGAATTTCTAGCACAATACAAAAATGCTAGAATTTGTAACATTGTACATGTAAAATAAAAGAGATTAAGCATTAGTTGGTCGGATATATAGCTGATATCTGTAATACAAAGGTTTACAAAGTTTGATAAAATGAAGTAGTTGATAGTGGCGACTTTTCATTGCTTCTTACTATGTTGAATCAGTAATTAGAGAGAAGGCAGGCGTTTTTCAGTAAAAAAAAAAGAATTCTCATTCCAAGAAATTTCAATGGGAATTTTCGACTCCTAATAACGAGATATTACAGCTGTTACAATTGGGAAGACACTCTCACTCAGTTCAACCTCTCCGTCACCGACAAATAGTCGGCAACATTTTCCTACTGTGGAAAATAAAAATATTCACTACAGACCATATTGTGCTATTTGATATTACAAACAGCTTCCTCTTAATGGAAAGGCGACTGATTTTATTTTTCAGTAAGACAAATATATTACGTCTTTATTGTACTGACCTGAAGACAGCCCAAAAGTTTAATGCAGCGACGCAAGCGAGTCGACCGACTACTGAACAACGACGGTTGTATCCAAACACTATTTCAAATCACATATCTAATAACATATGATGCGATGACCTTTTAATCGATGAATGTCGTCTTCCGTTCAGTGGTTTCGACGGCTACAGAAAAATATGAGTGGCTGTTGGAAAAATCTGAGAGTTAAATCTGAAAAGTTAAACTCTCAAAAAGTGAACATGTCGTAGTGGTATGGACGATTACTTCATTCCTCTTTTCTCTTTCGTTTTGTTTTTTTCATTTTTCATTTATCCCCTGGCGAGGTCGTATTAAAATGAAAGGTCTTGCATATTTTATTTTTTGCACGCACACCTTCAGCCACGTATCAAGAAGAAAGCCAAAAATTTCAGAAGAGGGGAATATGATTTATATGCTCAAATAAACGCTCTCACATTCCACAAGAAAACTGAATATAGTAATAAATATATAGGATTATCCTCGATTTACAACATAGTTCCGTTCCTACGATGCGTCGTAACGCGATTTTCCGTGAAAGTTGGAACGTACAGCGATTTTCCGATAAGAATCACTTACGTCTCTAACGCCATAATAAAGTTATAATCTAGGACATAAAACATTTCTATTTAATAATATCTAATTACACTTCCATGTTGATGGCTTTCCTTTTCCTCGAAGCGACACCATCAGAAGGGGTTACGCCATCATTGGGATCCATAAGGAACGACCACAAGATTCCACAAACAAACAAAAAAGCGAATGCAGAACAGTTTAATGTAGTGTGCACCTAGGAACGAACCCACGCCACCTTAATCACTCTAGCGCCATACAAAAAAAGTATTATTCAGCGGCGTATATTCCGCCGAACTGTTTGCGTCGTATGTACGAACCAAACGACACAAGTCGAAACAAAAGTAATGACGATTGCGTTGTAACCACGAATCGTTGCAAGTTGAGACTGTCGTAACCTGAGGACTTACTGAGGATCATTCTAAAGATTAAGGCTTGTAAAAGCGGGCGCTAGTTTACCAGTAAAGAAGAACATTAGCATTCTTTTTTGGATGCTGTAATGTCTGGTTCATTTTATCAAATAAATGGATGAACGAATAACTTCATAACATTAAAGACGCGTTTTACAATATTTTGTTGAAAACACTGTAAACATTCTCAAAATGAAATATTAATTTTGCCCATAATCTCTTCCACCGACAATGCACTTGATTTACTGGTGAATAATTAAAATGGGAAGCGGTGATTATACAGTAGAATTTCCTGATTCACATTCATGCAAGTAAGTATCAGGTTTATAAGTGATTTACCGAGAAAGTCTCTTATAAGTGAATATTATTTTAGTTTAAGGGTGAACGTCTTATCGTCTGAAACGTATTGAAATACATAACAAAGATGCAAAAAGTCGTTCTTAGAATACCTGGAATAATGAGCATACCTCATCCTGAAATCTCAGAAAATATTTATAAATGACTTTCTCCTCTGTCTTTATTCGCGTTCGGTCACCTCTTTTCGCTTGTTGTTTCTCGCAGTCGCCAACATGTAACATTAATTCGAAGACGCTCAGATTTCCTTAGACGGAAGAAACATGGTACACGAACGTGAGACGAAGCAAAAAAAAAAAAAGAAAAAAAAAAGAAAGAAAAGAAACGAAATCCTTGACGTTTTTCCGAAATATGGCTTTGCTCTTCAAATATTTTCTTTCTACTTGTCCACGAATAGAAATCTGTGTTATTGTCTGCAGCGACTGGATTCATATATTGCGTATTTGAAGCTGGATATAGGAAGGACGAAAAAGACGAAAGCGAAAAAAGGAAGGAAGCCGAACATCGATAAAAAGAAAAGAATGGACTCCAAAGAGGAAAGAAATCGATAGACAAATGAAGACGGAAAGAAAGAGGTACATTAAGTGACAAAAAGAAAACTGAAAGGAAAAAAGATTAAGATAAGGAAGAAGAAAGATAGAGAGGAGAGAGAATTAGACAAGTGAGTGAGAGAATGAATTTGACAATTATAAATATATGTAGGAGAAGGTAGAGCAAAGAAGAGATTGAAAAAAAAAATGAAAGGAAATAAATGAAGAGATGTAGTAGTGAGACAATATGAGAAAGAAGAGAATTGGTATAAAGAGTGAGGGAAGTGGAGTGAAAGAAAAGAATAGAAAAAAGAGACAATATAGAGAGAATATGGGAAAGAATATATAGGATGTATAGAGAGAGGGAAGTGGAAAGAAATAGAATTGAATAGAGTTAAATAAAGAGAGCTAATACAGAGAGAATATGAAAAGAAGACAAAGAATAGAAAGAGAGAGGGTAGTGGAAATATAGAAAGCAATCAAATGGGGAGAAAACAGAGAAAAAGAAAAGAAAGAAAAAGAAATAATATAATGAGGATGGGAAGTGGATAGATAGATAGAAATCGAAGAAGGGGGAAGTAGAAAGAAGGGGAAACTATATAAAGAGAGGGAGAGAGAAGCCAACAGATCGAAATCAATTGAGAGACAGAGAGAATAAGAGAAATAAGAGAGAGAAGGAAGCATAGAGACAGAAAGCGGTCAGAGAGAAAATATAACGAAGTAGAAAAAAGAAAGAAGGTAAAGAGAGGATGAAGCAGAAAAGATGGAATGCAATGAGGAGTGACAAGATAAAGGAATGAAAAGTAATACGTTTTTCTTTCAGCATTTCAACTCAAGCAAGGCAATAAAGTCAATAGGACGCAAAGAGTCACTGTGTGTTATAGAATATGAGGGAAACTACTATTAAATCGCGAGGAAAATAAAGTAACAAGAATTAAGACAGAAGATAACCTTTGACATAGCATTTCAATTATTGAATTTCAAAATTGACTGTGAAGGAAGAAACCGGAATAATCTAGAGAGTTGGTAAAGAAATGGAAAAAAGTCAAATGATAGAAAACATTAAGAAAGATGTAAAGGCAGCATATAAGAGAAAGAGAGAAAAATAAAGAAAGAAAGAGAAATAGAAATAGAATAAGAAATAAAGAAAGAGAGAGATATAAAGAGAGAAGGAGAGAGAGAAAGAAAAGCAGGAAGTGAAGAAATGGAGAGAAGTCGAATAATAGAAAACAGTGGAAAGAAGTAAATGTAGGATATAAGAGAAAGGGAGAAAGAGAGAGAAAGGAAGAAAGGGAAAGAGAGATGGAAAGCGAGACAAAGATAGAGAGAAAGAGAGAGAGAGAAAGAAAAGAGTGATGTAAAGAGATGAAGAGAAGTCAAATGATAGAAAACTGGAAAATAAAGTCAGCATATAAGAGAAAAAGAGAGAGAAATAGAGAGAGAGAGGAAGAAAGATAGAGAGAGAGAAATAAAGAGAGAGAGAAACAGAGAGAGAGAAAGAGAGAGAAAAGTGTGAAGTAAAGAAATGGAGAGAAGACGAAACAGTGGAAAGAAGTAAATGTAGAATATAAGAGAAAAACAGAGAGCGATATACAGAGAAATAAAAAAAAAAGAAATAGAGAAATAGAAAGAAAGAAAAAAAGAGTTAAGTGAAGAAATGGAAAGAAGTCGAATGATAGAAAACAGTGGAAAAAAGTAAAGGTAGCATATAAGAGAACGAGAGACAGAAAGAATGAGAGAGAGGGAGAGAAAGAAATTGAAGTAAAGAAAGTTAGGATATAACAGCGAGAGAGAGAGAGAGAGAAGAGGGAGAGAAAGAGTATCGGAGAAATAGAAAGCAATGAATAAAGGCATAGTAACCGTAGAAGAAAAGAATGATAATGAAGGAATCAGACAGAAATGAATAAAAATCTGTGAATATGGCGGCAATTGAGGAAAGAGAAGAAAGAAAATGAACAGATGGCAAAGAAAAGAAAAAGCAAATAACAAAAAGGGAGGTAATTTAAAAAAAAAAAGAATTATTATTTTCGACGAACATTTTACCGCATTGTTGTAGACGGCACAACATGTCGGTGTGCAAACCAAGGTATGTCTTAAATATGAACATTGCACCTGCCTTGCAAATTTTTAATGCTTTATATTTTCAGCAAAATTTTCCCCGTAATCAGTGCGTACATTTAACGATCAAATATGAGATATACTTGTGTCCGGATATCCTCCAAGCATTAAACTGTCTTAACACTTTCCATTTTAATTTATTTTGTTACTTATAATAAATTATAATATTCTATATTCTATAAATTTATGCTTACGGTCATATCACGTTGAAACAGCGGTTCCCTTACTATCACCGAATTTAAGTAACGTCGAGACTGGTCAGTACCTAGATGGATGACCCCTTTGGAATATCACGGGTTGTAAGCTTGAATGTGACGGTGGTGTAATGGATAATGTCTTGGAAATGTTAATCGGAGAACCGAGTTCCAATTCAGTTGTGTTCGTTATATTCACTTACGCGCAAATACCATTGGGAAAGGCATGAATCCGCCTCCTCCACCGTCCATTTATGAGTTAATTAGTAAGGCTTTCATAACTAAAACCTGCATTATCTCAAAGAAAAAATATCGCGTACAAAATATTTAGATTTTTGCATTAAATGGCCAATAGAGGTTGACATACCGTAAAATAATAAAAACCGATTATAAGTTTAACGCAACCCCCAAATTTCTACATTCAATGGCTGTTTCTCTCCGAGTATACATTTCTGCTAGGATGGCTAGATTATTCCTGATGCAAGTGCCTACTTAGGCAGATTTGTGTTTGTTCAAATCATATAGTGCCAGCTAGTGTCTTATACAGCAATCTTGAATAGACTTTGGTTACAGTCACTTGGGGGGGAGGGGGGGAGCGTATACGCATAATTTGGTGTGATTTATAAGTAAAATGCAATACGAAGAGTAATAAAATCAGTCACGAAGACTTGTAACTCCGAGCTAGCAAAACCGTTCACGGCTTCCGAGCAGTTTCCAATACCCAATTTCGCTAATTTAACCTTTATTTCAACCTTTAGAATGATATTAAGTCGCTTTCCCAAGGTGCTGCTCATTTTTGCAGTTTATCTTGGCCGATATTATCGTTTTTCGTTTCCTTTAGTTTAATTCTGAAGTTTTTTATTTTTATTTTGCAGTATACACTCTACACCGTTATTTCATGTTATCATCTGTGACTCAAACACTGGATCGACAATTTCACACGTTAAATATTTCACACCTAATCACGTGATCAGATATTAAGCAGTTGCGTATTGCCTTTCTCCACTGTGATTTTATTGAGCCACTCCTTCTTGCTAAATTTCTGTTGACACTTGCAGTTCAACTGCTTTTATTTTTCTTTCAACTTTGTTGCTAAACATCTCTGCGTCTATATTGATGTGAGGGTGGAAAGCCGGTTTAGTTACCGACAATCAGACAAAAATTTACTATAAGATAGCGCTGCTAAAGGAAATTTTCATGGTAATTGTTCTGATGAATATACCTGTATGAAATCTAGACTTTATGAATTTAGGTGCAGTACTAGATTGGCGGCCTGTTCTCATCATTTTTGCAGTTCAACTTGGGAGATGCATTCGTTAGTTCTATGCTAACATTTCCTTCTCTGTTATTTCTCGCTTGAGACATCCTCTCCAGATTTTCGATTCATAGGAACATTGAAATGCAATACCAATCCTTATATTCTGTCTTCTTAATTCTTGTTCGTTTTTCATAATAGTGCTTTATTCTCATATTCTCTCACACTCCGTAACCCCTTTATTCTTAGTGGCCTTGCTTTGAGTGAAATGATTAAAAATGTACCCAACCACAAAAAACAACACACACACACACTAACTAATGATTAATTAAAAGAAATTCAGTCAGTTAAATGCGATGCGTGATACATGATTTTCGAGACAGAATATTTCCCGCAGTAGGTTGCCATTACTGTCTGCGGTATACTAGCTGCCATACAAGATCTGTCCTGCTATTTACCCGTAGCTGGCGGTGGAAGAAGAGAATTCGTAACTTTCCCAGGATAAGTGATTGTAATGTATTCGACTGGAATTCAAACGCGGCTCTCCCATTCCTCAATCCGAGCCTCTATCCATTACTCCAGCGTGCCTTCTCAAATGTAAATATACAGAATATAAATTTAAAGAATATATTAAACAAGAAAAGAATTCACTTAATTAAAGAGATACATTCATTGAAATTAGTAAACCTGTCTACGAATCTTTGGTAGATAGCCATTAGCGTCTCTTTTTATCGTCCATTAAATTTAGACTAATGTATTATAATAAAGTAATTGATATTGAAATATATTTAAAAAGACAACAGAGAAAAACATCTTGCCCTCCGAAGACAGAAAAGATCATTTCGTTCTAAAAAAAAACGGTAGTTTTATTTTAAGAGGAAAAGAAATAAGTTGTAAGAATATTTAAGCTCAAATAAATTAAATATTAACCCGCTCTCACGGAAGGAGAGAATTCCAAAATACATGATAGCGGTACCAGATTCTTTCTTTCGTTGCTCATCGGCGCATCTTACTTGACGATCGCAGAATGACGACCTGAGAGTTGCGATATAGAGAAATGTGAACGGAATAAGAATGAAAAATGAATATTTAACAATTGAACTAAATCTCAACGCTACTAGAACACAAATGTGTACATGTAGAGACAACTGTATCAGCACAAAAATATACCTATTTGATAAGGGCTTATGAAAGCTGAAAGTGATCAGAAGAAATGAGCAAATATATGTCTAAGATTTTTCCTGAAAACTAGAAACCGTAGAAAAATTAAATTAAAAATGATAAAGTAAAAAAAAGAAAACTTTAGTTAGTAATCGCTTGCGAAAATGCATCCAATACACACGTTACATACATTTATTCTACTCTCCCGTCGAATTCGACGTATGAAGGTCAAGCATATCAGTTCCTAGAAATAGACAGCCCGACACCAGCACATGAGATCTGATTATAGTGGTGATGGTTTTGTGCAGAACCGTTCACACTCTTTGAAGGGCTGAATACACAGACCTGGTGCACAACGTGCCACAAGGACCCCAAACAAACCCACATAGATTTGTAATTTGGGGTTGTCCTTCTAGACCAGTTAACATCTAAGGCTATAGAACCCATTCTGTCCTGCTATTTACGCATAGATGGACGGAGAAGAGCACTCATACCTTTCCCAAGGGTATTAGCACATAAGTGAATGTAATGGATTCGACAGGAATTCGAACTCGGCTCTCCGATTACACAATCCGAGCCGCTATCCACCGTATATGGCGTATTTCGTATAGAGAAAAACGTTACAATTCCCTTTCTTTCTGCAGAAAGCCTAAGTGTAAGATATCTGAGTGATGTCAAATCAGTCGAGTTTCGATCCCGGCTTGAAGAAATCAGACGTCTAGCCACACTGAGGAGCTGTGATACAGCGAAACAGTCTGTCTGCGGATGACTACATCATATATATATATATATATATATATATATATATATATATATATATATATATATATATATATATATATATATATATACTAAGAAACTATATTTTAAAGTTGTATTCAGTTAAGTGTCTTTCGACTGCAAACACACGACTCCTCAGGAAACAAATCGGCTTTTATTAAGTCGAAGCGCAGGTATAGACATTAAATGTACGGATAAAAAACAAAAACGTAATAAAAACAGCCATTCCCCCAAAAAAACTAAAAAAAACAAACAAACAATTATTTAAATGACATCTTCAGAGAATAATACTAAAAACAATACAAAATGATATAAAAAAAGTTCGTAACACATAATGTGATTTCCAATCTAGTCCGAAGCCATTTGTTGTCTATATTTTTTTTTGTTCCGTATAAGGAACTGCAATTTACTTTGAGTGTCCGTGCATAAACTCTATGATTAAACTGAAAACGTGCAAAATATAAAAATACGAACGAAGGAAATAAAGAAGCCGGGAAATACCACGAACTCTTCATGTTGGACCAATTTTTCTATTTGTACTGCCTCAGCGAAGACACTATCATATAAAGGAATTCAAGACTGAACCAATAAGAATGAGATTCCGGGGTACGAATTATAGGTTGGAACATTTTAATTTTCATATTTAAAAATGAAATCATATGCGGAAATTATAAAATACTAATATATCTTTTTATTTAATTTTAATAAATTAAATTATATATGTAATAAAATTATATAACTTGATTTTTATTTAAAAAAAATGAATATTGTAGCATTCCACGCTTCTGATGTGCGCTCAAAATTCATTATTATGTTTAGTCTGTGGACGTTTTTACTGATGTTACGTGTTCAGATCAACACGCAGTTTCCATTTGTAACGTGTTAAAAACACGTCGATGTCACCAATTGTAACGATATTAGGTAGAAAATTTGACCTCTCATAAAATAAATAAATTCAACATTAATTTACTTAATTTCATAGGGAAAAAGTTTTCATTTTAATATATCTTTCCAAAAGTAAAAAATTAGATAAAAAAATAAAATAAGATTGTAAGAACATCAGATGACCAGTTTGTAGTAATGTTGAATATTTTGTCGATATTTTGCGTTGGAGAATGTGATACATGAAAGGAATTCAGTAGAAATATTCTGATTGCCTGGGATATTGTTGAAAGAAATGATAATATAGAGTGTTGTATGCGACACTTGGTATTCCTGAGGATTAAGAAGTTCAACTGGAAGGGAAACCAGACATTTCTTGGCATTCGAAACCACTGAGTCGGTCAAGCAGATAAATCACTCGACACGAAATTTTCTTGATTTATTGACTATATATATATATATATATATATATATATATATATATATATATAAATATATATATATATATATATATATATATATATATATATATATTGAGAGAGAGACAGCGAGAGAGACAGACAGAAAGATAGATAGATTAGGATATTACTCCGAAAACATGTCAAAATCGCTACACAATTGCAGTCGTATTTCGATGTGTATCAATGCATCTCATCAGGCGATTGTAAATTCCTGACAAGTAATTCATAATATATATATATATATATATATATATATATATATATATATATATATATATATATATATATATATATTAATATTTTGCATTGACACCGCTATTATTTTAACTGCATTTACTTTTCGGTAATGTTTATTGCTTTTGAAAGCGATGATTAGAATTGTATTACAAGCTAAATATCTGATGAAAGTGAATTTATACATTTGTATTTGATCTTTACTATTTGCATAAAAAATATTATACATTATTTATTTATTTGATGTTTATTTTTTTAAGCAGATAAGTTTGCTAAATCCTATTTCTACGATCTTGTGGTCAACAGTAATTTAAATTGCTACACTTCAAATAAATAATTGCGTAATAAATATTTTTAGTGTATATATATATATATATATATATATATATATATATATATATATATATATATATATATATATATAATTTATTTGACATTCAAAGGGAAAGATGAAAGGCAAGAATTCACTTTCTCACCGGATGTATTCAAACTTTACACTGAGGCGTTCCTACCAGAATTAATTATTTGGAGCCCTAATGTTAATAACATAATATAATGTTGATATCAAGCGCAGTTTTAAGAAGATAGAATGTATGGTTGTCAGCTAAAGGAATATCCCAACATCAGAACAACGGATTGAAGACACCCAAAACTAGAAAGTAAGAAAATTTAAATATCAAGGAATTGTTTTAACAGAGGACGGAAAATACTATCCGAAAGCCAAAGGAACAGTGGAATAGCAAAATATGCCTTCCAAAAGTTTATCAAATTATTAAGAAACAGTAAGAAATCGTTATAAACAAAGAAAAATGTATTCAGCAATGACATAGTATTGGTTCTCTTTGTCAGCAGTGAATGCCGGATAGTCTACTCAAAGATGAAGAAAGGACTTGACGCAATAGAAATGTGGTTCTACGTAAGGATGTTGAGAATACCATGGTTTGAACATGTGTGTAACGAGGAATCTTTAGGAATATTGAGAACAAAAAACACATTTATACTTCGAATCAGTAAAAAAAAAAAATGTTGGGAGAACGATGGATCGGAGAATTTGTCACTCCCCTGACATATTGAAGGGATGAAAAACAGAGGGAAAACAGGAAATAACCTACCAAATGAGACTGTAATTTTGCGGAAGACGTATTCGGAGAGATCGAAAAAAAAACCCCCAAAAACCCAAAAAAACAGACCTTAGTAAAATCCGAAGAGGACAGATAGTGGTGGTGGTGATGGTGGCGGGGGTTGAGGCGTTTATTCTGTTTTGTTTCAGAGTAAAAATCGAATTCCACCATTGAAAAAGAAAACAATGTTCTTAAAAATAAGGAATTTATTGATTACCAAGAAAGAAAATAAAAAATTAAAAAAAAAAAACGTCGTTAATTTCTTCTCACAGATTCCCTATTTTTCTGTTGATCAACTGAATCTAGTGTGAAATAGCTAAAAATTAATCTTAGCCAAGGGGAGACAATCAGTCTGAAAAATGTAATAACATTTTAAATAATGAACGACGGGGTTTTTTTGTGAGAGTGAATATCATAAGGAGGCTGGAGGAAATCATACAAGACAGCGCCAAACAACGAGGTCCTAAAAAATTAATCACTATTAGAAAGCTTCGAAGTCTTGTGACTAATATGAATACAAGTACAACTAATAAAGATAATGAGAAGACATTGACTATTTTTTAAATCTTAATCAACGTTCACAACATTAGGACTGCTAATCTCCCGAATACAGCGGAGGACATTTAATGAAATTTAATGTCTTCATCATTATTATTCCAATGATTATTCTTCGAGCTATCATTTATAAAAAAAAAAGAAAAATACAAGCCACCATGAATATTTTCATCTTCTCACTTCTATAATATTTTGCACTATCTTCCCAACTATCTGTATAATTGCGACCTACCAACTAGATTAGGGAAGATTTTCAAGACACTCCACCTGGAGACATTCTGAAGCACTATAAAATTTCTCTGGGTATGTAGTTAAGGCTTCGAGTGAGAAACCGACAAATGGATTTAAAATTCCGATGGAAATCTTTACTTTCAATTCTGTATAAATAAACTACGGGTGATATAGCAGGGTAGACTGGGCTGTCTAGCTGTACTTGGCAAGCAGTAGAAGAGAAAGCCAACTCTGAGTTCGCTCAAATTATTTGTAGCATAATGTGTATTCATCACTTATTCCTATGATCATCCTTCTAGTTATCGTTTAGATGAAAACAAAAGCCACGAGCCGTCAAAAATAAATCATAATGGCTGACTATCCTACATCTAACAAAAAAAATAAAGAGCTCTCTCTGGTCCAAATGAATAAGATATATTTACGCCAGAGTTACATTTGTTAGCGTTTTTCTTTCAGTCTTTTCCTACATTATTAAATAACCCGTATCTCACGTTGAATAGGGAAAGGGTGCCGATAAGGTCATAGACGAGACATGTGAGCAAAGGGGAAGTTCAAAGAGAAATAGCAATAAAACGGATACTTATAGTTCGTATTAAAAAAGAGACTGCTCTCCTCCTTCAGCAAAAATGGTAAGCAAAGTCCGCTCATGACAGGCAGACGAAAATATTCTTCTTCCTTCATGTGACAAAATCAATTTTGTCAATTTTGCATTTTGTCATTTTCTGACATTTATTTTAGAAAAAAAGGTTTTTACTCAGAATGTCGCAAATCATCATTTTTGGGTTCGATTCTTAACAGCTTACCTACAAATCTTTCTCCATATAAGAAAATTACACGTAAATACTTTAGATAATGTCAGTAGAAAAATGCTCATTCAACGAGGACTAGAATACACCAGATGCATTAAATACACCGACGGCAATAAAACGGATACTTATAGTTCGTATCAAAAAGTTATTGCTTACTATTCAGGCTGAAGAAGGAAAGCAAAGTCCGCTCAGCCTAACTGCAGTATAACTGCAGTATAAGGAATAGTTTGGCTCTGCGGGTTTTGAACAAACATAAATGGGCCTGAGCAGAGAGAGAGAGAAATGAGCAGCCGTGCTCACGATGAGAGTTACACTGTGCTATCCAGTGTGCCTTAACGTCGAAACACCTCATGATCACTTTCACGCTATTACACTTCCCCCACCAATCGGCCTTGTAAATAACTACATCGGCTAGGAATTCCTAATTGTAACAAAGTTAATTTAAGATCCCCTTCGTCGAATTCTCAGACGTGCCTTCTTTAACCATAACTTTTCATGTGGCGAGTTCAATCTTTGCGCGGGTAGCCATTATTTTATAAAATGAATGATTAAATAAAATTACGCTCTTTTTTCCAGCATACGTCCCAACCATTTTAATGCCTCCAGTTCGGTGCTGATTGTTAACCAGTTGTTAACATCAATTAATAAACATTTCAAAGCTATTTAACAGATCACGAAAAATCTAACACAGTGATCCGAAGATATATTAGAAGAACGAAAAATGACTTCAAAACATAAAACAATTTCCTTAGAAACAAAGAAAATTGTGTTGAACTGCTATGTAATATCACTCCTCTAATATGACCGTGAATCCAGTATAATTTCCACACAGAAGAAAAGGAAAGTCAACAGAGATGAGGTTTTACAGAAAATTAATGAGAATGCCATGCACAGAGCATGTTTGCAAGGATACTTCTTTTTAAAAAAGAAAACGGTAACGAAAATGACACATATAACTGAGAATCAGAAAGAGGCTGTTGAAATTTCTTCGACACATAACGAAGGAAGAAGGATTTGAGAATTTCTTACACGAAGGACATATTGAAATCAAGACGTACAGAGGCAGTGACAGCTATAGTTTGGTGATGTTTGGCGAAGTCTGAGGTCATCTCATTCATTGTATGCCCCAAGGATTCAATTACGGGGGTGGGGTGTTATGGGGCCTAGTACTAAGAAATGTGAAAATGGAAGACATCTCAAATATATAAAACCAGTGAAACATGAAATAAACACTTTATTTAAATTAAATATAAATTATATTTTTATTTCCCTTTTTGATTTGGATGCCCTCCCGATATGAATGCCCGGGGCTGTCACACCCTTACCCCAATTCTGAATCCTACTGTGCAGCCGAACAGCGAATAATATACGGCTTGTACTTCTGAAAATAGATGAAGGAATAGGAAACAAGAAAGAATATACTTTGCAAAGTGCTAAAACATCTAGAGAATTGTTGAGAGTTTCCTGAAGGGGAAGAACACATAAAGGAGAAAGAAGTCGTGTCTGAGATTTCGACGGAGGGGATCTAAAAACTGGGGTTGTTATAATTACAAATTCTTAGTTTCGTGGTATTCAAAATATCTTTGTACCATGAGTTTCTTCTTTTTTTTAGAATAAGTCAAGGAGCCGGCATGAAGTAGAAGCATTTTTAGATGCAGAGGTCGTAAGAAATCGATATGGTTTGAAGGAAATATCAAAAAGTGGAATTTTCTGCCCCCCCACCTTGAATTATTTGGCACGAAAGAGTACAGGTTTATAGATTTGCTCTCTAACTGCAGTTTGGCTGAAGTGTAGGCGTATTCCATACCGGGGCCAATGGCCGACGTTTTCTTTTGTTTATTTGAAATAAAAAGATTTCGCATGTGAGTTTGCAAAGTAAGCTGAACGCCTCCACATGATAAATAACGCAACACAATCTACTCACAACCTGCTTACCTTATTTTCACTTATAGGTCTTAACCTGACACCAGTGAAAATAATAGTGATGGTTATTAGATAAGATGATAGAATAAGCTTTTAGTTTTACGTCAACGACTACAAAAAGACAAGAGACATTTTTAGAATAAAGTCTTGTAGAATTTAATACTTACACGGTGTATTGAAGATGAGGTAAGCGGATAGTATTAACTATGCTATTACGTTGATCTCAAAACAATATGGGTAGGAGATGTTTAGCAACGACTATAAAGGTCAGGGAGGAGAATAAAATTTGGTAATGGTAAAGACATCTATGGACAACAATTATTAAAAACTTACAGGAAGAAAAATGACAGACAGTCGATTTTGTTAGTTTTTACCTTTCGTCATTTTTCTGACATATATTTTAAAAAGGTTTCTACGGAGAATGTCGCAAATTATCATTTTCGGGTTCGACTATCAACGGCTTACCTACAAATATTTATCCATATAAGAAATGCTACCCTTAATAAATACTTTAAATAATGTCAATACTCAACGAGGCCTAGAATCCACCAGATGCATCGGAATACACCAGCTGCATCCGAATACGCCGATTGCAAGCGAAAATACCGGCTGCACTTTTTCTGACTCAAGCATAAACTCAACCAATATTTTCCTATAGACTCAAGTATAAATCAGACAGGTGGTCATCTCTAGACTCGAGTATAAAACTGACTACTCTTTATGAATGAACTCACATATAAAGACCACAATTATTTACCTATAGTCGAAAGTAAATCCTTCACAAACGTATACCTATGTATTCGAGTAGAAGAAAAGAAATTCGGTTAAATCCATCATTTTAACTTTTTGCGATAGGCTGTCTTAGTGTTGACTAATATGTTCCAAATTCTGTGTGTATTTTTTCATTTGAATTGAATGTTATTTTAATAAATATTTCCATGCGTTCTAATCAATGACCAACCGTAGAGGGGCTATTTCTGCGTTTCTTAGTAAGTTTGAGCACCAATGAGCCTCCTAGTGTTATGGCACTGAATAATACTAAAGAAAAAAAATAGCTATCGTCTTTAAGAACAGGTGAGATTACCCTGGCATGCAAATTTTCTAAGCTATTCTTGGGTCAATTCTAACTCTGATCCCAAACATTTGAAGCTAAGCATTGTACATATATACATTTATTGCTAAAAATCTGAGCCTGTAAAAGGAATTTGTTTTGTTTGCTAGAATGTTTGAGCTTTACTACTGACTCACCCTGAACATGATAAATATTAATTTTAATTAATACACTTTTTCTCGGGCGCTTTCTATACAGTGGTATCATGTTAATTTCTCAAGCTATTTGCAGTTAGTTCGATATTCACTGAAATTATATTATAGAATTATCTACTTTTTTTCCATAAATTTTATGATGATAAGAATCATAAAAATATGTTTACAGTCTAATGGAACGTTGTGTATTTTTCTTCACACATGGGATTCAGCCTTTCTCTTTTCCTAATTAGATTTTTTTTTAAATCCGCTCATTATTCTGCCTCCAATACAATTATATTTTATTTTTTTCGTGAGGTTCTTCCAATTTCTTCATATTATCTCGGTGGAACTCTGACACAAAACATGTTTCTTGATTAATATTTTTTTTATTTCTCTATTCAAACCCTCCATTTTTTTTCTCGAACTCTTTCTCGTTTACTTTCCTATTGAAATCCCTCATTCTCTTACTGCCATATTTTTTCTACTTCATTCACTGTAAGTGAATCATTTTTGTTCTGTTTCTTTTTGGAATGTTTTTTTGTTGTATTTTTTTTTTAAATACAATTTCCGACAACTGTTATTCAAACGTCGAACGCGGACCTGGTCTGTTTGCCTCATTAGCGGGCTGTTTAACAGAAGGTTGATTGGTGGGGGGTAGAAGGAAGGGTTAACATATAGTAAAAACGTGATCTCTCTCTCTCTCTCACACACACACACACGCACAGTGTTCTACAATCACATAGGCATACAAAAAAAGATAACAATCAGTAAAGATAGACCACTCCCTATAAGGAAAAAAAACTTATGTATACCAAAGCATGATTACAAGAAGGCCAATAATATTTGAAAATATTTTCAAATAACAAGGTATATTGAAATAAAGAATACAAGAGTCAAAATATGCCATCCAACTCTTCCTCTCTTTCCATTTTTCACTCTCTCTCTCTCTCTCTCTCTCTCTCTCTCTATCTATCTATCTATCTACCTATCTATCAATCACAGTCCTTTCATTATATATCTATCTGTATTGACATGTATGAAGTTTCCCATATATATATATATATATATATATATATATATATATATATATATATATATATATATATATATATATATATATATATATATATAATGACATTTTCTTTAATAACGTCCCTCCGAGGACGAATCACATCGGCTGAGTTTTTCGTCTTGCCTTTTTATTTACTTTGTTCTTATACAAATACACTCTATCTTTTTTCAGTGTTGTCATTTTTATTCGTGAATTTATCTGGATAAGAGTTTTAGTTTTTGACAAGATGTCCGTTGCTTCCATGAACGGTCTTTGTATTTCTTTAATATATATATATATATATATATATATATATATATATATATATATATATATATATATATATATATATATGAGTAATTCAAAAACATTTTTGGTTTAAAAGAAGTATAGTCTATTAGTAATTAGAATTAGAATAAATATTTTAAAACTGCATTTTAATACGACGTACTAATATTCAAACAACCCTTTCGAGGGACTTTATTAAGGCAAACAAATCTTTATGTATGCAATTACAAGTTTAACGTAAAAACAAAAGTGTCGAAAAGATTTTGTCATTGGAAAACAACCAGACGACATGCGAAAAACGAATGTCATCCTTTGTTGAATAGGCACCCCTACCCTACCATGACTTAACCTCATTTCGAAAGTAATTCATATTTTGATACAATCCTTGTCAGTGAAAATGAATACCCTACCACCCCTTGTCAAAATGTTTGAATTTCTCCGTATCCTTAGCAACTAATATTAACAATGTATGTGCTTATAAAACTCAGAAAATTTCAAAATAAGTTATCCCAAAATTCGCTTGAAAATAAAACAATACTAGGGATTTTAATTTAATTCTATAATTATCTTTTAAGTTTTTAGTTTTTGCTTTTGAAACATGGTCATTTCTGTGTAGCGATTGGACCATACTTTTAAATTACTAAATATATAATATTTATGCTCTGTAAAATTATATTGCGCACTATTAAAAAAAAAAATAACAATATTTAATAAGAACACCGGATTATAAATCTTACTGTTCTTTCTCTTTATTTTAATATCTATCTATCTATCTATCTATCTATCTATCTATCTATCTATCTATCTATCTATCTATCTATCTATCTATCTCTCTATCTATCTATCTATCTATCTAACTATCTCTGTGTGTGTGTGAAGGTAAGTTAACAAATGGAGTATAATTCCACTGTCCGTAACTTTTAATTTAAAAGAGGGCTCAATCCAGAGTAGAGCTAAATATTATTTATTATCAGAGATTAAAAGAAAAATATGTTAGAAATCGCTTCACAGTTTCAATCACCAGTAATTTACAATCGCTCGAGGAGACACATTTGTAGTGTTGAAACAAGATTGCTATTATGTAGCGATTTTCAACAATTTTTTTTATGTACGATAATATATATATATATATATATATATATATATATATATATATATATATATATATATATATATATATATATTCATTAAATACGACCGGCAAGGAAGATTTAATTCATTTTTGATTAAGTTTTTCCAGCATCCTTACATTTTTTCCTATTTGTAAGAGTAAGAGATTTCAAATGCTTGCCATAATTTTTATAGTCACAACCGCGTTCACTCACTTCTATAGCCATTTCCAAGGGAGTTTTGTTTCTTGTGTTGCTTTTCTTTTCTCACCTCTTGACTGTTTTCGTATCGTTTTGAATAGGAGCGTTCATTCTGAGCTTTCACATGTTGCGCACGGCTGGAATTCGCGTGAGCATGTTTCTATTTAAAAAAAAAAAATGAACACTCCATATCTACATGCAATACTGTTGCCATATATGTTCTGGTGTCCCCGCTGTTCATCTCGAGGTTCTCTACAAGATACAAAGTCGGATATGCAATGTGATCGTTCCCGACCTGGGGTCTCGACTCCAGTCACTTTCTCACCGACGTGATGTTTTTTTCTATAAATATTTTCATGGCAACTGCTCTGATGAGCTATTTTCGCTGTTGCTCCGACTGCATGAATTTAAGCGTGCTACTGGGTTGGCAACTCGGTCCCACCCTTTTACTGTCGAAACAGTTAAATGTGACCGCCTCTTCTACTCCAACAAATTACTCTCTCGCACTTCTCGACAGTGGAAATCCCTTCCTCTTACTTGCTCTCATGATAACTATAATCTTCAAAAATTTAAATGTAAATTCAACCGACATCTTCCGTAGTCTTGATCTCCGTCCCCCTCGTTACCCTCCTCCGTTCTTCTTTTCATCCTTTCCTCAACTCCCATATACACAGTCTCTCTGTAGCCCCTTGCCTACTAGTTGTACTCCTGCCTTGCTTGGGGTGAATTACTTAAAAAATTAAAACTATCAACCTCACATTATTTAACCAAATGCAGGCATCAATGAATTCTTTCTTTTTTTTTCAAGGTGTAGTCGATCATTTCTCTCTACCTCCCTCTATCCCTTGCAGCTCCCAACAAGTTCATCCCCCCTCACCCCCCGACCACGCTTTCTCATCCACTTGCTTAAGCCCGCCAGGTATATCACGCTTTGTTTCCCCTTGTCTCTCTTTCCCTCTATTCGACCTGCGAGTGTCAGAAGCTCCAGGCCATACTTCCTTATTATGCGTCCCAGCAACTACAGCTGATTCTTCCTGATGTTAAGTATAAGCTTGTTCGCAAACTCTCTAAAATCTGATCGTTGCTCACACGCTCAGTCCTGATATCTTTAGCATCCTTCTGTAGAACTACACCTCTGTCTCCTCGGGTCTCTTCTTCATTTGTGAAGAAATCGCCCAACATTCACTGCCGTAAAGAAGAACAGATGACACCTAAGAGCTCAGTTTTATTTTCTTTGTTACCAAAGAAATCCTCATGTCTCTCAATACACTGACCAGCTTTTGAGATGTGTCCTTGGCCTTCACAATACGCCTACGAATCTCTGTGTTGCACTTACCGCTTCTCAAATATTTAATATTTCGCGTCTGCGTCATTCTAGTGGTTCCGACCTTCAAATCGCATTTCGGGTTATTCCTCTTACTGATGACTCTGCATTCTGTCTGTTTGTAGTTTATGCTTAGTTCTTTCTTCTCGCTATGTAAACTATTGTAGATGTCTCCGGCCATGATATTCGATAAGTTCAGGTTAAGTATACTTTTTACATTGTGGTAGACCACGACAGAAATTTATAATGTCTACCTTGCAGACAGAAACTTAAAGGATAACCTTACTTCTGTTGTCACGACTCATTTGGACAGCGCATTAAAATGACTGAATTAAAGAATGTTTTATCGACGCACACTTTGCCATTCATCTTCACATGCAATCCCTTACACTTATCTAATGAAGGAAGTCGTCTCAAATCTTGAACGCGGTGATGCCATCATATATCCACCCCGCCATATATATATATATATATATATATATATATATATATATATATATATATATATATATATATATATATATATATATATATATATAAATTAACTGATTTAAAATATGTTTTTTCTCTACACAGTAATAACCACGTTTCAAAAATGGAAGCTAAAAATATATATATTATGAAATGGACAAAGTCTGACAATTATTTAAGACATTTTTTATGTTTATACTTTCTTTTTATAAATACAAATATTTAAGTAAATGCTCTGTTTATAATAAACAGTATTAACAACATTTACCCGTCTGAATGTCCGAGAAATTTTCATAGTAAATATGCGTCCTCCGACAGGAATCGAATATATATATATATATATATATATGTAATAACACCAAGCTGCACTGGGTTCATACGATCCAAATAGCAACACCAATATTAACTGTACGACTATCGTCAAACGAAAATATATTGGATTTGTCGCCTGACAATTGCCATATCGTGAAACTCAGGTTTACAACTAGGATCGGAGTCCCTAAGCGTTTTTTAATTTATTTTTTGGTGTTTATTAATGTTACTCCACATTCTTATTTTAATTGCTTGATATTTGTGCCGGTAAATGTCTTTTTTTATTCTCCTTTGTCCCCCATTTTTTCCATGGGTTTTCCTTTCTTTTTCATTCGTCTATTCATGGTTTTTCCCTTTGACAGGCTTCGTATTGACATGGTTGTCCTTTGACGCTTTAGCCATAACTTGGTTCATTCTTATACACAATGAAAGACACACACACAGACACACATGTTGATTGCCCCGTCTTCACAGATGACAGCTGTTCTGCCAATCAACTACATTCAATCTAGATCATTGTTTCCTCTCGAATGACTTCGAATTTAGCTCTTCAAACCAGCAGCTGGTTTTCAAAGCTTATAGCATAGATGACAAATGTGCTCCAGGGTCTTCACAGGGTTAAGCTG
>OZ038493.1:101588428-101608428 GCA_964036315.1 Acanthosepion esculentum | reverse complement strand
TATATATATATTCTTCTAGACACGATGAATTACTTAATTATAATTATCTCAAATCCACCTAATTTCTATCACTTGTATATCCTTGCTTGAACCGGCTTCTAATGCTCTGGACTGAAGGGCTTGGGGATAGTAGTCGTAGCTCGTGGGGGCACAGTCCTATGGTTAAAGTGAAACTCAAATGAGTTTCACCACGGAATATGTGATCGAGCGGCGCTATATCGAGTCTGATTCGCTACCCCTTCGTCACTGTCTGGGTTTCAATTCTCGGTAGTGGATGCGCACTGCTGATGAGTCCCAAATATAGGACGAAACGGCCGTCCACTTCTTTCCATATTCTGTTGAGGTTTCTTCTAGACTCGATGAATTACTTAATTATAATTATCTCAAATCCTCCTAATTTATATATATATATATATATATATATATATATATATATATATATATATATATATATATTAAACCGCAAATGTTTTTGGTAGAAATGTAGATGTTTTTATTTTAAAATATATACTATACTCTATTTTCCAGAATTATGAAAAATAGAGAATAATATTTTAAGATAAAAAAACATCCACCTTTTAACCAAAAACGCCTGCGGTTTATCTTCTTTTAAAAAAAACAACAATTTTCTAAACTATAACTTCTTCCCTATATATATATATATATATACATACATATATATATATATATATATATATATATATATATATATATATATATATATATATATATATATATATATATAAATGAAAGAGTGTATCTCCGTATACCATAATATTTCTTTGTGTGCATCTGTGTGTAATTCGCTTGTTTAAATGTCATAACTAATTTGCAATAAAATGTAACGATGACTGAATCTAGACATGCAGAATACCTATTTATGTTTTTACTACAATTCAAATGTTTGATGACGTTCGCTAATCAATAAACAAGGAATAAAATAAAGTTAAATAGCGAATGTTATTTTTCTAACTTTTCAATAATTTACATTTTATAAATTAAATAAAGGAGAGGCAAGAATAACAGAGAGAACAAAAAACAAGTTAAGTCGACTTATAATGGATTTATTTTTCAACAAACAAGGAAAAAATTGATTTGTCAAAAAATACAAAGAAGTCATAGTAAAGAAAAGAAAAACACTTTATATACCAGAATGGTCTGTACTAATGGGATTGTAGTTCACTGCTTTGTGACAAATATCAGGCTAATAAAAAAATGTACGCCAATCAGAAAAAAACAAAAACAATAACAAAACACATGCATCTTTGCAGATTCTCTTATATCCTATATTCTCTTCGTATTTCTTTATTTTACCTGTAGTTTATCGCGTCCTCGGCAAGACAATAAACTACATTCAATAGCAAGGCCTCTGATCAGGAGTTTTTGACGAGCGTGGAACTACCTCTTAATTGCGTGTGTTGCCAGGTCCATCCTGACCCTGGGTGGTAGCACCTGTTAGAGTCCCAGCTATGGACAAATAGTTAACGCCCAAACTGGAATCAAAACACTATGAAAGTGTAAATATATGTTTTAATACCAGAAATACTTTGTAAAAAACAATATTACTAGCAATACATTTTTGAAATAAAAAGATATTACCAGCTATACGTTTTTGAAGGAAAATGTTAACAGAAATACATTTTTGAAAAAAAAATATTACCGGTTATAAAAATTTTGTCGGGATTAAATAATCCATTGAGGTTGATATGCCATAAACCAACATAAACCAAACCAATCTAAACAAAGGAATACATATTCTATTCAGAGGAATCTATCCTAAATATGTTGTCGGCATTAAATAATGCATTGAGGTTGATATGCCATAAAACAAAATAAACCAAACCAATCTAAACTAAGAAATACATATTCTATTCATACGAATCTATCCTAAAAATGTTGTTGGCATTAAGTAACACATTGAGGTTGATATGCCATAAAATAAGTCAAACCAAATCTGTAGTTTATCATTAGGCCAGACATGTGAATAAGTAGCATTAAACAATATTTCTCTATGAGAGTCAGTAGCTAACAGCACTATTGATATTCGGTTTACGGCCATATCATGTTGAAACACCGTCCAGTTAAGCAAGTCGACTCTGGTAAGTAGCGAGATGGGTGACCGCTTCGGAATACCCGGTGCTTTCAGATCAGACCGTTGGTGTAATGAGAAATTGGGTATCCGTATTCGAATTCGAATTCTAGTCGGGTCCGTTACATTGACTTTTGCGTAAATACCCTTAGGAAAAGTATGAATCTGTATGTATTGGTTAAATAGCTAGAAAAAGCGTGTCCTGTAGCGTTGGTTGGCAGCCAGTCTGTCACAGAAAGAAACGACAGCCTACTGCGGGAATGCTTCTGCCAAATCTGAAAAGAGACATTATATCAAGCGGGCATCACGCATGACCCCGGGGAGAAGAAAGATCGACGTTGGTCAAACATTGAGTTCTCAACAAAGAGTGGTTTATTCTGTTTAACGACGTGTATTTCAGCAAATCATTTTAAAGAAATGCGTGTAATGTACACAAAGAAATGTTAATCTGTATTCACATCCTGTACGGCCAATCCTTTAGATCCTTGCGTACAACCTTGGCCCTACACTGTTTTTAATTTTCGACCTTCCCGGTGATATCAACTTGGCCTCTACGCTGACGTCACTACCATTTACTCCGGTCTCGATAGTAAGGCGGTTCAGAACGACAAGGTCAAATTAGCAGCTGATATACAAAACGACCTGTAGACCGTCGTTAACTGGGGGGGAAAAGATGGATTGTCAATTTCGACGCCTCCAAAACTAAACTTGTCTCCATTAATCATCAGAGAAAACTCCATCTCCGTCTTCCATCAGCATGGCTGATACTAACATCCAGGAAAGTGACTCGTTGAGCCTTCTCTGTTTAACGTTCTCTGCAGATATGAAGTGGAAAAACAAAATTGAATCCATTGCTATGTCAGCTCCTAAGAAAGTTGTGTCGCGTGAAACAATTTGTATCTCCGGAATCTATCTTGCATATCTATAAGTCTACCATTCGTCCATGCTTAGAATGTTGCTGTTATATATGGTCTAGAGTCTATGCTATTTACCTGGATCTCCTTGATAAGATTCAAAGAAAAATCATCACTATTATAGGTCCTGATCTGGGGCTTGGCTTCAGTATCTTTCCCACCACCATAAGGTTGCCTCTTTGTTTCTTTTCTATAAATAATTTCATGGTAATTGTTCGGATGAGGTTTTTGCTATTGCATTTAAAATCATAACCTCTAGGTACCAAATCTAGATGGTATGAATTTAAGTGCAATACTAGACGGGTAAACGAACTAATCAATTTACTGCTAAGCTAGCTAGATGTAGCCGTAAATTCTATGATAACAGTTTCTTTTCTCGCACTTCACACTTGTGGAACTGCCTTCCGGCTCAATGCTTTTTACCCGCTTTAATATGCAAAAGTTTAAATGCAATGTCAATCGCTATCCACTGTACTTCCGCTTACTCTTTCTTCTCCCTGCTCATTACTAATGTTTCTGTTCCTAATTCTTCCAGACCCTGTCACCCCTTGTGTTTTAGTGCCTGTACTGCCATGCTTGCGTGATACCGATTAAAATAAACGAAAATTGAAAAAAATAATATTTTTGTTATTTTTATCAGAAAATGTCTGTTAGATTCTATCATTTTTTAATTTTATATCCTTTGTTCCTTTAGGATATGGACAATCATAACTCTTCAAGACTTTATGTATTTTGAAAGTCTAATGAACAACTGATTATGTATAATACACCCTTGTTCTTATTCTGCCATTCATTCACGCAAAATTGTTCTGATCACTAATGTCGTCTAAGTTTAGTGTTTCTCAACCTTTTAAAGCAATGGCACACCTAGAAGTAAATGAAATATCACGGCACACTTAGCAAAATCTTTAAATGACGTGTTATAAAATCATAGATCTCTTTTTAAAAATACACACACAAATATGAACTTACTTCATTTCAATGTTTTTACTCGACTATTTGTGAAGCTTATTTAGTGCCTGGAGGCGTTAAAATTTACAAGCTATTTCCTGCCCCAGTTAACCACTGATTGGGGTTCCTTTTCAAGGGCATGAAAGTAAGCGGAATTAAAGTTGTAAATATACAGATCAAGAATAGCCCTGTCCAATTTACTTTGTTAAATCAATCTTTTACCATCTTGTGTTTAATATTAATTTAAAAGTAACTTATTGGGGGAAATTTGTGATTATTATCATGATGTGCTGGTCTTGAATTTTGTATTTATCACTTTCTATTGACGCATAATTTTGTTACTTATAATAAGTATCTCAGTTCCTTTAAAAGTTTTAGCATTCCTTGGAATAGGCAATAGATACCCTACTTAGCTCTACTGACATACTCTTTCAGCTCAAACAATGGCTGAGGAGAGCAAAGAAGTGCCAGGTTGATAGTTGATGTTCATGACTTTTTTGTCTGAATTTCTGGGATGGGCGGTTATCATTAGTTACACTATTCAAACTATTGTCTTCATCTTTGTTGTTCTCACAACGTTGTTGAGTCATATATCCGTTGTGCCGTATATTGGCATCTTGGGTAAAACTATAAACTTCATCCGACGGCAAGGCCTCTGATCAGGATGTTTTGAGGTGCGTGGAACCACCTCTTATTTACTAGTGTTCCCAGGTCCACTCTGACCCGGGGTGTTAGCACATGTTATGGCTCCAGCTAAGGGAGTATAGTTAACACTCAAACTGGGGTCAAAACACTACGAAAGTGTAAAAAAATTGGTTTTAATACCAGCAATACATATTTTGTAAAAACTATTACCAGCAAAACATTTTGAAAAAAATAAATAAAATAAAATAAAAAACTGCAATATATTTTGAAAAAAAAACGAAAAACAAAAAACAGAAATACATTTTTGGAGGGAAAATTTTATTACCAGCAGTAAATTTAAAAAAAAATATTACCAGCAGTACCTTTCATAAAAATAGTACGAGCAGTACTTTTCAAAAAAATATTACCAATTAAAAAAAATTACCACCAATACACGTTTGAAAAAAATATTAAAAGCAATAAATGTTTTGTCGGAATTAAATAACCCATTGTAGTTGATGTTCCGCAAACCAAACCAAACATTCCGTTGTAATAACAACAAAGAAATGTTGGGATAATACAAATACAAATAAGAATCAGCAATGTTATTGGTCCTAAACTGGTATCTCGGTTTCTGTCACTTTACCGCCTCCGTAACGTAGCTTCCTTATGTCTTTTCTCTAAACATGCCATGGTAATGGTTGTAATTAATTTTCCTCTGTAATACCTGAACTTTATGAATTTAAGCTTACTATTATATGCTCATAGTTTCGTCTCTCGTCCTTCTCGCTCGTGGAATTCTCTTCTGGGTTCTTGCTTTCCAGCCAACTTTGACCCTGAAACATTTAAATGCATTATTAATCATTATCTTCTCTCTTCTGCCTTCTTGTCATTTTATTTTCATCTCTCCTTAATAGTGTTTATTTTCTTTCTTATATTCATTAACAATCAGTAACCAACTGCGTCTTAATGACTGTATTTGCATACCTGAAATGATTTTTAAAAAAAGATAACTCTAACAATGATCGGGGCAACAGACCGCGTGTAAGTGTGTAAGCAGTTGACCTCCAAATAGCATTAATGTCAACATTGAAACTATTTACACGCGGACTATTATCCTCCTCTTTGCTTTTATCAGAATGTTCCGTTCGATGTGCCTTCGGTTCGATAATTTATGCCCATAATTTATCGAATCGACGAACGGATAACAGCATAGATGAGAATAATTGTCCGCGTGAAAATAGTGTCAATGTCATCATTAATGACATATTACAGGGCAACTTTAATTATTTACCCATCTCCTTTACAAATAACGCGTGGCATGTCTTACTGTACCAGAATAGAGGGTGTAATACCTTACTTGATCTATTCTACGGATAGACCGAATAGGGCCCGATAATCGGCCACCGATGTTAGTACTTTTCTTTTAAACTGGATGTTCGTCAAGGCGAAGGAAGCTCGTGTATCCTGCTATTTTATATTTTAATTGTGGACAAAAAATAGATGAATTCATGCTTTTCTCAAATTGAAATTGCAAACTCTATCAAAAATGTAACCTGGCTCGTCTTTTCCAGTTTGCCAGCTGATCGACGTTATACTAGCGATGCCTCCTATGAGATTATATAGCGACTCAGAAATAAGGTAAAACTTACAGAAAGAAACACATCATCAAACTACACATAGACACGCATAAATATCTGACTGCCACAAATATACGTAGACTGAAATAAATAAAAATGTGTAAGTGAATAAATGAATATTTGCCGACATCAGATTTTGATTAATATCTACGTTTAGCATTGAACAGACGAATGTTTTTTCTTGCTCAGTCTTGTAGTCTCAGTCTATAGGAATGTAAACTTAACTACGTGTAGTTGTTATTCCCGTCATGCTGTCGTTAAAAATAGAATCGGAACATGTTTAAAATTGTAAATTAACTTTGGAAACTTAGTTATGATCTATAAAACTGTTCACAAAAGTCAAGATTTCCTGATATATATATATATATATATATATATTTAAAGACATTTATATATATTATGTTTAACGTTCTTTTTATAGATACAAGTATTTAAGCAAATGCTCTGTTTTCTAATAAACAGTATTAAATAACATTTACCGGCCTGAATGTCCGAGAAATTTTCATAGAAAATTTTCGCTCTCCGACAGGAATCGAACCTGTATCCTATACGGAACCATCATTTCGCGTGATGTGCCTTAACCGTTCGGCCACAGAGGAGCGTTTGGTTAGCAAGGTCGATTTTACTATCTTTAAACTTAAATCTTCCATGAATCGCTTCTATTCATATCTGCTCTAGCGTATCAAATGTAAACAAATGACGTCATATATTTTAGAATTGGACATAGTCCGACAATTTATTTAAAGACATTTATATATATTATGTTTAATATATGACGTCATTTGTTTACATTTGATACGCTAGAGCAGATATGAATAGAAGAGATTCATGGAAGATTTAAGTTTAAAGATAGTAAAATCGACCTTGCTAACCAGACGCTGCTCTGTGGCCGAAAGGTTAAGGCACATCACGTGAAATGATGGTTCCGTATAGGATACAGGTTCGATTCCTGTCGGAGAGCGAAAATTTTCTATCAAAATTTCTCGGACATTCAGGCCGGTAAATGTTATTTAATACTGTTTATTATAAAACAGAGCATTTGCTTAAATACTTGTATCTATAAAAAGAACGTTAAACATAATATATATAAATGTCTTTAAATAAATTGTCGGACTATGTCCAATTCTAAAATATATATATATATTAATACATGTTTCATTAAATAATATAGATAAGTGTTGTCTATATATTTTATGTAAGTTTTTTTCATATAGTCTGATAAGATTAATAACATTATCATTAAACAATGAAAGAAAATCACAATATTGATACATATTTTTTTTAATCCAATCTAAGCTTTCGGCTTACATAAGCCATTATCAAAGATGAAAATTACACAATATATTTAAGCAACACACGAACAAGAAATTGATGATAGTCTTGTTTGTTTACATGGATGCTTTCCAAGCAACGATAAACACGTGCATTTAAAACGCTGAAAGCGAAAATCGCACAACAGCTCATGACGTCACACATGACCACGCGAGAGTGAATCCGATGAGTATTGAGTATAGAAAGCCGTTGGTATGAACCAATGACTTCTGTTACTAATTATAGGCATTTAAGGATATTTTTGGAGATTTCATAGTTTATTTTGTTCATGTTAGGTTTCAACTGTTTTATGTATATAGCTTCAAGAATTTTTAGTTTTTGTTTATTGTTTTCATGTTTAAGTATAGTTGTGTTTTCGACGAGGATTTTCCGGAATTGGGTATGCGGCCAGGGATGTTGTTTTAAATGCCTAAAAATGTTAGAGTTATCATTCAAATGTAGTGTCAAGCGTCGTGAAAGCGAGTTTATGGTGTGACACACAATATATATATATATATATATATATATATATATATATATATATATATATATATATATATGCATGTATGTATATTTAAATAAAAAGAAAGAACAGTAAGATATGTAATCCGGTGTTCTTATATATATTTTATTTGTTACAACATAGTGCTCAATGTATATTTACAGAGCATTAATATTATAAATTAACTTATTTAAAACATGTTTTTTCATTACACAGTAATAACCATGTTTCAAAAATGGAAACTAAAAACTTCAAATTTAATTTTGTAATTAAATTAAAAACATTAGTAATTTATTTTTTATTTTCTCTGTATCCTTGGTAACCGTCAATTATGAATTTCCCCTACAGTTAAAATTCTGCTCGATTGCTACTTTCACGGAAAGTGTTCGGACGAACAACATTCCCTGGTCCCCTTCAATTAAAACCTTCACGGCAAGGACACGCCATCACCACTTACATACTACCACTTTGACGTCTTCTTCCCGCAAACAACTACTCTGTGGAAGCGACTTACAAAAGGATTTTCCCCCGATAACTATAATCTTAACTGGGAATATGATTTATTAAAAAAGTTTATTGTGTCTTCATATTGAGATTAAACAAGAAATTAACACTGACATCATAAAATATTTACATATATTGCTTGCCTGAAGAACGAACGAAAATTAATAAAATTATGAGTTTGTGTTGTAATGAAAATTAGCTTTTTTCAGACAGTCTCGTCACTGGAGCAAACATTTTAAATAAGGGATATAAATAACATTTATATTATCAATTAGTGAATTGTCTATAACTCTTCATATTTCTAAAAAAAATTGCTATACACATATAAAAAAGGCACATTGAATCAGTTAAATACTATTTTGTCAAAGCATTTATATTACAACTATTAACTTTATTTTACACTGAAAGAACATGTTTCTGGGCGAGAAAGTTAAAAGAAGACGTTTTAAAATTAGAATTCACCGTATTACCGATGTGTTTTGATAAATATCCTCGAAGCAAAATATTCTTGACGTGGGTACATCGCTCATGGGAATCTGAAAATGTCTAGAATGTTATATTCTGGGTTCAGACTATTCCTTACGGACCGTTTTTTTCTAAGTCTAAAATGTAGTAAATCTTGTGTGACACCCAAAAAGATTTTGAATGAATTTATCTACTTTTATAATATTTTTTTATTCCTTCTGCAATATATGATTTTCTTTGTAAATATTTTTCTCAACGGTTCTATTGAGAATGTTTTACTTATCATCTCTTCACGAGACAAGTAACACCTATCTTATATCTCACGGTATTGTTCTGCACATCTGCGCCATAGTTTTATTTTTACTTTGTAAAATAATTTATTCTTTCTACTCATAACAGCTCGAACTGATTTGGTCATTGATTTCCTGGAACCTGATGCGGTTTTTCTTTCGGATACAATTTATACACACACCAAAAATTAATATCTAGGAATTATTTTATAGGGGAACGGTAAAAAAAACGACACCGAAATTCAAAACCGTATTGTGACAACGAATGATGTCTTCGAAAAGCTAAGCAATGTATTAAGAAACAACAAAATCTGGTTCGAAGCAAAGAAAAGAATACTTAACTGTTATGTAATACCGGTCCTCCTATATTGCAATGCATGCTAGACAATCTCCTAGCAGATGAAGAAGGCAATTTAAATGAAACGATAATGAGAATACATGTGAGTATCGATGATGTTTTAGTTATATGGAAACAGAAAAAAGATTTATACTTAACATCAGAAAGAGTTGGTTGAAATATCTAAGGCACATAATGAGGAAAGTGGGAATAAGAATATTTGACTCTCACAGGATGTTTAGCAGAAGAAAGGAAGAAGAATGGTTGGCAGAGATTAAGAGAAATAGCGAAAAGACTATATTTACTAAGAGCAACAAAGAACTGGAAGTTGTGGAGAGCCATGATCTTTTACGTCCTGAAAGGACGCGGCACATATGTTGAAGAATTACCGTCATAAATTTATGAATCATACTCCGGCGTGGTATCTTCACTCTACACATCTATTCAAGTCAAAGCTCAGTCTGTATCTATCCTTCTTAGCCTCATAATTTCCACTTCTTTCCACCTTCTCATGCATCCATATTGCACAATACATTCATCATTATTATTTCGCCTGTAGCCGTCTACCTTGAGTGGCTCTCGAGCTGTGTATTGGCTGAAATTTAATTTATATAAGACATTCTGTGACTTCCGTTAGTCAGTCCGACCATTAAAGCCTCTAAAGTCATACAGTGACCGAACGAAACCAAATTTTGCGGGAATCGCAAACAGAGAAAGTGGTACAAAGTACAGTTGATTTTACTACGTTTCATATCTTAATACAATAAATTATCATTAATTTTTGGGAAAATTAAGTTTTACTATTTAACATACAAAATACTTCCACGATTTTAAATACAATTTAATCATTAAAATAACAATTACCTATTTAATAAAACTGCAATATTGTTTTTTTTTTGCATATCGTTTCTTTTTTTTCTTAAAAATGTTGTTTACCATGAAGTTCTATAAAATTAAATTAATTCAAATAACAGAACATCACTGAAAAATACGAAAACTTAAAGAATTAACACATATGTAAGACTCCAAAAATCTCCGAGTCGACCAAGATTGAATACAATATAGGAGCGAGTAATACGGAGAACTGGAGAAAAGCAATAATAGCAACAATATTGCAATATGAGCTCTGGTAAAATTGTTTACTGAGGCATTAAGTTTATAAGTCCCCAAAATTCATATAAAGACACGTGGCCTAGTGTGCTGCATGTTACATGTTTTAGTTATTTCCCACCAAGTAACGTGATAAAGCCACTGAGACACAAAGGGGCGTTACTAAGAGCGAAAGAATCTGAGAAAAATACATTATTGAGGAGAGACATCAATAAAAAGACAGGATCCATGGAGACAGGACATGACATGTCGACGCTGCATTTAATTCTTTGAAGATCGAAGTTTACAGTAAAACAAGAACTTATAAGGAAATGCATATAATTTATGGTTATATCTAGCAAGTTCAATTGAAAAGAATGAGCCGCGTCTTACACTCTGGTACTACCCTTAAAATTGTGAAGTCGAGGTATCAAAGAGGAAATCTTTGATAACTCGACGTAACTCATGCTGTAAGAAAGTGACTGAAGCCAAGATGCCAGGTTAGGACCGATAATATTGTAGATATTTAGACGCACTAGACCAGATATAGCATCAATATTCAACGCACCGGAGAATTGTAGACGTATTAAGGTTTGAGATTTTTGCGAGAAAAATTGGTCAAGAATATCACAGTGAACCAATTTTCCTAGCAGCAGGCATGGGAAATGATTCGAAATAATCGATCGAATTCATGTCAGACCGAGAAGGCGCAATGTGATTCTCTCATGGAGGAGAACTTTTCGCTTGGTTTACTTGGTTTGTTTAACGGCATATCAATTCCTTTTTGGTCATTTCATGCCGAAATTGTATTTTCTTGTGCGCCTTTTTTCCCCCAAAAATGGATTGCTGGTAATTTTTTTTCTAATTATGAATTTTCCATATAATTTGTCCACTTCATGTCAGTGGAAAACGTTAGACCGACAAGGCGCAATTAATTACTCTCAAGGATGTTAGCATCAGACATTCTAATGGAAGATAAAAAAGGCGCCCAAAGCGGATTAAAAATAAGCAGTTTCGTTTTGTAGTTAAAATGCCATTTCCTGCCACAGTTAACAACAGATTGAAGGTCATGTTTGCCAATTTAAAATTCTGAAGCCTATCAGATGTGTCACGTACAGATAGTTGTGTCATGAGAATAGATGTAGAGTTGGGAAGGTCGTTCATGCAAATTACTAAAAAACAAGATCTCTAATTTCTTTGCGAATTTCTGAGATTCGTGAAGTCGAGGTATCAAAGAACAAAGCTCATGCCGTAGGAAAGTGACTGAAGCTGAGATACCAGGACAAGACCGACAATATTGCAGATACGTAGAAGCACTAGCCAGATGTAGCATCAATATTCAATGCATGGGCGAATTATAGCCGGATTAGTATGTAATATTCCGTCGAGATAAATTGGTGATGAATGTCACAGTAAACCAATTTCCCTAAATGTAGACTTAGCAATTGATTCAATAAAATCGGTCCAATTCATTTCAGTGAAAAAAGTTTATACTGAGAAGGCAAAATGAGTTACTCTCATGTAACGTAGCACCAGACATGCTAATAGAAGGTAGATAAAGGTACTCAGATTAGATTTAAATTCAGCACATCCCTTTTGAAGCAGTCGAACTTAACAAGCCATTTCTTGCTTGAGTTAACAATAGATGGATGGACAGTTAATTTTAAGATCAGCTGTAAATTTAAAATTCTGAAGTCTATCAAATGTGTCAGCCATACAGTTATTTAACATATTTTCTGTTTATGCGTTATTTTAATAGAAACAATTGATTTAAGTAAATGATTGGGTTGTAATTAAACAGCATTAATTATATTTACCGGTCTGAATTTTAGAGAAATTTCGTAGAGAAAATGCGTTCTCTAACATGAGTCGAACTTGTGTCCTACAAGAAACCGTCATTTGATTTGACGTGCTATATCACTTAGTTATTGAAAAGCGTCTGGTTGGCAAGTACAATATTAATGTTTTAAACGCACAATCTCCGAGGATCTTTCTCGATCGATCATATCTGATCACGATATATATATATATATATATATATATATATATATATATATATATATATATATATATATATATATATAATATAAAAGGCTCAATCACTAATATTCCAAGCTTATAATTGTTTGATGCATATATATATATATATATATATATATATATATATATATTTGCATCAGTGTTATTTTTCAGGGATAAGTATATACAATAATTATACTGCAGAAATGGATTTATATAAGAAAGCAAAGGATTTGTTACTGGTCAGTATTTAAAGCACGTATTACGTCTCTTCTTATCCTAGTAGTGTAAACATACCATTAAAACTGACAGCAATTGTTAGAAAGAGAGATGCAATGAAATAAAAGTGTTTAAATAAAAGTATGCCTTTTATGGACAAATTAGTTCCAGTTATTTCCCTTTAGTAATTTAACTGTCCAAGTTTTGTTCTTCTCTCCGGAAAAAGTCACTGTGCCATGTGTCATTGGGGACATCAGTGTATGGATTTTTGGGACTAAGTTAATTGTTTTTTATCTGAGCTCATATTACAATGTGTTGTTGTTTTTCTCATGCACACTGTGTTATTGGTTCCCATATTGTATGCATGTCTATGTTTATCTGGTTTAGGAGAATTTTGTGGGCTAGCATATAGCTAGACTCCTATTTTTTAAAGACAAGGACAACAGTCAGAACAATTTAAATAATATAAATAGTTATAATACCTCATCTCAGAAACACAGACAAATATTTTCTTTGCATTGACTATTAAACGACTAACGGAAGTAATCACTCATAAATTTACTATTAAGTAGATTTACCTCCATTCCCACTACGGATGGGATAGGAAATATGCAAATACTTACACCAGAAATACAAAATATATGAATAAACACACATTAATAATTATTATATGTTTTGATTCTCCTAATAATTTAGATTATTCTTTTAACCTAGGTAAGGTTATTGAGTAGAATAATCACACAAAGGTTGGTAATGAACGATAATACTTGAGATACGAACAACACATATAAGATTCGCCAGCGGCGCGTATAAAGGTAGCCAACTGCCAGAAGTGAGTCAAGTGAATTCCACAATGAATCTCCAACTGCCGGATATCTACCAACCGCCCCACGCTGTCATATGTGGCACAAGGCCGAATTTAATGTAGACCGCGTATAAAACGAGGTAGGTTAGCTGTTTCCTGGACGTGACTCTGCCCTTCGACATAGCCTCCTCTGGGTATCCTCTCTGACTGAAAGAAGAGAGTTTGACCAGCACAGCTAGAGACGAATCTTCAAATGCAGACCAACATACAGTATTTACTACTGTATTTATGTGAATGGGGATATACCTATTATCGTCCGTAGGTATGCTACTGCAGTTATAATCATAAAATATCCTAGTTTGTTAGCAAAAACTGAAGTATTTTAGTGTACTTCAAATTTAAACTGGATTCTCAAACCATACATGGCAATCACTCTAAGATAAATAAAATTGGGAATTCTTCACCAGACAAGAAGACAATTGGAAAGCACGTTACTACATTTCTTAAGCAATCATAACAAATAATGATTATTAAAAAGAAAAGAAAGCTGTGGTGTCATTATCAACCATGAACCCAGGGGACATAGAAATTTAAAAAAAGAAAACAAAAATCTAAATTTAAAACCGCTATTTGAATTATGCGTTCAACGATATTTTCCATCCTAATATTTCCTAGAATATTAAAATTCTTTTTGTTGAGAGATTCTGACAAGCTTAAATCTGTCTGGCAAAAGGCCAACACATTGCCAAAATTTCGAAATAACTAACAATAACCTGAAACATTTTCTAACTAATGAATGCCTCGCCGCAGCTAGCCTCGTTATGGCGCGATAGCAAATCGAAAAGATAATATTCGTAGAATGATGAAAATGACATTCTTGGGGGCTTCCAACCGTCACTGGCCGCTTACAGGCTCTCTCTAAGATGATCGCGAATGAATTCCGTGGCTAAAGACTCAACCGAACATCCCATGTGAAAATATACACTTTCACAGCTTAACTGGACTTAACAGGCCATCATCACAATAAAATTGGGCTCTCATAAATACACGTTATGAGGTGGGCTGAATTAGTGAGGCGCCTTGTAAAGCAGTAAGGTTTGTGTTCGTGTGTGTTTAGCGATGGATATACAAGTAAGGGAAAAGTGTATTATTTTCTACCTGAAGGTTTAATGGAGAGCCCGCAGGGAATAGTCGTCAGCATTAACGGGAAGTAAGAATTTATGTCACTGGAGAGTGTTCGTAGTAATGAATGCGAACACGGCAATCGCTCTTAGAATCAAGCAACTCAACAAATGGTAATGATAATAGTAATATTATCCGTTTCCCTACAAGAAAGCAATTGGCATTCACTGACCGAGCAGCCAGTACTGTTTTCAGTTTGAATTTATAAAATCATTCTCTTAAAATACTTTCTTTAGGAAAACAGGTTCCTCAAGTCATTGTTATCATTCATTCCGGTATTGATGAGAATTTACTTCTGAAAATATTTGATATGCTGTGCAATGTTAAACTCTTGATTATGTCATTATTTTCTCTTCGAGTTACATGTGCTATCCATTTTAGTTGTTACTGTTGTTGGTAATCCTCAAGTGATGTGGTTTCTGTTATTTGGTAGAGTTATTTGTTTCTGATTCTGTAGCGTCAGTCCATAATGTTCAAAGCTTGCCAAGAACATCAGGCTTTTCGCGCTCAAAGCGTTTTTTTTTATAATGGATCTTAGGAAACGATTGTATATAGCTGAGAGTTTAAATATTTCTGAAAGGGTTTGGTCCCATGCAATAACATTCATCTCGATCTGACAAAGCTTTTTAAGAACATGACTCAAATTTTCATTTTGATGTTTTGGTGTGGTTACAATTTTTTGAGTTGAGCAAAACTACCGCTGGCACATCCTATTCTATATTCAATTCTTTTTTCTATTATACTCAATTTATCATAGATGTTCCATACGCCGACATAATTGAAGTGTTTAGTATATACTAATTTAACATCTTGTACTTTTATGATTTTATTTATGGTAGGTGACATCACTGCTTTCATTCCAATTCCATCTGGATAATAGTTTTAATTTTTTCTATTTTGAAAAGTTTCATCTTGATTCCCATTTCCTGGAAGACTTGATAGAGGATGATGATTTTCTGTTCAAGAAAATTCTTATATCAATTATGAACATATATAACATCAGCATAGCCTCCATCATAATCAGTGCATTGTCTTCGGGAGGGAAAGTCCATTAGTCGACTCGTTTGGGACGCAGTATAGAATGTTTAAAAGGCCAGTGACTATCACATCACAACTGTGCTTGTATATGCACAGGGTATAGTCGATGAGGGATTAAATTGGTACCAGACGACTGCTTTCCTAATACGAATAATAAAAGTAATTGACCCATGAAAATTTGTCATTTATATTTTAGTTTAGTTTTTCACAATAATTTTAGCTACTGGATGTTTACAAACTATGTAATCGTCATATATTTTCACCTGTATAAATAAACCAAATACCCACGTATAAAAATCAATATCTTATGATGTTTATATATTTATGCAACGATTTATATAATAGAACAATCGTTTTTATTTACGTAACCGTTGTAGTTAGTGGAAATAATAGATTCATCATATATATATGTCCTCATAGTTTTCGCCATATTTATTACAAAGTTTCGGCCGTTGTACGCTCCGGCCTTCTTCAGGTGGTTGGAATGTCGAACTGGACTCTTTATTTCGCTAACTGGGGTAGACTTCTAGTTCCACGAGCCATGTTTAATGGATGTCAGTTATCAGTTATCTCCTGTTAATTCCCCTCTCCAAGTTCTCCACTGTCTTAACCGGGCATTGAACTCACACTCTTTGGTTCCTGTCACTGTGCTATGTGTTCAGTTCGACATTCCAACCACCTGAAGGAGGCCGGGATGTACAACGGCCGAAACGTTGTACAGTGTAACCCGGATATAAGAGACCCGGATATAAGATAAACCCGGATATAAGATATATTTTATCTGGTCCCAAATTACAGCCTGTGTTAATGTATATATAATAGACCAAACCCGGATATAAGAGAAACCAGGATATAAGAGACTTATTCTCCGGTCCCGACAACTCTCTTATATCCGGGTTACACTGTAATAAATATGGCGACAAAGATGAGGACTGTATATTCTTACAGAGCTAAGTTTGCAAGACGTCGGTCTTGATTCGCTTCTCTAGTCCGTGGCATTCCGAGACCTGGTCTACTATCATAGTTATGTTAAATTTTACCCCTATTGGACATCGTAAAACAGGTCTACAATCTAACTAAATAAAATTTAAAAAAACACAGTGTACGTTTATTTGGTGTGATACCTGCCACAATTGAACGATTGGAAACGGTCCGTGTACTGTTGTGAGTGTTACTACATGATAAACTGACCGACAATAAAAAAAAATTTATTTGAATATCTATTACTTACTAACATGCAGGTAGTATACTCAAATAATAAAAAAAAATTATGCAATTTTATTTTCTGTCAACGTGTAAGAGAGATCGAGAATACAGTGATTTCAGTTACAATTATTTCCTTATTCGAGCTGAAGAGCATAACAAAAACATTACTTGTTCTTCATTGTTTTATATGTACAGATCAGAACAGAAAATGAACTTATTCAACCTATTCATATTTTTTCACGTTGCCGCATTCAACGTTCTCTTTTGTCTTTTCACATCACGTCAACCATATCACACGGATAATTTAAGCGGATATAAAACATTAAATCCCTGAATAGAAAAGAAATATATATATATATATATATATATATATATATATAAAGCATTCCAAAGACTGTAATCTCTTTTCCTGAACGGGCAGCGGTAATTAACCCTGCTCTGTTCTTGACTTCTTATCGAGAGCTAGCGTTTGTGTCAAATCTCTGTTTTCTTTGATCTTACCCACCCTACGCTGCGCTTGCCTATCAATTATCGTAACCATTTCTTATATTGATCCGTCCCTTCTTCCTATCACACTGAGCGTGTTCCGACATTCTTTATTTTCACCTCTGATCGGAAAGCTTTTTTTGATATTCCATATTTTACTCTAACATGGCTCCAGATTTCGCTCAACAAGAGAAAAAAAAGCTTTAATATATATATATATATATATATATATATATATATATATATATATATATATATATATATATATATGTATGTATGTATGTAATTTTATTTTTTAAATAAGCTTTTCCTCATAGCCAGCTATTAGCTTTGTAGAGGTATTATACAAAATCGATATTACCTCTGAAAAAATGTTTCCTTATGATTTCTATAATGAATTTGATGCCCAAGATCTGAAGGAGACATTCCGTACTACTTACTCAGCGTCCTCCCTCCCCCAGTACAAGGTCTTATCAATGATGCGTTCATTAACTACAAAGATTTGACGTACGTAAGTAACTTGCTACCTATCACGCGGTAATATTGAAAAAAAGCTTTGCGTGGAAACTGTTAGATGTAGACGTCTTTTCTACTCCAATAGCTTCATGTCTCGCACATCTCGCCTATGGAACTCCCTTCCCTATTACTGTTTCCCTGACAAATACAATCTCCAAAGGTTTAAGTGTAGCGTCAATCGACATCTCTAGTTGCCTTGATCTATCCACTTCCCTTCTCCACATCCTTTCATTTTTCATTCCTATCTGCTCTCGCTACAAATCTTCTGTAACCCCCTTGCCTTGATCGACCCACTGTCTTTCTCTTTCTCCACATCCTCTCATTTACCACTCCTATCTGCTCTTCCTCCAACCCTTCTTTAACCCCTTGCAAGATAGTGGCCTCCAGCCTTGCTTGGGGTGATACGCTTAAAAAAACAAAAAAAAATATGAGAAAAGACATTCCAGTGAATATTAACACCAGAACATTATGCTTTGGTCATCCCCATAACAATACACACACACACACACACACACACACACACACACACACACACACACACACACACACATATATATATATATATATATATATATATATATATATGTGTGTGTGTGTGTGTGTGTGTAAGTGAAAATTAGACAAATACAATTAAAAACATTGATCAATGAGAAGAGATAACACAAAATATATCAGTCTTCGAAAACTGATTCACTGTCATGTCAGTGAACATTTCAGGGACTGAATCAAAACAGTTTCCACATAGCAGTATTGACATAATTATCGGATGAAGATAAAAAATAAATTGGATTGACTAAGTGGGAAATGAAGCTATGTGGATGGATCCTACAAGGACAACTTCTCTGCCAAAGGACAAAATGGTGAACAACGCAGGTGATTTAAAGACCAAATCAGTGAGAACACTGGAATACCACTCTTGACACATGAAAGCATTACTTTAGACGGAAGAAAATGGCAAAATTTTGTTGACAGTCATTCGGATTACACCACTATTGAATGAATGAAACATAGTAAGTCTTCAATCAGCATCCGATGATTGCATGATTGATGAAAGTTACAGTTGTTGTACTGACGAGGAAAATCTATATGTATTATTAATATAAGTTATAGCTTTGTGATTATACATTGAGGACTATTTTATTATCACCGTCAATATATATATATATATATATATATATATATATATATATATATATATATATATATATATATATATATGTATGTGTGTTTTAGTTCAATGCTACCAGCAAGCAGTATATTCTTTCTCCTGATGATTCCCATTTGGGCCGAAACTAGTTGAGGAATATAAAAGACATAATAATAAAAACGAGAACATATTAATTTACAACCCGGTGTGTCTGAATATTTTAATTGTTTTTATAGTTTTTATTGCTCACTATATATATATATATATATATATATATATATATATATATATATATATATATATATATATATATATATATATATAAAATGAAGAGGTCGTAATGGTTCCAACGAGAGAAAATATATGTGTATATTAAAAAGAAGAGATGTACCGCAAACTTTTTTGGTTGTAATGTGGGTTTTTAAAAAAATATTATTCTTTAGTTTTCATAGTTTTACAACACGTGTTTCTGGTCTCACGACCGTCTTCAGGTAAAGGGTGGAGATTTCCACATATTATTAAAAATAATTATTAAAAATAATTAATTTTTTTCCTTTATGTTTTTCAATGTTAAATATTCTCGATATGAGACATTCTCTGTTTTTGTGTTGGTCATTCAAATGTCTTTCTTTAAATGGTAGTGAAGAGTTCTGAGCGAAGGGTCAT
>OZ038493.1:101518428-101583428 GCA_964036315.1 Acanthosepion esculentum | reverse complement strand
GTTGAGCAATTCCTGAAGATCATGGGCAGAAACATCTACCACATGGTTCATGGAGTTTTTCTTAGCTTTCTGGAAACAGACATTGCACACAAACCCTTGACTAGTCACTAACCTGCACAAAAGAACAGCCACTGTCATCGCCAACGTTAAAGCATTCGCAGTAATTTCCAGTAGGTAATCTTTGTAGAATTTCCTCCTTTCAAAAATAGAAAATTATGAGTGCTCATTACTTTTATGAATGTCCAAAGGAGAAGTAATTTTGAAAGAGGATTATTGGTTGGAAAAAAGAAGTAGGTAATTTCACAAACATTTCCACTGGGTTTTTAGTCAATTTACGGTTTTTTGGGTTATCCGAATACGGCAACACGCTAGAAATTCTGACTATTACCTCAAAAATTAAATTAGAACAGGCATTACTTGTTGGCCAACTCACATTAAAACCATAGCTGGGGGAGGAGAAACAGATCTGCGTCTGTCCCAAGTGCATTATGCTGAAATGAACACAACTTTCCAACTGGAATTTGGACTTAGCCAGCCACATCCACTGTCGGCGCCAATAACAGTAACGCCTGTTCGATGGGCATATACAAATGCATTATTCCTAAATCAGATCAGGTGTCTGAACAGTTCCGCATACTATAATGCTTAATATATATATATATATATATATATATATATATATATATATATATATATATATATATATATTGATTTCATATTGCTATGAATAGGTGAACATAGAAGAAATATACGTTATTAGATGAAGAAAAAATAAATCTTTTTGTGTTTTTTTTCGCGGCATAAGTCTGTAATGAATAAAACATATACTGAAGTTTTCTAAAATTGACACATTTAGATTTATTAATATATATATATATATATATATATATATATATATATATATATATATATATATATATATATATATATTAGACAGAGAGAGAGAAAGAGAAAGGACAAATGGACTGAGATATATAGATAGATAGATAAATAGATAGATAGATAAAATTAAATCTAGAAATATCGCTCCTACTTAAAAGAATTTGCTAACAGTAATTGTACTTTATTCATATGACTGAACATGCGTCCTTTTCAACACAAATGAGAATGGAAATTAATGAAGAAAATTCAATGAGATTATGCATATATATATATATATATATATATTTATATATATATGTGTGTGTGTATGTGTGTGTGTGTGTGTGTATGTGCTGAGCGTATGATTCTTTCTCAAAAAGTCAATGTACGTGATGCCTTTAAAATGCCATTTTTTCGTATTAAACTCATTTTTCTCAAACATTAGATTTCATATATTACCACCTTAAAAATAAATATTTCTGTCGAAGTAGCTTTATTCATTTTCCCGCATTAAAACAATAGCTAACAGAGTTCTTCCCTGTTTCACCAAGCTTATATCTACACTTGTCATTGCAGCAATGAAGTCAAAATAACTATCGTCTCAGCAGACAGGAAGTGGATAGTGGATTAAAGCAATATCTGAGCTGTCATAGAGGGTGACGAGATTAAAACAGCGAAATAAGGAGAAGATTAAAGCAACAAGAAAGGCGGATTAAATAACTAATTAAAAACCTGGTTGAAGGACATAAAACAATTAGAAATAGATTACAGAAACATACTTACTTAAAGCAATATGAACGATCGCGATTTAAGCAATAAATATGAATGATTTGTGAGCAATATATACGAACTAGACGAAAGCAATAAATACGAATAAGCTGAAAGCAATAAATCTGAATTAAAATGAAAGCTATAAATATGAAATAGATGAAAGCAATATGTATGAATTAGATGAAAGCAATAAATACGAACTAGGTTAAAGCAATAAATGCGAACTAGACGAAAGCAATAAATATGAATTAGATGAACGCAATAAATATGAATTTGATGAAAGCAATAAATACCAATAAACTGAAAGCAACAAATAAGAATAAGCTGAAAGCAATAAATACGAATAAGCTGAAAGCAATAAATACGAACTAGCCGAAAGCAATAAATAGCAATAACATTAAATAAATAAATACGAACTACACGAAAGCAATATATAAGAATAACATGAAAGTAATAAACACGAAATAGATGAAAGCAATATAGAATAATTAGATTAAAGTAATAAATACGAACAATATTAAATCAATAAATAAGAACTAAATAGGAACTACACGAATCCAGCAACTGGCCTGTACTAAATAAGATCAAAACAAAATGTCCCAAGACATGACCAGTGGAATGAGAACAATCTACTTCCATAGATTTAATAAGATTTTATATTCGAAATCACTTGAAGGCTACCCTGATCGATCAGTACCTGATGAAGCCGGAGAGTACTACTGCCGAAACGCTGTGATGATAAAAACAGAGACGATGGCAACAAGACGAGGGTAAAGATAAGGCATAAAAAGATAATATGCTACGTTTTTTCATATCTACGGTAATTTAGAAATAGCAAAAAGCGATAGAAAACACAGAGAAGGGACGAACATTTTCACATATATTTTAAGGGAACATATATGTCGACAGCACATGTGTAAATATATGTTGACGTATAATTACGTCCACAGCACAGAGTTGTTCGCCAAAATCAAATTCACTGGAATGGCCTCCTCAGACTAACTTTGATGCATAGCCATCTCCGCCAAGTACAACAGGGGAGAGAAAGGGAAATGAAACGACGATTCCGATGTTCGGATGCGAGCAGATCCCGACAACCGCAACGACCACAGCATCGGGAGTGTAAATAACTATATCTACGGCTGTCTGGGCCATTTCTATTTTAGTTCCCTCCCCACGACCATGACAAATGTGTATCCAAGCATAACATGTTGTCACAATTCCAAACACATATATTACTTATTGCATCCCACAGGCTTGAAGTAGAGAGCCATTAGGGCTGAGATTCAGGAATGAAGTCATTGACAGACAGCGTGTTGAGCGACAGACGAGGTCCTGAAGAATAACAAAGCCGCCGATATGAAATGAACCTTCCTGCCATATCAGTTAGCGGAATTGCGGAGAGACAAATCCCGTCTCACTGTCCAAGCTGTAAAACCAGAAGTGCTGTAGTAATATTCGTTTGGATACTTCTGCTAAGTCCAGTCAAGGGATATATACGAAAACAATTTCCGCTTTTCAGCTTTCCAGAGCAAAACTGTACAATAAAACCAAATAAATAAAAACAAAACCACACTGCTAAGATGCGCGTAAAACATACAAAATTTTCGTGAATCTTCATTCTATATCAAGATGAACACAGCACAAGAAAGGTACTTTCTCATACACAAACGCTGATCTTCTGAAGGTTATAAATTCGCTATGTGTGCCTGTGATCATACATATTTCGACAAAATACAGAAATAATCAACACTGGATACGTTAACAATGTAGCATCAACAAATAAGGTTCCGCTTGCGTTATTTTCTTGTCCAGACAACCTCATCACACAAAATAACGGTATGTATATCTATATAAAATCGATGAACTGGGAAAATTAATCATTTTTATATTTTGTAGCGTCTCTTCTTGTTTATTGGAACCACCAAATATTTAGAAACTTTCTACAGAGTTTAATCTGCCAATACGGTTATTTCTGTAATATGTGTCTCACCTCAAAATAGAATTTACATTTCAGAGAAACCAGATGAATGGTTGACCCGACAATTAGTCCACATAAACTTCCCAGCTGCTACTAGGATGCAACGTATGATAAAGGGTTTTTTGACAAAGATAGTTATATAAACACCCACCTTAGCGGTAAAAATGGGCAGTATCTCTTTGAAATCGGAGATGAGAATGTCAGGTCAACGTTTTGGATGAGTGGATTGAGGCCGTTCAAGGGGTTGTAGTTTGCGGAGTTATGTGGCCAGATGTAATGGATGATATGGACGCAGAAATTTTCTGACAGCCATGACTGGGTTCTCCTGCATGTATGGCATGGTGACAAGTCCTCTTTTCATACATAGGGTCTTGCAGAAGCCGCCATCTTGACCCAGGATAACACTAGCTCCTCAAGACACTTGATGTAGGCCACCGTGTTAATTTGTGGCCCTCAGCAAAATATTCGCGAGCTTTTTTCTTAACAGACCAAGCAGAGTGGGTTTTCCGAGCTGCCGTACCTTTCGTAATCACCATTAGACTCATTAAACTCTTTCCGAATTCACAGCATTGTCTTATATTGACACCCAAACACTCTGAAATGTTCGTATTGGAGCTTCCGACTCAAATGCCAAGCAGTAAAACATGTTTCCAAATTTCAGGCGGGGTGAATTGCGTCATGTTGCTCTTTTTTTTACAGACGGTGACAAACTGACCCTAATATACAGTGCAGCTGAGAAAAAAAACAAACAACACGCATGCGTGAAATTAAAACTATAAAACGATGACTGTATATATATAAATATTCTGCAATGACTTGGAAAAATGGAATGATACCTTACGAAAATTAATGCAGCTGTTGGCTATAAAGAACGAAACAGATTATAAGAGTGCATGTTCACAGGCAATGAATAATCTCCTACAAATGACACGTCAGGCATTACAAACAACACCCGGAGAAAGCTTTAAGTAGATAACAGGTCGGCATTAATGTTTAATGACCGGTTAACCTTAACAGCGAAAACAATGGAATTCAAGTATAGATGAAAAGTAGAAAATGATGCAGACATCGGAGCAGACTCCATCGGTAGGTACGCATTTGAAATATTTATTCACAAGCGTTATAATATGGTGACGTAAAAAAGGAGTTCTTAGATTAGTTTACGTCATGTGTTTGAGTTGGGAAAACACGTGTGTCCTGGAACACCCACACAAAAATGGTGGACCAATATATATGTACAAACAAATGATAATGTATTAAAAAAAGGTATACAAGTAACAAAGACAATTATGTGTGTAAAAAAGGAATGTGAAAAAGTTTAAAGTTCAAAGGATGTGAAATGAGTGGAAATGCGCGCTCGTGTGTGTGTGTGTATGTGTGTGTTGTTGTCTTCTTACGTGTCCCAGTGGGAAACGCGTTTTCCACGAGAGATTATATGTTGACATGCAAGCGGAAAAAGTATTAAGAGACTGTGAAAAAAAATGCAGGGTATTTATAGTCCGGAAAACGTCCCCGAGTAAAGGTTTCACGACACTAAGTGAACTCCACACTAGCAAGATTAGAAGCAAATTATCAAAAAGCAATAACTGATATTATGTAATAGAGCAGATAGGCTAGCCTTTCATCCTAGGCGCATACATATACTTATTGAAACATGTCAATCCAGATAAAGGAAGCGGACGTTACAAAATAACAATACATAGAATCTCTTTATTTGTCAGCTCGTAACAGTAGCTTTTCAGGAACTTCTTTTAATAAATACATTCATGATAATTGTTCCGATTCAACTTTCCTGTACAGTACCTAGACTTCATGTATTTAAGCTTAGTACTAGATTGGCGAAAGTTTCATACTTTTAAAGTTGAACTGGCTATATACACGCATGGCACATAAAAAAGTTCTATGCTAACAGTTTCATATATCTTCCTTGTCTCTGATTTGATTTCCTTCCGGCATTTTCATTTCCACTCAACTACAAAAATTTAAATGCAGTGTCAATCGTTATCCTCTGTGTTCGTAATTCTAATACTTTTATTGTTATCTATCCTTAAGTGTTTTTCTCATATTCTCTAACACTCAGTATTACGTTGCTACTTAGTGGCTATATTGCCTTGCTTAGGTTGATATGTTTAAAAATAAAGTTTTTCCTGATCAAAGAATGTATTTCAGGTAGGCATAATACAAGGGCTAACAACATGAGGGTAGCAAGACCAATGAAATAGGCAAGCGGCCATGCGATATTGTCTGCCATCAATGTGGCGAGGCGAAAGCGAATTAAGAAGGAATTGTGTAAAACAAGTGTCGGAAGATGGAGAAAGTACATTTATAATGGACACACTGAAAGCAGGTAAACAATCGATGCACGAGACACGACAAACTCAATCAAAATCTGGGTCCGCAAAGGCTCTTTCATGGATACAGGAGAAGATATTGTCATTATACATTGCACACATGGAGCTCATCTGAATAGAATAATCAAACAAATGTTCGTAATGAACGATAATACTTATGACAAGAACAACACATATAAGATTCTCCAGCGGCGCGTAGCAGGATTGGTCAACTGCTAGAAGTGAGTCAAGTGAATTCCACAATGAACCTCCAACTGCAGGATATCTACCAATCGTCCCACCCGGTCAGATGTGGTAAAAGCCCGAATTTAATATGGAGAATCCGAGCCCGTACGCTCGGTCAAAATTTCCCCGTAGACCACGTATAAAAGGGGATCGGGTAACTGTTTCCCGACAAGAGACACTGTCCTTCGACATAGCCTCGTCCGGGGATCCTCTCTATCCGGAGGCAGAAAGTTTGACCAGCACAGCCGGAGACGAATCTCCAAATGCAGACCACCATACAGTATTTACTACTTTAATTATATGCATGAAGACATACACATTATCGTCCGTAGGTGTGCTACAGCAGTTACCCAAGTAAATAGAGTAAACTATTGTTGGTCTATCGCAATTTCCGTGTCTGAAATTGAGATGGGCCTCATTCTTTAGTTCAACACGTTCATACTTTTAGAGCTAATTCGAATCCCCCTCATTTCGTCCATATTCCAAACATAAGTATGTAATTCCAGTCACAAGTTGTTTTTTCCCCGAGAACTGCTACGTTGTGCTTGCTTCCCTAAATATCCCAACTTTAACCTCCTCAAGTCCAGGATCAATCTATCCTGCCTAGCTATCTCTTTCCTGCATATCACACACTGCCTTTATAATAAACGTCTAACTTTCTGCCTCTCGAACCATGGAATATGTTAGAAACAAGCTTATGAGCGGCTAACTGATGTCCATAGACAAACAGATTCGGTTAGAGGATAAAAAAGCAGTTATGTCAAACGTATTTATTTAATACAAAATATAAAGAAATATCATCTTACATGTTACAAGACAACAGTACGCGGACATAGCTACCCCGCAACCAAAACAATGGCATCATTTTTTATTCTAATAGCATAGCCATTTCTTGTTCAAATGATCTGAAGTTTTAACAAAATGTGTAAAAACTAAGTTGACTGGGCAGATTTATCTCAATGAGAATCTATCAGAAAGATGGATCAGGCGTGCCAGTTATAATAACAATATGTTGTTGAAATGGCCACCACTTTCACCTGACTTGACACCTTGTGATATTGGGGGGGGGGGCTATTTGAAAAGACAGCTCTATCTCCCCACTTTTCATACAAGCCTAGCGGAACTTAATTAGAGAATCACTGAGGCGCTGGAAAATGTTACGCAAAACATGCTACACCGTGTTTGACATTGGCTGGATTACCGCCTTGACATGTGCTCTCTCATAGGTGGTGCGCATATTGAGCATTTGTGAAGCTTTGTGAAATCGGTTATAAAATCCCTTTGAGTTCTTGTTCGAATCTTGATTAATAAGTCTTTTATTATTCAACATGAAGCCTACTTAATTTCGTTTGCCTGGGACATCTAATTACATCTGGTATGGATTATCGCCCCTTATACGTATTCTGTATTTAAATAAGTTCAACTGCGACTGAATAAATTTTTAAATAAGTTACACCCGCGTTCGTCTTCTCACTAAAATTTATTTGACTTAAAATCAACATGGAACATTGCATGGGACCACAAAGTTAATCATATCACACTCAGTTATTCTGATTTTAAATGAAGTCAATTTTTGAGCCCTCTATATTTTGACCTGTGAACTTCGAGAATTAATGAGAAATACTGGGCTTTAGAAATGGATAACTCTTCATCCTTCCGAGCTGGGATAACCTGAACACTATTATTGGGGTCCCTATTCACGCTCACGTTTATGGCCAAAAATAGATCTTCAGATTAAGGGGGCCATAACATAGAACAGTTAAAAACAGAATTCGTAAGCAACTAGTATGACATTTTTCATGAGAAGGTTCAGTAGTGAAATCAGGAAAGACATGCAGAGTATATTGGCTGTGAATAGTAAAAATCATACCACCATTTTAAGACGAGATTACCTGAAAGCTCGACTCAAACAGGTAGACAGTAAACACGAAAGGTTTCCATCTGGGACAAAACAAACACCACGTCGTGAATGATTAGCTAGAACTGATAATGGTGCTTTATAAATATAAAATAGACATTGATAATCTGCTGAAACGAAATAAGGACCCTATTCTCTAGCGGGAATGCTAACTTAAAAAATGTTCAGTGAAAATGCGTAGCAACACCGGAAGTGCGTCTATGAACCGAGTATATCAAACATTTTTTCCCAAGAAAAAAATTGTACATGAATGTCTAGACTAGATGAAAAGGATACATTAAGGTCATGGATTGTGCAGGACATCACGATAACATCAGGGCTTATAGCCACATCACTTTGAAACACCTATTCCCATACAACCAGTGAACGTCGACCTTGGTCAGTACCTAGATGGGTGACCGCTTGTAAATACCAGGTTCTGTAAGCTTGGATGTGCGGGTGGTGTAATGGATAAAGACTCTGATTTGTTAAGTGGATAACCGAGATCCAACTCCAGCTGTGTTCGTTATATTCCCTTACGCTCAAATACGAAATGTATGTATCCCCCAACTATGGGTTAATTAGTAAGACTTATAGCTCGGAAACCATTAATATCTCAAAAAATAATATAAAATTACGTACCAAATTTTAGATAAATTTTATTTTTTATTAAATATTCCATAGAGCTTTGATACTAGTATACGTGATATGTCGCTAAACTAAAATAGTAAACCGACAATCATATTATTACAAAAACACGGAACAAGGAATTTATCGTGGATTTTAGGGCGAAGAATAAGATTAACAAATACACCCCAAATTAATAGGCAATTAGTATTTCGCATCTTAGATTTGAATATTCACACTTAGGACAAAAAAATGGTTACTGGCAAGGAAAAGACGTGATTCAGTTGCCGTCAGGTTTATGCTAAATTAACGTTATGCTATTCCTATTGGCTAACTCACTCAGATTATTTTGGAAAATATTTCCTTTCTTTTAAACGATAATTTAAGAAAAATACACGCAAGAATGACGAGAAAATATTTTGATATTCTCATGTACATCAAGTGAAATATTTGTGGAGTTTTGTAACAGAAAACAAAATAATTGCCAAAATAATCTGACAGCAAACTGTATAATACCTTCTGAAAGTTAAAATATTTAGAAAATTTCGTTAAAAAAGCGTTAAACGAACGTAAAACGAAGAAATGTGGCAACAGAAATAAGATGCTGAGAATACCAAAGCTTGAAGATGAGGTTTTAAGAAAGAAATGTAAGAATATATATATATATATATATATATATATATATATATATATATATATTGGCTATTGTTAAATCAAGAATTCGAAGGTTTTTCGACACGAGTATAGTTACCTATATTTACATATATATATATATATATATATATATATATATATATATATATATAGTACAGGTAATAAAATAGATGTTTGTTATGTAATTCAGGTGGATTCTAGTAATATCACATATTAAAACTGATCCACAGAGAGCTCAGTCTATTTATTATAACAGAACATATATACTTTTACAGCAAAAATCCAAAACTACCTCATGTGGGTATAGTCTATTTCAGGCCGGCACAACTTAATACCGATCCTCATCAGCCCTTGAATGCTTGTCTAGAATTGGGGTTTTGAATTTATTTTAGATAGCAAGCCTCCTCAAAGGACACATTGTTTTTGATAAGGGGCTTGTGTTGGTGGCAAGGGGAGGGCGGAATGTATCTCTTTAAGAGGAAATGGTCTGGAATCGGAGTTTAGTTATGGCCAGGGACTTTCATTGTATGTAAATTAATTTTAGTTCCTACTATGGGATATTACACTATGCAAACACCAATTTTGGATTTTTGTTGTAATATATATATATATATATATATATATATATATATATATGGATAGATAGATAGAGAGAGAGAGAGAGAGACACAGACAGAGACAGAGACAGAGAGACAGTCAGACAGACAGACAGACAGACAGAGTTTAGTGAATTTGAAACTCACAGGATATTTTTAAGGCAAAACGGATAGCGGGAAATTGCAAGTAACCTATCTAGGGTAACGGCCACATCACGTTCAAATACCGGTTCCCGTGCGGCCACCGAAGTTAAGCAACGTCCATCCTGGTCAGTACCTAGATGGGTGACCGCTTGGAAATACGAGGTGCTGTAAGCTTGGATATCCGGATGGTTTAATGAATAATTGCTGGGAATTTTAAAATGGAGAGCCGAGTTACAATTACAGTTAGTTTCGTTGTATGCACTTACAAATAAATTACCGTGGGAAAGATAAAACCCACCTCTTCTCCCCAGATATGGAATAATTAGTAAAAATTTTAACAGTAAATAATTATTTTCTCCCACAAATGGTTACAATCTAAAATATATATTTTCTGGCTTTAAATTATATGCAAAATTTGATAAGCCGTGTAAAACGAATCAATCAATATTTTGTGTAAATGCTTTTCAAAAAATGAATAAATAAATAAATAAAAGACGGAATGGAAGGTATAGTAAAAGGAGAAAAATTGCTTAGCGTTGCACATGATTAGAAGTAGTAGAGGCCCATGATCATCCATATATGAATAGGCACAGCAAAAGAAGAATTCCTATCGGATAAACTAAGCGATACCAAAATGGCGTGTTGCCTGAAAAATAAAGCTTAAGCTTATTCATCATTCTTTCTTTAATTGATCATAGCGCCACAAAATGTCTAATTATATTTGAATCCTTTACCCTCCATCTTGGAGGCACGGTGGAGTAATAGCGGCTCCGATTAAGGAATCGGAGAGCGGAGTTCGAATTCCAGTCGAATACATTACATTCACTTATGTGCTAATACATTTGGGAAAGGTATAAATCCTCTTCTCTCCACCCGCTATGTAAATAGCAGAAAGAAATGGCAACCTACCACGTCAATCATATCTCCCAAGATACATGATCGCATGAGCGTGTATACCGCATAGCATATAACTAACCCACCAGTGAACATTCATTCACTCGCGCAGTTCTTTTCACTGCTGCCATATCTGGACTGGTGCTCCTGCTATTCATCTCGGGGTTCTTGACAAGATCCAAAGAAGGATGTGCAATGTAATCGATCCTGACTCAGCATCTCGACTTCAATCACTTTCTCACCGAGGTGACGTGGCTTCCTTCTGTCGTTTCTACGCATGACAACTGCTCTGATGAGCTTTTCCCCCTGGTGCCGCGACGACTAGAATTTAAGCGTGCTACTCGATTGGCATCTAAGATCCACCTATTTACTGTTGAAATAGCTTCTACTCCAACGGTCTTTTCTCGCACTTTCCGCCTGTGGAACTCCCTTTCGTTTACTTGCTTCCCTGATAACAACAATCTTCAAATGTTTAAATACAACGCCAATCGCCATCTTCTCTCTTCTTGAATGCCGTTCATCTTTTGTCCTTTCCTCAATGCTCGCTATACTCAGTCTTTTCTTTCACTTTCACTTCCAGTAACCTATTGCTTACAAGTGGCATTTCCGGCTTGCTTGGGGTAAAATGATTAAAAAAGTTCTGTCTCATGTTAAATTATTCTATACGTTGTTTCTTCGTTACGTATCCCAGGAATTCCATCTGTCTCGTTCTAATTGTAAGTATATGTTTAAAAGTATTTCTTATTTTCATTAGGATTTTGACGTTGAACACATGCATTGCAAAAGCTTAAACATTTTATCTATCATGCAACATTCACGATCAATACTCTTCACAAGCAAGTTGATCATTTGAATATTGAACAGTAGTGATCGTTAAAATTTCTCTTTTCTCTTAAATTATTTTTAATCATTTCACCCCAAGCAAGGCAATAAAGTAACTAAGATGCCGGGATGTCTAAGAGTGGATGTAATCGGAAAAAAGCTTTGTAGAGATAGAAGATATTAAATGACAAGTATTCAAGAAGACAGAAGGTGACGTTTTACATTGCGATTAAATATTAATATAAGATCGTAGTTTTCCAGAGAACACGAAACCGGAAGAAACACAGCATACAATTTACAGTTACATCTAGCAATTTCAACAGTAAAAATGAAGAAAAACTGCTAAGGCGCTTAAATTAATTAAGCCGATGTACCAATAAGGAAATCTCATCAGAGCAATCATCCTGAAGCTATTTATAGAAAAGATACAGTGAAACAACTTTAGGGCGGCGGGAAAGTGACTGACATCAAGAGGCTAGTCCAGGGCAGATTATATTGCGGATGTTTATTTAGATCCTATAGGGAATCTGTAAATAAATAGAAGTAGCAAGAATATAAGGTGGAGTGGAATAGTAACATTTTAAAGGCTCAAAACAGATTCCTTCAAAGATATTGTCTAGCACGACACAACGAATCAAATTCCCTAGTAGCAGATCTAGCAAATGATTTAATGTTTAAGGTTCGCTCATATGGGTAACGTTGATTTCTTTTGTTTAGGAGGCGTTGAAATTAACAGGCCATTTCTTACCCTAATTAACAACAGATTGAATGCCATTTTTTAGATTGGCTGCGAGTTTGACTTTGTTGAGCGTAACGGACCTACCATTAGGAACTTAATTACTTGTGTCATCAGCATAGATACAGAGTTGATATATGCTGACATCGGGAAATACATTGACGAAAATTAGAAAGAAAGTAGTTCACAGAATAAAGCTCTGGTGTCGCGGGAGCATTACTGTAGAAATATCTAGAAGAGTCGTCGTTCAAATCAAAATTCATTATGTGATTTGATAAGAACACTTGAATCTAAATTGAATTTAACATGTAAAGAACAATAAAAAGCCAAAACCTTATGAAGTGCCTTGCCGCTATCTAAAGCCTCATCATTCTTATCAAAGACTTCGCAGACTCTTACAGACATAATCTTAACACAAAGACAGTTGAGCGAGTGAAGCAAAAGTTCCTGCGATGTAAGACACTTAACCAGTTTAGAATTGATTAGAGTCTGTAAGACTGATGAGAAAAAGAAGAAGACTGATGGATTATTAGTTCGAAAGATCCGATGGTTCACTGGAGCTCATAAAAAGGGGTACTACAGAAGAGGAATTCTAGCAAACTGGAAATCATGAAAAAGTAAAAACATAATTGTCGAGCTTAATAAGAAAAGTAGTCAGTCCAGGAGCACATTTCTTTACGACAGTTGCAGGGATACCATTGAGCCTGCATACCTTGTGAGAATCAATTTTAGAGATTATATCAGAGACGGTAGAAATGGAGGAAGGGTGGAGTAATAGATAGCGATTCGGAGTCAGGAAGAGCCGAGCTGCTATCGAGTTGTACTTCTTTCCTCTTCTTGTAACCTGCAATTTTCGGCGAGTCGTAATAAAATTCTGGTTTTATCATTTATACACACACACACACACACACACACACACACACACACACACATATATATATATATATATATATGCGTGCATTTGTGTATTTATTGGCAGCATATTATTATTGAAAAAAATCACCTTATATCAACACACTATAACACTTGCAAAAGATTCAAATCTTCTCAAATAAGAAAAATCCTAATCAACAATACGAAAATCATCTACAAAAGTCAGTCAGTTATGTGTCATATACGTTGAGGCGATCATGTATCTTTCGATTCATGACTGACGAAGCAGATTTTTTCCCGCCGTAGGCGGCCATTTCTTTCAGCGGTAAACCAGTTGCCATCCAATAGCTACAGAACCCAGTCTCTCCTGCTATTTACCCATAGCTTCAGGGAGAAGAATTGGATTCACACCTTTCTCAAGGGTATTAGCACGTAAGTGAATGTAATGGATTCGACTGGAATTCGAACTCGGCTCTCCGATTCCTTAATCCTAGCCGTTATCCATTACACAAACGTATCTACAAAAACAAATGCAAAAAAAAGCTTACAAATTCTTGAAGCCATCACAATTAAACAAAGCAAAACCTAACATATTTATAATAGGATTTCATACCGACACAAAAACCGTAAATATATTTAATAAGTAATCGTTTAAATAATAAACGCGGATCCCCTCTCAAATCGCTAATTAGTTAATTAGCGATTTGAGAGGGGATCGGCGGAATGGCCAAATATATTATCTATAAAAATAAAAAGCAACCTACTCAACACCAAAAACATACAGCAGTGATGACGGTTAACAACAACCGAAAGTTCTCGGCAACACACCAACTTAGACTCAAACACTAAGAAACTTACGAGAAAGAAAAAAAAACGAAAGAAAGATCAGTAAACGAAAAACGTCTGTAGTCGTTAAAGCACATGTCTCAACACACACACACACACACACACACACACACACACACACACACACACACACACACACATGCACACACATATATATATATATATTAATAGTAGTGCTCGTTCTGAAAACCTGAGATAGCTCAACTTGCAGATATGTCATGACAAATCGGTACACGAGGAAAAAATTGGAAACAAAAAATAGAGCTAAAAACATCAGTGCAAGACGAAACAAATCGCCAAGTGCCTAAGGCCCTTATTCCAACGAAAAAAAAGGAAAAAACAAATGTGTAGAAAGACTAAAACATAGAGTGCTCATTATGCAAATAGAGCGATAAACTAGAATAAATCCAAAGGAGCCAGGTAAACCAACATAGGTTTCACCTAAACGGATCTTTACCCTGAAGATCCGTTTAGGTGACACATAGGTATGTTTGGCTGGCTTCTTAGGATATATATATATATATATATATATATATATATATATATATATATATATATATATATATATATATATATATATATATAAATAAGCAGAATATCTTCAAGTATGTTTGGTTGAATATTCTCTATTAGGTCTATTTATTTCATTTTAAACCTTTCAAAATTCCGGTACAATTACATAGTGTTTTCATTAAACTGATTATAAAACGCGGCATAGTTTTTTAAATTTCCTTTATTTTCCCAGGTACTTTCAACCTTATTTTTAGGGTTGGAGTTCTAAGAAAAATATTAATGCAATTGATAGTTATCAATTTTCTCGGAGATTGTATTTCTAATAAAAATTAATATATATATTGGTTTCACGTCGGCAACATTATCAAGAAGGGTTACATTACATATGTCAGATTCAAATTCTTTCGCAAAACATTTTTAAAAAAGATTCCTGTTCACATTCACTTTTTAGAGAAATATTAATTAAAAATACCAGTAATTAACACTAAGACATTGATCCGTGTATTATTTGCGAGTATTAAAATAAAAATAAATAGATATAACATGTCTAGATTATTCAAACAAACAAGCTTGAATATATATATATATATATATATATATATATATATATATATATATATATATATATATATATATATATATATATATATATATATAAAAGTGAACATAGAAGTCAGTTCACTTTTATATTTACACACGCTCTATCTCCGATATTGAGAACTTTATCCCATAAATATAGCACACTTTAAGACTATATTTCTTCATATATATATATATATATATATATATATATATACATATATGTGTGTGTGTGTGTGTGTGTGTGTGTGTGTGTGTGTGTATGTAAAAGTGAACATTGAAGTCAACACCCAGAGGTGGCAGGCTGTTTTATGCAGTCTACTTATTAGAAATGGAATAACCTGGTTGCTCACTGGTGATCTCTTTTCAAATTTCAATCTCGGCAACGGCTCTTTATATCTTTACAACAGTATGTTTATCATAAAAATATCTAACGTATTTTACCGATATCATTTGGTTTTATTTCAGATTCATATAGAAAGCTTTTCATTAAAAAAATCATCTTCTAAACATAAGTTACGGAGTGTACTTAATAGTAATCGAAAAATCCGAGCTACAGTATCACATAACATTAGAGACTAGATGATAAAATTCTGTACAAAAGACCAAATCTGAAAAGCTTTAGAAACCGATTATTATGGTGGCCGGCCGATTCGAAAAGCAACATTATCTGCCTCAAACTCTATGACAGAATTGAAAATAATGCGATTGTCGAGATACACAAGAAACCCACAATACAAAAGCATTTAAGAATCCGTTATATTAAATTTAATCTTAGGTCAGCAACGTGCCACGGTGAAGAGGAACAAAGCAGCAGAAGAAGACGAAATTCTAATAGAGATGATGACAGCCTGGAATGATTTTGAAATTGATGAGTTTATTGAAGTGATATATGAAATAATGACACAGACTAAATGCCTGGGGACATCAGTAGATTAATCTTCATCTTGCAGCTACAGAAATCAAAGGCGAACGATTGTGAATTCCAGTGGTCAATAACTTTCAAGAGTTACATAACTAAAGTAATCATTAGCATTCGAATGAACTGAACCAAAAATAGGTTAAGGAGATAAGGCTTCTTGAAAACACTGTAACAAGAAATGCTAATTTTACGTTCAGTGCGATCAGGAGAAATGCAAAATATTCTATAAAAGAGTTTGGTAAGAAATTTCAACTTTATTATTATCCTTAGCTAGTAGAGGAGGCACGGTGGAATAACGGATAGCGGCTCGGATTGGTGAATCGGAGAGCAGAGTTCGAATTCCAGTCGAATCCTTTACATTCACTTACGTTTTAAAACCCTTGGGAAAGGTATGAATCCTCTTCTTCTCCCACTCCTATGGGTAAATAGGACCGGACATAACAGACCGGGTGTAGCAACTGGTCTACTGCAGAAAGATTGTGGAAAAAATCTGCCTCGTCAGTCATGTATCATGCATGGCACATAACTGACTGACAGAGTATCCGCGAAAATTACACGGCGTTCATGTTTGAAAGTTGTTTTCCTTTTTTTCTCGTTGACATCAAATAGTATCTGTGATATGTATTTTCTTTCGGTCTTCCTGATAAAAAAGGAATAGTTTATTAATTATGAGGTATTCGCAGGGCGTTTCCTTTTTATTTATTTCTACCTATCTTTCTGTATTTCTATATATCTATCTGTCTTTATTTGTGACTTTATTTTTCTCACTAAAACCAATTAACGTTTCTGATATGTCTTTTCCGTATTTCCACGGAATCTAAACAGAATACACCAGTAATTATGAGATATTCGCAGGGGGGGGGGGTAAAGTAGGTACATGCTAAGTTAGTCAAGCGGGATTATAATAATGCATTTCATGGTTTTCATGTTCAAAAGAGAATAGTCACTTTTTTATGAGATATTTGCAGGACGTAAACTTCGTACGTACGAACTGAGGAGCGGATTGGAAAAGCAGATGTTTTCACTATGTGGGCTCGTATTTCCTTCGGCGATTTGCGGTAACGTAATGTTTATCGGTGCCGAAAGGTTGTGTCCACTTCCGCAGAAATATTCTCAGAAAAAGGTATAAATATATCTTTCCTCTTCCGCCAGCTAAGGCTTAATAGCAGGGCAGACTGTATTCTTTGGCTTTGATTTCCATCCTGAACAACTCTCAACGTTAGCATCTCCCAATCGAAAAAAAAATACTTGGTAAGGAAATCACAACAGCTGCATCTAGCGTGATAAAGTTGTGCCATTATGCTGCACAGAGGTTTAATGAACAGAAATTGCTTACTTTAGTATTAATTTTTATGTGGTTTTATCAATGACTTTTTAGAATAGTTGTCAAACATTAATATTACTTTAAAATTTCAACTTAATCTTTACGTCTTTATTTCTATTTTTATCAGATTGAATCTTATAAAGCATCATTATTAACTTTAAGTAGTATTTACTTTTTTCAATTATTATTATTAGTAGTTATAATTATAGTAGTAGTAGTAGTAGTAGTAGTAGTAGTAGTAGACATTTTATTATTATTTTAGTAGTATTATACTTTTTAAGTATTATTTACTTTCACCTTTATTTTTTATTAGATTAAGGATTCTCAACTATTATTATTAATCTGGTGTTAGTTTTACTTTAACCTTCAAATTCTATTAGATGAAACATTGTCAAAGAAATTCTCGATCAGTATTTATTTTTTCTCTCTGTTTTTTTCCCTCGGTTGAAGCATTGCCAACGATTTTTAATAATTTTAGGAATAGAATTTATGACCTTCTTCATTTTCTATATGATGAATCATTATCAGGCAATATTATTAATTTTAATTAGTTTTTATTTTGCTCATATTATTTTTCTTTTCTTCACCTTCCCATTTTTTAGAAGCCGTCAATCTACAACAATGATTAGACAGAGCAAGACCGGAAGTCTATAAATCTTTGCTGTCAATTGAAAACTTGTTGTCTCTACTCCATGAGATACCTAGACCATGCGAAAGCATTGATACATCGTATAAGATGGCACGTGAGAATTGTCTGAGAATGGATGCTGTTTGCATGAGTTCGAATCGAAACCCTCGCACGCCTGCCCTGTTTAAAAGTGCTGAACTGAATAATAGTATATTGAAGAGATTTAATGTACTTAATCCCAGGAACAAACACTTACTGAGTGTAATAACGAGAATGAATGATCGTGTAATAATAATAAAAGAGTCGTATTTTCTTATATCAGGAACAGTCATAAGTAATTTCCATTTTCTTTATGAAATTCATTCGTTATAAATTAAAATAAAAATACAGGGTGTCTCTAAGTCTGGACACCCTAGGCAAAAATGCATAGTCTGTCTATATTTCTGAGATGAGGTATTATGTACAGCATTTACATTAGTCGGACTATTGTCCTCATCTTTGTCGCCATATTTGTCACAACGTTTCGGCTGTTGTACGCTCCGGCCTTTTTCAGGTGGTTGGAATTTCGAACTGAATCCTTTATTTCGACCACTGGGGTAGACTGTTCTAGTTCCACGAGCCATGTTTTATGGATGTCAGTTATCAGTTATCTCCTGCTAATTTTTCCTCTGAAAGTTCTCCACTGCCTTAACCGGGTATTGAACTCACACTCTTTGGGTCTGTCACTGGACCTAACCAACGCCTTTATCCACTGTACCATGTGTAACTAGAACAGTCTACCCCAGTGATCGAAATAAAGTGTTCGGTTCGAAATTCCAACCACCTGAAGAAGGCCGGAGCGTACAACGGCCGAAACGTTGTGACAAATATGGCGACAAAGATGAGGACAATAGTCCGACTAATGTAAATACTGTGCAAAAATGCATATTTTCAAGAAATGAAAGTGTCGACATTTTATTGAATTCGGATATTAACAAATAAGATCTTCATTTGTGATGCAAAGGTTGATGCACTTTGCAAGATTCAAGTGAACCCAATGAAATAACTCCATATTTTTGTCCTTTTTAGCACATTTCGTCTTTATGCGTTCAATCTAGTGTGTTGCATCCGTGATTTTCATTGAGTACACCTTCTCCTTTAGTATACCCAAGAAAAGAAGTCGTTTCTTCTTTCGACGAAAACATGTTTAAACTGTGGACGTAAAAAAGAATATAAATAATGAAATTTTCAATGTGTCCAGACTTTATGTATTTATTCAATTATATATTCCCAATTATTTGAAAGGACATGCTGTCACTTACCAAACGTCTCTAAGATTACTTCTTTCAATAATATTCTTTAGGTTCAGACGTAAAATGTTGAATCTGATTTTGACTGGATTAGTCCCCCAAGAAAGTTTTTTTTTGTCCAGCAATCGTGAAAGATAATAATAGATTGCTGCCAATATCTGATGGATGATCTAAAATCGCTTTCCAGTGCTATTCTTTCTCTATGTTGCGTTGGGTTTCCATAGAAGAGAATGGCATGTTCTCTATTAAGGAAAATAGAGCGCTTTTCAACCTAACATTTACGGACACGTTGCAGCTGCTCGATATATGAATGTGCATTTAATGTTTCATTGCGTTTCAAGTGTATAATACTCTGACGACACAACATTACTTTATTTTCATAGAGCTCAGCTTTTGCAGTCAGCTGTGGAGATTATTTCTTGTCAATTCATTGCCTTTTGCGACGACCTTTAGTGTTGTTCAAATTTGACCTTAAGTGCCACGTATGAATAGCTCTTAAGATGATACATTCGTCATTACGACTGGTTCTCCATATCCGAAATTACTTATGACTCGACATAATATTTTGCATATGAGAATCAAAATTAGATTAGCTATTGAACATTTTGCGTACACTTATGAAGGTGGATGTTTGTTTTCTGTATAAAAATGGAATATCGCAAAAGTAATTGGAAGTTGAACTCTTTATTTAATTGTTGAAGTTTCGATATTTTTGAGTGAGAATTTTTATAAAATGATAAAACTAAGGAAAGTTTTTACGGTGACAAGTCTATTAAATAAAAACTGCAACAGTTTTGAATAGCACGGTTGCCATTGTAATTGCTTTTCTTCATACAGTTTTCGGTTGTGTTTTGAAAATGCTCACGTGTAGTACCGAAACGTCAACGCGTAAATAAAAAAAAAACAGAATCTGTTTTTACATATTCAATATGTATATACATTGTCAGATATTTCACAGCAATTATTTAGCAGAATAGAATATTAAAAAAAAACTTACATCTATGTGCTATGTTCAATTACCATTTTAAAAACAACTGAATAAACTGAAAATTAAAAAAATGTTATCTCGAATTTGAACTTCAGAACTGCTGTCGCCTTGTCGAAAACAATTTTTCACAACTATCAGTTTGCAACGGCCTATGCTAAATGTTCGTTGCAGATCGAAAGCAAAACCAAAATTATATTTAGAAATTAAAATGTAACATCTATAATTCTAAACAGTAAAATAAATTTTGGTATGATATCGAAGGTAGTATTTACAAAAGCACAGGAATATTAATGTAAAAAGTAAAAAAAAAATGATGACAGCTTCAAGGTAAATAAAACTCGTATTTATCAATGACTTACATATTTGTGATTTCCATATATACATTTCAGGAAGAAACAAAATATAGACAAAATGTATATAAAAACAAACGCACATACACATATATGCATCACAAATTGTAAATGTGTTATTTATGAGATACTAATTATTTTTAACTTACAGACGGATCGAAAACATGATGATTATTTAAGCTGAAATATATTTAACAATATATGGGGAAACGTTCATTTTAAATTTCATATATCTATATCTATCTCTCTCTCTCTCTCTCTCTCTCTATATATATATATATATATATATATATATATAAATATAAAAGTGGACATGGAAGTCAGCACTTAGAGGCGACAGTCTGTTTCATTCTAGTGCAATCGTCAGGCGATATATATATATATATATATATATATATATATATATATATATATATATACAATTATATGTACATATAATATACAATTATATGTAGATATAAGATTATAGATATGAAGAGCAGTGGAAATATTTTGATACCCACTTTGCGTACATTCATCTAAATGCGAGTAAACACAGATAAGTAATTACGAAACTGCTCTCTTGCCATCGTCTGAGAGAAAGTTTTTAACTTCCATCGGAAGAGTGACTCGTGACGTCATCTCGGAATAACGTTTTCCGCGGACATCAAATGGAAAGATTATGTTGAATCAATTGCTATATGAGCTGCTAGGAAAATCGAGCTAGAAAAATTTTCTCGCCAAAATCTATCGTATATATTTATAAATCTATCATTCTTCCTTGCTTTGAATATTGCTGCCGCATCTTGTCCACTGCTCCTGCTATTTCTTTAGAGATTCTTGATAAAATTCCAATCAATCACTATTCCTGGCCACGGCTTCAGTCACTTTCTCTTCGCCGTAACGTAGCTTCCTTCTGCCTTTTCTATATGTTAATGGTAATTGTTCCGATGAAATTTCTTCTATTGTACATAGATTTTATGAATTTAAGTGAAGTTCTAGATTGGCGGCAAGGTCTCATCCATTTAATGTCGAAATGGCTAGATGTTACCGTGCTAACATTTTCTTCTATAGCACTTCTCGGTTGTGGATGCATTTTCTGGGTATATGCATCCCAGTCAATTTATTTCTTTAAAAAAATTGACTGCATTGTCAATCGTTACCTTCAGTTTTTTTTTATTCTTTTACTTTTATTTTTCTCACTGTTTAATAGAATTTTTTCTTCATAGTCTCTAACACTCAGTAACGCCTTGCTTCTTAGTGGCTTTATTGCCTTAGACGAAACGATTAAAAGAAAGATAAAGACGGAATCTTATTTTATTAACTCTGTCCTTAGAGTACGCGAAAGCTCATGATTCTCCAAAATTTCCTAAGCTTTAAACAGACTATGTCTCATTATTCTCCTCCCTACTTGATAATTTGCCATCTATCTATACACAGTTTCCACTTAGCCTTCTTGCCTTCACCATATCCTATAAGAGTCAGTTTTTTTCCGAGTTCTCTTTCCTTGTCATTTTCCCCACAAAATTACGACTATTTCTTATTCTAAGAACGAGTGAACATATGTTACCATTTTTAATAGATTTCTTCGGTGCTCACATTCTCCGTCTATAGCATTCTCAACATCCTTCTATAGAACTAGATCTCAATTATTGTCTTCGTCTGTTATGACATTGTCCACCATTCGCAGCCATCTAAGAGGATTGATATTACATAGCAGTTCAGCAATTTTTTCTTTGTTTCTAATGAAATCTTCCTATCTCTTCAAACTTTGTTTAGTCTCTGGTTGGCTCTTTTCATACCTGAGGAAATTCTCCACCATTCACAGCCATATAGGTGTATTGATATTGCATACTAGTTCAGCAATCTCTTTTTAGTTTTAATAATAAAACAAAAGGACGTGCTTATTAAAACTTTAGATTTTGGAAAATATTTTTCTCTATTTCAATGCACTTTTAGATTTTGGGGTCAGATTTCCGTCGTCTGATAAAAGGATTCCCAGACATTTAAATATTTTTACTTGTTTGATTATAACATATCTAAATAGTTACTCACATCCTCGGCTGTTTCTCTTGCTGAAAACCATACATTCTGTCTTCATACAATTGATACTTAGTCCTTTCTTCCCGCCTTCCCTGACTAAATTAAAGGTCATCCTAATATATTTTGCTCGGATGTATCACTTTTACAAAGAATCAGTCTCTATAACTATCTAAATATATATATACACTCGCACACATACCTATATAATTCGTGAAATGATTAACGAGTTTCTTCTTCTCTGTGTCGTGTTCCTTCAGGATGTTAGCGATTGTGTTTCTCCACTACATCCTTGTTCTACTAAAAATTTACACAAGCTCGTTAAGTAAATTATTCATAGGTTTTTTCTGTCCCTCTTACAATTTGGAATTGTCATGCGATTTCTAAACTCTTTCCCATCCATATATGTCCTAGAATTTCCAACTGTTTTCATCTGATTCTAAGAATAAGTGTAACTTTGTTTTCATTTATCTTAAAACTTTGTCGTTGCTTACGCATTCAATCCATGGTATTCTCAACACCCTTCTGTAGAACGACATTTCTATCGCCTCAAACATCTTTTTCGTCTGTGATGAGATTATACAGTATCGGTGTCATATGGAGTACCGATATTACATAATAGTTCAGCACTCTTCTCTTTACTTCTAATAAAGTTTCCCTGTTTCTTAATTTTTGAATTAATTATTTGTAAGGCATCTTTCGAATTTAGCAGAAATAAACGGAAAATATTTGCAATAATTCTCTATCGAATATTTCACTTAATAATGAGAAAATAATAGAAAGAGCTTCATGAATTTTATCGGAATTACCCCGTTTCAAATTAATAACTGTAAAATATAAAAACATAGCTCAGGAATAACAATTATAACCAGAGGTCGTACTCAAAATGTAAAATGTCAAATAGCTTTAAAATAAAAATGAAACGTTTTCATTAGTTGAAATACCACGGTTGATGGGAAATGGTTCATCCATATGCTTGGTTTTATGGCCATATCACGCTGAAACACAGGTTCCCGTAAGGTCACCGAATTTAAGCAACGTTGATCATCGTCAGTACCTAGATGGCTTGACTGCTTGGGAGTAACAAGTGCTACAAGTATGGGTGTGCAGGTGATGAAATGGATAATGGCTCGGAATTGAAAATCTGAGAGTCGAGATCCAATTCCAGCCGGATTAGTTATATTCACTTGCGCCCAAATATCCTTAGGAAAGGTATGAATCCACCTCTGCTTCTCCCAGCTATGTAGTAATTAGTAGGAATTGCATCAGTAAATAACTAATATCTAAAAAATATATAATATAAAAATGTTATTTAGTTTTAAATAACCTGAAAAGATTGATAAAAATTAATTTGTATTTATAATAGCGTCCAGAGAATATTTGTTTCTTAAAAATTGCCGACTGCCAATATAAAACTTCTTCTACAAATACATGGCTATAATTCTTCAATTTAGCTTTTTATAAATTTCGTTCTAAATTGTGTTGCTGATTTTTTTTCTATAAAAATTTAAACAAGTTCCGAAAATAATCAAGATACAAAAGAAAGAACATACAAATGCAAATTGGCGTTCGAATAAGGCTGAACAGTTCTCGGCGTCGACCAGTGAAGAATTGCTTTTCTTCAAATTTTAGAAAACCCTTTTTTGGATATTGATCTAGAGCAGGGAATAAAATTAAAGAATATATTTTACACGATCACTATCATTTTTTCCTTCTCATCTAATAATGGATAAAGCCTGGATTTAAAAAATGGTAACATCCTTCGTTCTGGCAAATGGATTCTAGTAAGATTTTGTGTCAGTAATAATTAATAAGTCTCGTCAGGTGAAATCATTATGTTCATAAATATTGATATGGTCAGAGAATAATATTGAAAAGTTAATAAGCTTGATCTAGAGAGATTACTGACTTACTATTAATATCTAAAAAAATAATCTGTAAAAATGAAAAAAAAAAAGTTTCCGCTAATCAATAATGAAAAATGGCCTTTAGCAAATGAGTCATCTATGTCTTAAAGAATACAATGCATCCTCAGCAAACTACACCCGGCAGTAAGACCTCAGATCGCGAGGTTTGGAGGAGTGTGAACCACTTCTTAATAGCTGTTGTTCCCAAGTGCAACCGAAACTGGGCTGGTAGCATGTGTTATGGTCCCAAATATGGGAACATAGTTAACTCCCAAACTAGGATCAAAGCACTATGAAAATATAAACCCTTTTATCGTAAATATACCAGCAATATATTTTCATAATAAGAAATTACCAAAAATATATATATTTTTTTTTTAAATAAAAAAGATTTAAAAAAAAATGACCAGCAATTCATTCTTGTAAAAAGTAAAACTTTAACAGCAATATATTTTTGTAAAAGAAATTAATTATGCTCCCAAGAAAACTCACTTTCTGCATTAAATGACACATAAGGAGGCCAAACAAACAAACAAAACAGCCTCAGACCTCACACACTGACGCTTCAAAGTTAAAACCAAAAGGATATTACCAAATAAAAGAAGCCCCCACCACTTAAACACATTCAACATCAGTGATAACCAAACATTATAATATAAAAAGAAAATAATGACATAATTAAAATGTTGATATTCTACACTTAATTATAGAAAAAGTTTTGGAAGGAACATCTTGTCGTTCATTTTTAAACGTTAAAAGTGGGCTTGAGATCTTTAAAACTATTTCACAAAAAAGATTTTATAATTTTTAAACGATAGTAATGCCAATAACTATTCGATTAATGAATTCCGGATATTTATTCTATTAAAACCGTTAAATTCATCGTAGCTTAAATATTAAATACATTTAGATATATACAGATTTACTGCGTTTCTTACGTATAAATAATATGCCTAGAATGTTTTCATCACTATTTCGCAAGCTAAAAATAAAATAAAAATTGCATAACTGTAATTGTTTTGGCTACATCACTACTTCATCTTCAACTAAACACGGAGCGAGATATTCTTAAATACTTATATGCTAGAGGGCGTAGTCGGAATACCAAGCCAGACATGCACTTAGGTTGCGATGTCTTCATTTACTACCCGCATCCCATAATATAACGTCCTTCGTTAACAACGAATCATGATATATTTTGTCACGTAACACAGTAATGACCAGAGTGATGTTTGCTTGAACATAACGCTAACATAGCATCATGATCGTGCTTGTCCGTAGTACTGACTGTGTCGTTGACATCAGACACAAAGACACAAGAAACATTAGACAATGTGATGATGGCTGTTCCTATCAATACCAATCAACGGCTATTGATAGTGGCAGCCGGAGCGTCCGCGTCATCAATTATCATCAGAATTCAACGTAACCAGGGAGATCGTTCCTCGGCTATCCACGCAGCGTTGTCGGCGAAATCTATTTCTCACGTTCTTCTCTCTAACGCATATTTTGGTCTAATACACTTATTTCAATTGTATTAAAAAAACAAGAACCGGGATGCATCAATTTCCAAGTGGGTAACCCTTTGATGAATGTGAATCATTACTGAGCGTTAATTTATTTGGATTCTACATTGATACTAGTTGGATATTATAAAATGATCTTTACGTTTGTTTTTACTTTAAGATACTGTAATTGCATCATAGCCGAATTGTTAGTGTTGCTTCTTAGCAGCTTAGAGATCTGTGATTTTAAACCATGTATCCGTTTAACTCCTCCATCTCTGGGTTAGCGTAGACCGATCCCTCTAACCTTGAGTCGCAACCAGGAAAATATTGAATTCCAAACCGCAGAGAAGGTAATGGAAAACTATCATTCACAATAAAACAGCTCAATTGATATCTAATGACGTAAAAGCTTCATTGTAGAGTCATTTCAGCCTGTGAACTGATTGCGTTATAAAAAAACAAGGCTTACGACTACATAACATTGAAACACCGATTCCCGTACGATCACCGATGTTAAGCAATGTCGAACTTGGTCAGTGTCTAGATGGGTGACCGCCTAGAAATACCAGGTCTTGTAAGCTTGGATATGCGGGTGATGTAATGGAGAGTGGCTTGGAATTGTTAACCGGATATCCGAGTTCCAATTCCACTTGGGTTTGTGATATTCACTTACGCGCATGTCACCATGGGAAAGGTATAGATCCACTTCTCTCTCTGGGTTAATTAGTAAGCTTTTTTTTTCACTAAATCATTATCTCCAAAAAGATTTCTGGCTATAAATAAACTGCAAAGGGTCGATAAGCCGTAGAAAACAAACCGATCAATCAATCATTATAATGAATACAATTTTAAATGGAAGAATCAATAGAATAAAATTCTAATGGTGATAAATACAGGGTGCGATGGGTAAATTGTCACTATTTTATATTTTTAATTTCGCGCATGCACGTCGTTTGTTTGATTCTTTTTATAGTAGGGTCAGTTTGGTACTGTCTATGAGAAAAAGAGCTAAATAACGCGATTCACTCCGCCAGAAACTTAAAAATGTCGTGCTGCACTGTTTAGTATTCAAGCCAGAAGTTTGGATACGTACATTTCAGTGTTTGGGTGTCAACCAGAGGACAATGCAGATGATTCCGAAAGTGTTGGATGAGTCTAATGGTGATTTCGAAGGTGTTTGGAGTGATCACTGAGGCCTACGTCAAGTGCCTTGAGGAGGTAATGCTGCCCTGATTCAAGAGGATGGCTTCTGAAAGACTCCAAAGGACTCTGAACCTTGCCACATAAGCTGTGGAAGCTAGTCATGGTTGTCCGACCACATCACCCTTTACATCTGACGACTTAACTCTACAGACTGCAAACGCTTGATTTTTATGTGTGGGGCTCAGTTGAGCGAGATACCAACAGAACTCCTTGTAACATGGAAGATGAACTGAAGGCAAGGTTTATGGCAGCATTCACCAACTTAAACAAGATCACCACGCAGAAGAGTTGTAGGAGGCCGTGGTTGAAGCTAATGACGATTTTGTTGAATAAATTTACTCTTTAGTGTTTCAAGATATATATATTTTTTAATTTTGGTAAATATATCTGTTAAAAATGAGATTTCAGTTATTTTCATTTTTACGTAATTTAGACAACTTATCCATCGTTATTTTTGTGGTACGGATATAATCAGAAAAAAAAACACGTAATAGGTATATTTTTGGCAAACAGCAAAACATGAGATATTGATAATCTTGGTGATTATAGACATTATAAAATTGCTAGATGTAAATCAAGTGACAGCATAAATCACCAATAATTTATTGTTATCAGTCTCCTCGATATGAAATACTAGCAAGAGAACTGTTATAGGACATTAGTGCATTTTATATCACTGGCGATGGGTTAAATTTTACAAATTACTAACGTGTTGTGATTTCATACTGATAGTATCTAGTGATTCTTGATAGGGAACAAGTGACACCAAGTACAATTTTTTTCCGTTATTATTATCCTCTTCATTGTGAAATAATATAAAATGAATTGTAATAAAAAATAATATATCTATATTTTAATAGAAGGTAAGCTTTTGAAACAGAATCTGGAAAATATATATTTCATGTCACAATAATTTTAGAGTGGACAGGCTAGAAAAACCCTAGAGTCAGTATGGAGGCAACTATATAAGATTTCCTTGGTGCCTTCATAATGAAAACTATTTCAAAGGTGAATATATTACCAAACACGTTTTTCTTATATTAGTATGAAGTAAAAGAGAATGTGCATGTGAGAGAAAGAGAGAGTGTGTGTATGTGTGTGCGTGTGCATGGGGGAAGGGAGAGAGATAGAGAAGAAGAGAAGACAGAAAAAAATAACTATTATTAAATAGTTCTCTTTTTCTGTCTTCACTTACTCACGTAAACCGCTTTATCTTTTATTTCATGTGTTGACTGCGGTTAGTTTGACCCACGAAGATAGAAACCGTGGATCAGATGGGCTGGTTGATCTCGTTAAGTAGCATATCAACATCTATAGGTTATTTAATGCTGAAATGTAAATATTTTGAACCCAGTTTTATGGCTTCAACTACGGTAATTCTCCCCTTACTGGGTAAGACAATAAACTACATCCGCGTCCTGAGTAAGATTTAAAACCTCCAATCTGCAGATCAGAGGCCTTGCTGTCGGAGGTAGTTTATCGTCATACCCAGAACTGCCGTGGGTCAGAATCCACCAGTATTTTGTGACTGTTTTATCTTGATCAATTCAGAAATTTTAATTTGTCTCCTGTATTCTAGCAATTTCCTTCATTACGAACATTTTACAAACATCGCGTTTTGATAAAATGTTTGGTAATATATTCACCTTTGAAATAGTTTTCATTATGAAGGCACCAAGGAAATCTTATATAGTTGCCTCCATACTGACTCTAGGGTTTTTCTTTCTTTCTCTCATTCATTCATTCTTCCTTTCTTTCTTTCTTTCCTTCTTTCTTTCTTATTGTTTTGTCATAAAGAAAAGGCTAACACTACCGTTATTCATAGATTGGTTTGCGATGTGGTAGGGAACACTTTATTCACCTGCGTCCATTTCTTTACGTCGTTATACATGTATATATGCAGTGCATAGTTCAGGAAGTGATTAAATATTTTGTGAGCCTGAATTTCCTCTTGTTGTACACCTAAAATGTCTAAAATATTTCGCTAATCGGGGTTTTCATTAAACACGTACGACTTTAACGATTTATATAGTTCTTCTATCAGATCTAGACATTCAGTTGAGTCAGAGATTGGAAAGCGGGTTCTAATGGATGAGGAAAGGAAGACTTTTTGTGGCACCCATTGAAGACTGGAGTCATGATTTATAAATATAGGTTGCGGTTCATTATATAATACTCTGGTTTAGATTTTATGCTGTCAACATAGGTCATTTCACTTCCAATTAATGCAGTAAGCATAAAATCGATGTCGATAATTCATGAAAATAAAGTAAAAAGCACGATTTGATTATTGACTTTATTTAACTGAATGGAAAAATATCTCCATAGAAAAATCTCCGTTTTTCTTTTGTGTGTAATAATATCAAGTGACCTGAACTATGATATGCGCACATTACTATGCCAATGTGTGAGCTTTGGGGTGGGCCTAGATTTAGCTAGCACTTTTTCTTATTCGCGTAGATTAAGGCAAAATGAGAGAGGAAGAAAAAAAAGGGAACGAATCAAAGAAAGAATGAAAGATGAAAAATATGTTATATGGATTGAATATGAGAGAAGGAAAGAGAGAGAGAGAGAAAGAGAGAGAGAAAGAAAGGATGAATGAATAAATCAGGCGAAAATAGAAAGAAAGATAGAAATACAAATTAATCACGGAAGGAAATAAATAAATATAGAAGTGAAGAAAGCGTCAGAAAATGAAGAAATGATTGAATGAGTGAAAGAAAATATGAAAGAAAGAAAGACAAAATCATCAGATAAAGAAAGAAAAAAAGAAAGACCAGAATAAATTAGTGGAAGAAAGGGAGAAAAAGAGAGAGACAAAAAAGAAAGATTAGCGAGTAAAAAAGAAAATGCCCGAAAAAAGAGAGACATTGCAAATGCGAAGGGGTAAAAAGAGGAAATCCCTGAAATAAGTAAAGCAAAGAGAATAAGATATATTCAAAACCGAAAAAGAATGCTGCAGAGAAAGAAATAAAAAATGTAGTTAAGACAGATAATTATTTAGGCAAAAAAAAAGAAAGAAGATGAATTGGCGAAATAACGATTCGAAGAATGAAGGTTTAAGAAACACAAGAAAGAGTTATTCAGCGAAAGAAAAAAGAAACGAAAGAAAGAGAGACAAATTAGAAAAAAAAACGAATCAGTGAGAGACAGATATCAAGTTCAAGACAACAGAAAGCGTCATTAAGTGAAATAAAGAAAGAAAGAAAGAAAGAAAAAGAGGAATTAAAAGAAAGGAAGAATCATAGAAAGAAAGATATCAAGTTTAAGAAAGACATGAAAGAGCCAGTCAGTGAAAGAAAGAAAGAAAAGAAAGAAAGAAAGAAAGAAAGGAAAAAAAGAAAGAAAGAAAGAATGAGCAATTAGAGAAATAACGAATCAGAGAAAGAAAGATATCAAGTTTAAGAAACACATGAAAGAGCCAGTCAGTAAAAGAAAGAAAGAAAGAAAGAAAGGAAAAAAGAAAGAAAGAAATAATCAGCAATTAGAGAAATAACGAATCAGAGAAAGAAAGAGAAAGAAGTTAAGGGACACAAGAAAGTATCATTCAGTGAAGAAATAAATACGAAAGAAATAAAGAAATAGAGAATGAATCAGAGAATGAAAGAGATACAAATTAAAAGACACAAAAACAGTTATTCAGTAAAAGAAAGAAAAATAAGGAATTAGAGAAATAAGGAATCAGAGAAAAGAAGAGATAAATTTAAGAGACAAAAGAAAGAGTCATTCAGTGAAAGAAAAAAAAGAACGAGTGAGGAATTAGAGAAATAACGAATCTGAAAAAGAAATAGATAAAGTTTAAGAGATTTAAAAAGGGTCATTCAGTGACCGAAAGAAAGAAAAAAGAAAGAAAGAAAGAATGAGGAATTAGAGAAATAACGAATCAGAGAAAGAAAGAAAGAAAATATTAGAGAAACAAGAAAGAATCATTCAGTGAAAGAAAGAAAATCAATAATAATAATGACAAAGGAAGGAAAGACAAAACTGAGGTAAACTAAATGATCATGTTTGATTACTGTGACAGTAAGTATAGGGGCTATTAAAGAACAACAATATAGACGGATGTATGTTTATATAAGTATTCATGTCCAACTAAACGATGGAAATATAGAATAAAAACAAAAAACAGCTTTCCTTAAAGTCATGTAATGATTGCCTCATTTTACCGTTCTTTCTACATCAACTGTAACCGATATGAACATTAACACGGAAGCATTTAAATATATTTCTATCCAAGCGTGAGTTCCGAACCGTTGGCTAATCTTGTAATTTCTTTCGTCATAACTACAGCCAATCAACGGCTATTAGCTCCACCGTTGCAGGCCGCTTGAAAAAGAAGTATGAAGAGATAAAAACAACATTATAGTTTGGAAACGTATAACTGCGGAATTCAAACGTAAATGAGATTATCTTTGGATTTTTATTACGAAACGCCGTCAGAAATCAGTGCACATTTATATAAATGCAGACTCACACAGGCGTTCTTTAAGTGAATTATGCTTTAAGAAAATTTGGGGGAAGTGACAAATAACAATGGCAAAGAAGGAAGAAGAAAAGAAGAATGGGTTTATTTTTGAGGACGTTTTTGCCTCTGATGAGGAAGAAAATTGATTGGCAATTTCTGCAAAGATATGAATCATAAATACTGGCAAACACGCACTGTTTTCCCTTATTTTATTTCTATTCCTTTTTGCAAGCACGTGCTGATAAATAAATGGTTTAAACATTCCTTTTAACCATTAAAAGCAAAACAAACAAAAAAAAGAGGTGTAACAGCGTATTAAAGAAAAGAAGATACAAACAATGTCACGCACATCTTCCTTCCCACACCTTGCATACTAATGCACAGATAGCAATAATGTCATTTAATCAGGGGGAGTAAGAACAAAACTAAAACCAAACGAAAGAATAAACAACAACATAAAAAGAGGTAAGAGCTTTCGCGGAGAAAAGATACGAGCATTAAAATAAATGCCTTCCCCATCGCCTTCTGCTGTCGCTGACAGACACAAAAAGACATGTTCACTGTCTTTCGCCTTCACCACAAAGAAACTATTTTTCTTTCTTCCTACTTCAACTTACTCTTAAATAAAACAGAACGCTTCCACAGAGACGATTATTCACTAAATTTTTGGCTCATAATGTCTTACGCTTAAAATTCTTCATTAGTACCTATTTCATTATCACTATTCACTATCCTTTTTCTTGCATATATATATATATATATATATATATATATATATATATATATATATATATATATATATATATATATATATATGAAAAAATATACATAATACCCTACGTTGATTGCCCAACTTGGAGATTTGCAAACTTCAGGTGCATTTTTTTTATGTACACGATTTGTTTAATACTTCTAATTATCGCGAGATATTTAAAATTATCTTGCGATAAGCTGAAGTATTAAACAAACTAGAAGTATTAAACAAACGATGTAAATCCAAAAATTGCACCTGAAGAATAAACACACACACACACACACACACACACACACACACACACACACACACACACACACACACACACACACAAATTGTGTAACAGGATGGCATAATTGTCCATCCCACAAAATCTTCCAGGTTTTCAGATTAGACGTTTAGCCATCCTGACACCATTTGTCGTAAGAATCGATGAAAACCCTTTGATTTATTCAGCTAGAAATAGAGCAGGTTAAAATTGTTTTGTGTCCGACCGACTGTCTTCCTAAATGGGCAATGGTAAGAGGAAAGAGATCATTTAGTCCTTCAGTAATTACACCAACGTTCATACTTTGGCTTCCATATTCAAAGTCCATTCAAGAACCATCAAGAGAACGGTGAATATTTTCAAAACAGAGGGAACAACATAGACGAAAACTTGATCAAGAGGTTACAACAGCAAGAGGGATCATCATTTACTTACATATAAATACATTCTTATTGTTCAAAGAAGAGTCCAGTAGTGTTAGAAAAACTTCGGATAATTCCAGTAAGATATCTTTAATCATTTCTAAGATACAACAGCTCAAACCTTAATATAACAATTTTATAACAATTATGCTGTTACATATATATATATATATATATATATATATATATATATATATATATATATGATGGACACTCCCGGATTTATTATCACGGAGTTATACCACTCCAGTACGAGCAGTGCACAGAAGAGTTATATATGCGTGTTTGTGTCTGACTGTGTCGATCATTTTCTGTTTACGGCTCACTTAATAGTATGTTCTCAAGTGCCTGCCGCGCCCAGTTTTGTAACACATTAATCTGTGTTCGTTCTGATTATTTTCCCTTCTGACTGCGGTGACTTTAAATCGACTTCTGCAATTTGCCGTTAGTTTTCGTTGAACATGAAACAACAATATTTCTTTATTTGTTAAGCTTCAATAGAAAAATAATGTTGGCCTGATTTTAGCATCGTTTTTACATGTATCATAAACATCACGTCTTCATTAAAGACCTTTGTGAGAAGAAAATTGTGTTTTTCTCTCAACGACACAGTCGCAACGCTACCATTTTTTGCATCCAGTTTATCTCCTCACCTCTGTTCAATCAAACATAAGTCCCAGTCGAATCTACTTCCCGCCATCGAAGGAAATAGACTTCTTTTTTTAAGTAAGCGTACTAAAACTAGTGCATTGTATAATATATTACATCATAATATAGCTAAATTGTTTAGTATAATCTCCCTTTGATGTAAATGAAGGTAGTATTTGATGGCATAACGATTTAATAATAATGGGCTTGTGACATACATCTTGTCTATATACAATTTGTAAAGCTTCTGAAAAGTATAAATTTTAAAAAGCTGTGCTATACAGATTTCACTGATCAATGAAATTTCAACGCTACGATTTTGAATCTTACACTGATTTCCTCAAAAACGGTTACGATTTGGACAAAAGTATTTTGTGTCATTATTTATCATGTCACATCACAATTTTTAAATTGAGTACATACTCAGTCAGTTATGTACCATGCATGATACACGGCTTCGATACATGACTGACGAGGCAGATTTTTTTCCGTAGTAGGTTTCCATTTGTTTTTGCATGGGAGAATATTCAAGAATTGGTGTGAACAGCATCCAGACCCGGTTACCGAGAGAGAACATGTAACAATTTTATGGGACATTTATGGGAATACACACAGACAGAACAATCAAAGCATTGACCCAAACACTGAGATCAGAGACCCCCCAAAAAAGAAAATGCACCTTCTTCTTGATATGGCAGTCTCTACAGACTGTAATCTATCTTTGAAGATCTTCAAAAACTGTTAAAATGCAAGGATCTTCAAATCGAAATCTCAAAAATGTGGCACATGAGGACATCAAAAATTCCAGTTGTACCTGGAACCATTGGAATGACACGAAAATTCTCCAATAGACTCATTGAAAGCATCTTTGGGAGCCCAAGCCTTAAAGAATACAAACAATTGTACTGACAAGTACAGCCGAATACTTACAAATAACTGTATCTATTAAAATTGGGTGTGATTTTATTCCACAACCACCTCAATAAATGCTTAGTAGAAAATATCATGATAAGAAATAAATAATATACGCCAGAAATCAAATAATAATAAACAAAATAATTGACGTAACAGAATGAGATGAGAGTTCCTTAAGATTTACACTAAGAAGCTGTTTGATTAATTCCTCTTAGTAACTAATCAACTGACGAAAAATTCCAAGATGAACAAGATTACTACAATACTAATCTCGTTTCAGTTGCATGCCTTCACGCTGGCGGCATTTCATTGGGTTTGACGCATTCATTACCAGTACAATCGTTTTTTTTTTTCATTACAATTACTGCACAGTAATAAATCTTAGACAATCAACCTTTGGACAAAGACTTATTTTTTTGTTGATTTCTACAATGTTATAATTGAAAATAAAATTGTTGAAATATTGTTTAACACTATCAAACATTGTGTTTTCGTCTTTTCTTCATCACGCTCTTCTCTTAAGTGTAATAAGATTAATAAAGATAGTAATGCATGCCAGTCGTGAGTGGAGCCCACGGTTTGATTGGAAAGGGTTCAGATAGACTCGAAGTAGGCATCACTGGCAGCCCATGTCTTAAAGAAATAGAAATTGTTCTCACAAGTGCTGCTCATATCTTACGAAGGATTTGATCTATGTACTATGTGTCTGGTCTTAGGTTGTTTTATTTTATTTTCAGTGGAAAATGTCCTAATGCCATTCCTAACCTTATGACCCATAAGAAAATGAGTATATAGCATAAATCAAAGCAATAATAATATGATAATAATAATAATAATAATAATAATAATAACAATAATAATAATAATAATAATAATAATAATAATGAGAAGAAGGAGAAGAATAACAACAACAACAACAGCAATAAACCTATTAAAATTGTTCTTGTATCTCTATTCTTCACTTCGCACGAGTGGCGCATCACGGCTTGGTGTAATGGTTAGCAAGCTTGTCTCGCTAAAACAGTTACGACTGAATAATGAGTTCGATCATCACTGGCTATCCTATTCTTTCGACCTTGTGTCACATCTAAGTTACGCTTAGAAAGTCACCATAGTTCACACGAGTGTTATGTCCTGTCGATACCTCATAAATAATGGATTATTTCGTTTTGATCACGTGGACAAATCAATACTTGGTATCAACGAGAAATGATGGAAGAAAAAAGAATGTAAGATAGAAGTGAGGATAGAATCAGATTAAGCTAATTTAAACAGATACTCCAGTTTCATCTTAACTAAAAGGTCAAATATCGGTTGTATTTTTCGACACCTCCACGCTGGCAGGATGTGTCACAAGGTGAGTTCAATATGGGAAGCCCGAGCGCGTTCACTCGGGCTAGGGACAAAACTGGTCCAGTGATTTCGCTGGCATAGTCATAGGAAAATACCGTTAAAACAAAGACAATAGTTCTAAAATGTGTAAAAAATCTTCTTCTTCTTCATCTTCTTGATAATGTGCCGTGTCCCCTCAGGACGTAGAACATCATGGTTTTCAATAATATCCTTCGTAGGCTTAATATCTTTTTGTTGTTTTTCCTAAATTCTATTCCGACTCATCCAATTACTCAAGGTCACTAAGTATGTTATGCATTGTTTTTTTCTGCGTTCAATCTCTCCTGTGCGTATTAAATTTTCTAAGCCCTCTTTCCTCATTATGTTCCCTCAGCTGTCTCTTTCCCGATGTTAAATACAAGTATCCTTTTTGTTTCCATTTTCCTTAAAACATCGTCATTGGTCACATATTCAGTCTATGTTATTTTTAGCATCCTTCTGTAGAACCACATTTCTGTTCATTCAAGTCTCTTCTTAGGTTTTAGGAGATTGTCCAGCATTAGCTGCCCTACTGAGAACAAATATCATTCCGTATTTTCTTTCATTGTCTAACGAAGGATCTCTGTTCCTTAATATTCTGCTTAGCTTTTGGAATGTATCTTTGGCTATCCCAATGCCCCTTCGGATTTCAGTGTCGTACTTTCTGTCTTCTATTAAAGAACTTCATTTGTATTTAAATTTAAATCTCATTTCCTATTTATGGATAATCTCTTAACAGGTGACGAATTAACTATTTTCTTATCATTCCTCACCAAAGAATGTGATAAAGCCACTAAATGTATGGGTTATTCAGAGTGAAACAAACATAAGATCCATGACAGTAAGTAACCAAGTGTTCATGAAGACAGAAAAAGACTGTTGACGTTGTATTTCAATTTCTGAAGATCATGGTTGAGCACAGATTGAATTATTGATTTATCCGCTCATTATTTTCTTTATTATTTAGTGGGGAAATATTGCATTAAAATGTTTTTGAATAACAATCATGTTTCCATATACAAGTCCTACGAAATCAAGAAGCGCTGCAAACAAAACTGTTAGCATTTAAATTACCGCACGTACTCCTGTGTCATACGACCTTTTGAAGTCTTTATTTTGAAGTTAATTTTAAGTGTCAGGAGGGGGAGTTAACCACATACACGAGATATAAAATAAGCATATCTACTGCCGGTTCTGGCATGCCATTCCGTAAACTATATATCCATTTACTGTAGTCAAAAAGTTAGCTTCAAAATTTGGTCTTCAAAGGTCGCATTATACACGAGTACATACGGTAACTGTTGCATCTAGCAATTTCAACACTAAAATGATAAGACCTAACTGCCTATCTGGGGTTGTGATTACATTCGGGAAGAGGAGATACTGAAGTGGAAACTTCATTTGAATAATTCGCACGAAGACATCGGTTGAAAAGGCTCTGGAAATTTTGGTCATGTTGGTGTAAAGGAATGTCGTAGACAGAACATATAAATGACGAAGAAGCATTAAGAAAAATAGTAATTACAAGAAACTGACCCTTGCAATCTCGAAGTGACAGTCGGAATTCTGCTTGCACGTAATGAGTAAAGAACTTGAAACATGATATATTGATGACAAGTGAAGCAGAAGGGAAAGAAAATAACCTAATTAACGTAGTTGTGCGAACAAAACAAATGAAAAAATTATTGGAGCAAAAGTTAATTGGAGCAATAAATACAGGATTCTTCGAAGTTTCATTATTTACCATTCCTCCAAGAAGCAGACACCACCATCTATTCACCGTGCCCCTTCAGAGCGTGGTTGATCATGGCTCTCTACGACTTCCTAGCATTTTAGCTCTTCATGAGGTTTGTCTTTTCACCATCACGACAACACCCAGTTTTGTCATCTATTTGCATATTACATGAAGAGCTAAAATGCCGACAGAGCGAAACTACGGGTAACTTAAGTTACCCGTAGTTTCGCTCTGTCGGTCTTGCATTCAATATATTCTGTGGGTGCCAAATTCTCCAAGCCCGCCTCCCTCATTATTTGTCTTCGTCATGTCAACTTTCTTTTTGTGATTCTAAATATGAGCCCCTTTCGCGTCCATTTTCATTAAAACTTCCTTATTACTTGCATGTACAGTCTATATTTTCAGCATCTTTTTATACTACCGTATTTCTGTTGCATCACGTCTCTTTCTCATCTTTATGGAGATTGGGCAACATCTCGCTCTCATATAGGATGAGTGATATTACATGACAGTTCAGCACTCATTGGATAAAATCGTTGGTTGTGTAATCCCAAGAGTAAACTGGGCCAAAATGAGTTCAATAACTGGCTACAGCAAAGGGACAAAAACTTGGATAGTTGAGTTTTTGAAATGTATCGACTGAAACTGTGATATAAAAAAAAATTGCAGGGCACGTGAAATTAGAACAATCTACCCCAGTGGAGTAAATAAAAGGTTCAGTTCTAAATTCCAAGGTATATGACCAGAGGGAAAGCCGGAGCGTGTAACGGCGGAAACGTCGTCAATATACCAATGTTCTCATTTAAACACCTTAGAGAAACCTTTAGGTTGCCATCAGTATGGATGTCGCAAGACTCCCGGAGAGCAACATACTGCGTATTCTTGTCTAGCACGTTTTCATCTCACTTGAAGTGGTGCGACTACATCGAATCAATAGCTGCATCTATTGCTAAGTTATTATGTCGTGCCAGAAGATTTTTCTCGTCAGAATCCATCTTGCAGATTTACAAATGTACATATCTATCATTCGTCCGTGCATTGAATACTATTGTCATATCTGGTCTGATGCTCCTGCTATTCATCTCGGGGTTCTCGACAAAATCCAATCAAGGATCTGTAATGTAATCAATCCAGACTTGGCATCTCAACTTCAGGGACTTTCTCGCTGCCGTGGCGTAGCTTCCATCTGTCTTTTCTACAAAAACTTTCATGGCAACGAGCTTTTTCTCCCTGGTGCCCCTAATGTATGAATTTAAGTGTACTACTAGATTGGCATCTAGGTATCACCCGATTACTGTTCAACCGCCGTTTTTATTCCAAAATGTTTCTTTTCTCGCACTTACCACCTGTGGAACTCCCTTCCGTTTACTTACTTCCCTGATAACTACAATCTTGAAAAATTTGTATGCAACTTCAATCACCATCTTCTGTCTTCTTGGATCCAGTTCCTGTTTTATCCTTTCCTCAATCCTCCCTATACTCAGTCGTTTCTCCCGCTTACATGCCCTGTACCCCATGCGTACTATGCTTTGCTTGGTGGGAAATGCTTAAAAGAAAACATGTAAAGAAAATAACGTTATGAACAATAGCCCGAACGATGTAAATAGCGTGAAAGCTCTTTTCTTTGTTTCTAACGATATTTTACTGTTTTAAATACTATTCCTAGCGTCTTGGGGGAATCTGTCATTATTTAAATGCGTTCTCATTCCTTTCTCACATGTTCCGGTTTTTGTTAAAAACCTTCCCCGATATTGAAATTTTTGCACCTGCTTGATTTTTGGTATTAACAATTCGTAGTCTGCTTCTTGTGATGTTCCTCTTGTTGGCAACCATATTTTCTCTCTTCTTACAGATTATGTTTAATCATTTCTTTCCTTTACTAAATTCTTAAGAAATCCATGTATTTTCCTTTCTTTGCATTCGATCAACAGCCTCGTCTTCATATCTACAGTCAGTTAAGTACCATCCGTGATACAGGCTTGAACGATCATCTCTCGATCCACGACTGTCGAGGCAGGATATATTCCCACAGTAGATGGCCGTTTCTTTCTGCGGTAGACTGGTTGCCAACCAAGGCTATAGATCCATGTATGTACTACTATTCAACCTATATCTAGAGAGAGAGAGAGAGAAGGGATGGATTCACACCTTTCAGCAGGTATTTGTGAGTAAGGGAATGCAACGTCCCTGAATATCTTAAGTTGTTAAAATTGTGTCCGTCAATAATAAATCTGGTTATTTCTAAGATGATCGCATTGCTGTAGAAGTTGCATAATTATAGCAAGTGGAATCATGATAAACATTTCCCAAAACAGAATCTGTGTGATTGGAATGAAAGTTATGATGAAACATACCGTGAATCAATCATAAAAATTAATTGATTTACAACAACATATATTGCTATAAAATAAAATCATTAACATAAGAACACGTTCCAAGTGTTTAAATAACTTCGTTTCTTTACTTGGATGCCATGCATGACGTTCAACTCGTTCAGAAATGTATAAATTATTGGCTATAAGCAAACTTCTTTCTCTGATTAATAATTAAAAATGCTTTCAAGAGAATGAACTTACATGTCTTAAAAAGACTAATATTATTCAGATCTAGTAGATTGGCGCTACACATAATCAAGCGAAAAACTAACAAATAAAATACAAAAAAATCAGCAGAAACTGAAATGAATAGCAGATGTAACTCTAAGGGTAAATAAATATATAATCTTTTGATAATGAATTTCGACAGAAACGCAGACAAAAAGGTTTGGAATAAAGCCTTCATCAGTCCTAGAAAGAGCTATGATAACTAGTGAATTTAAGAAACTTATTTTCTTGAAAAAAGAAATGTTTTAAGAGAAATAAACCAGCCGTGCTGTAATTTTTGTCAATGGATGCTGACTGTTTCTCGGATGGAATCTGTTAATTTCAATTACAGTTACCATAATTGCCAACATTCTGAAACGAAGGAATAATAAAAGCTAAACAATAAGAAAATTTCGTTTTCGTCAACGCCATTTTGTCAGAATTTGCAATTGTAATTACCGTATATACTCGTGTCACTCGTTATCTCGCGTATCGTGCAACCCCCAAATTTTCACTTACAAAAAGAATTATCATGTCTCTCGTGTATCATAGGAGTTAGTTTTTTGAAAGACCAAATTACAATAGACTAACAGCTTTTCCTCTATCTCTTTATTCCGTCTTCTAGTTAAATAAGTTAAAAACGTAACCGAGAATGATAAAAGATATCCTAAGTATCGCTATATTCGTTCAGTAAACGCATGCAGCTTAAATAACCTAACGAGAAACAGCTAAACATCTTAAAATCGTAAATAATGCAAAAGATGTATATTCGTTATATTCTATTTTATAAAAACGATACTAATATGTGAATATCACATGCATTAGTATTGGATGAAATTAAGTAAAACATCTGTTTTATGACAATTATGTTTATTCTGAATACAGCTGTACTTTTTGACTACAGTAAATGGATATATATATATAATTTTCTCAGCGGCTTAGCGAGAAGCAGCAGTTCCATACGCTAATTTTATATCTCGTTTATGATGCGACCACTTGAAATTAACTTCAAAATTAGGTCTTAAAAAGTCGCAAGATACGCGAGTATGTATGTTATATAAAATTGTCCTATGCTCAATGTGTTTGCTCTCTTTCCGAAAACACGCGTACCAATAAATTTAATTTACTTCATTATTTTAAATTACGTATAATGAATTTTGAATAAAGATCCTGTCAGTTTTCAGAATAAATTAGGAAAAGCTGCTTTGAATTTAATTTGATATAATATATTTTCTACACCTACCAATAAACGTGTACTTATTTCTCTGTTTGTAAAAAAATTGACGGACGATACAATGAGGGAGAAAGTAAAATTCCTAAGCAACAAGTTTTCTTAAACAAATAGAAGAAACTGATTCATGGCATCAGTTATAACTTTGTCGTATTCTGACTTTACATTACGAGTCCCGTATTATAGCGGTAGTCCCTATAAAAATGATATAATTTAAAAGGGGAATATCTAAGTAACCACATGTCTCAAGCAAACGAAATTAGATAGGCTTCATGGGGAACTATAAAACGTGTATTTTAAAATTTTCGAACAAGATATTCAAAGGGATTTAGATTTTATAAACGATTTCACAAATGTTCACAAATGTTCACAAATGTTCAATAAGAGCAACACTTGTGACACGACATAAGTGAAGGCGGTTGGCCATATCCTGCCAAACACGCTGTAGCATGTCTTGCGTAACATTATCCAGTACCACAGTGCGGACTTATCTGAATTAAAAACTACCAGGAAGATGGATCAGGCGTCCAAGTGATAATCACAGGGATGTTGAAATGGCTACCACGTTCGCCTGACTTGACACCTTGTGATTTTTTCTATGAGCTATATGAAAGGACAGGTCTATATCCCCCAGTTTCCTACAAGCCTAGAGGAACTTAATTAGAGAGTCACTGAGAATGTTACGCAAGACATGCTTACAGCGTGTTTTGCAGAAGCTAGATTACCGACTTGACGTGTGTTGCGTCACAGGCCTTACGCATATTGAACATTTTTGAAGCTTTGTGAAATCGTTTATAAAATTCCTGTGAAAATCTTGTTCGGATTTTGATAAATAAATACTTTATTGTTCTATATGAAGCCTATTTAATTTCGTTTGCTTCGGACATGTAATTATTCCGCGTGGTATGGATTATTGCCCCTTATACGTATTCTGTATTTAAATAAGTTCAACTGGGCCTGAATAAAGTTTCAAATAAGTTATACACGCGTTTGCCTCCTCACTAGAATTTATTCTACTTAGAATCAACATGGAACATTGCACGAGACCACAAAGTTATTCATATTCACACTCAATTATTAACATTTAAATAAGGTTAATTTATTTAGAGCCCGATATATTTACACTTGTGAATTTCGAGAATTAATGAAAATTACTGGCATTTAGAAATGGATAACTCTCCATAATTCTGAGCTGGGATAATCTACCCAGTAATACTGGGGTCCCTATTCACACTTCCGTTTATGACCAAAAATAGTTCTTAAGATTAACGGGGCAATAACAGAACAATTATAAACATAATTTGTAAGCAATTTATGAGAAATTTCAAGAGAAAGTTAAATAGTAAAATCAGGAAAGACATGCAGCGTGTATTGGCTGTGAATAGTAAAAATCATACCACCATTTTAAGACGGGATTACCTGGAATCTCGATTCAAACAGGTATGCAGTAAAGACGAAAGGTTTCCATCTGAGACAAAATAAACACCGGTAGTGCGTCTAGAAACAACACTTTTCCCTATAAAAAAATTCCACATGAATATCTAGACTATTGAAGCATTGAAAAATGTTACGAAAGACATGCTACAGCGTGTTTGGCGGGAGCTGGATTACCGACTTGATGTGTGTCGTGCCTTATGTTGTGCAACTATTCAACATTTGTGAAGATTTGTGAAATCGGTTATAAATTCTACATCCCTTTAATTTCATTTTCCCTTGGACATTTAGTTACTCCGATATTCACATTTTAAATGAAGCCGGTTTTAGGAAAACGCCCTGTATTGTGCTAGTAGGGGCACCATATACTGCCACCTAAGCAGCTTTGACGTTTTAGATAAGAGAGCTCGACAGAAACCTTATCTTCTAAGGCTGGTATTAACTCAAGTTAATAGACCCCGATCTAATCTGCTATTTAATCTATAGCTGAGTGATAATGGATTCGTGCCTTTCTCAAGTGCATTATTGCAAGTGAACCCAGTAAGCCAAATTCACTTTCTTCGCAGATAGCTGTCACCATCATCATTCGACCGTAGTCGGGATCATCGAGCCCATAGGAACGATCCTTTAGTAACTAGTTGTATAGTATGTGCTACGCCAGAGCTACATACAGTTTTGAATTCAGAATTAGTTTCTTGCGAACCAGTGCTATAGAACCCAATCTGTTTTACTATGTACCCAGAGCAAGGGGGAGATACAGAGGATACATACCTTTCCTAAGGGTATTAGCACGTAAGTGAATCCATTGGATCTGACTGGAATTCGAACTCAGCTCTCCGATTCCTCAATCCCAGCCGCTAACCAACGTGCCTCTTCAATATATATAGCTGTACATTACCCGCGTTCTTTATTATTATTATTCATTTTTTTCTCTCCTTTTATCAACAGTAACAATCGTCACTTTGAACATGGAGACAATTATCTGAGAGTAGCCTGCCATTGTACTCATTACCCATCTCATTTCTATCACGATGACTGATGATGTGGGAGAACAAAATAGATTTGGATTGATGCCTTTCCTAAGGGAATCTGTATGGAAGTGAATATTTTCTTTCATATTTCATCACCGTTCAACTTTTTTCTCTATTGATAGCCGTTACACCAACTTTCATTTTCGAAAATGTCATTTCGGGTATCCCAATGAGCAGAAGTAATTATCTGGCGGTGTCAACCTCTTCCCAGAGGATCATGTGGCTAGTCTTAACCTATTATGCCGAGAACTGAAAAGTATTGCTTTTTTAAAATTAAATTTTATACTCTTCTCGTCCTGAGAGCCACTTATGGTAGAGGGTTACAGGCGAAATAATAAGTATGAACTGATTTTGACGTCTGTTTGTGCTTAGATATTTATTTTCTTTTACTGTTCGTATCGTCTTAGCGAACATTGATCTATTCTGTTCTTCTTTTCGCCACCTAACAGGTATTTTTCTTCATTTCAATTGCTTCATTCAGACTGCACTTGCTCGGTATTTTATCGCTTCTACATATATAATAAATGTCTGATCTTGATTAGAAAATTATTAAAAAAAAATGATATTTTTATAACAACACTCCGTTTCACTTCAATTTGTCTTTCTTTTTATCACTTTATCTTTATACAATCCATTCTTAGTTCCACTGAAAAATTATCTCCTTGAGAATAAGTGAAAAACGGAATAACTTTCTTCATTATGCAGTCGACCTAGTCTCTACTTTAACTTTGAATTTGCAGCTTTCACAGAAGACTTTATTCTTTCTCTGTTTATCAAAACATTACCCATGACTTCTTCCGATTCACACCAGGTTTATTGTTTAATTATCTTACGAGACGGTTATTGTGAATAAATAATTGAGTTCAGTATTAATATAAAATGTGGAATGACGATCAAGTTCCCAAAATCCTTCACGTTGTGAGTGATGTGTGGTTTTCAGAAATAAAAGAAATGGTAAAGATATAAACTTCAGAATGTACTCATCTCAGAAACACGCAATGCTCTATGAGATTGTCAGAACAAACACATAAAAAAGCCTGAAGCACAAAAAATTGGCGATGTTGATGGAAGATTAAATAGAAAAAGAATAGTTAGCTATTGATACATCGCGTCATTTTTGTGCAAGGATAGAGGAAAAATAATAAGAACAAGTAACCAACTATAAGCGATTGGATTTAAACTCGCAAGGCTTTGGTTGAAGGTCACAATCATAGCAGTTGGCATTGGTCCTCTCCACCCTTCTGTCCGCTTGTGAGACCTGAACTTTCTATCGACGATGCATCCAATGTCTAGTGATTTTTCAGCAAACAAAGCTCCGAAGAAACCTTCGCATTAATTGAAAGAACCACTTCGCCAACAACGAAGTATTCTAACATCTCTCCCTAACATCGTGGCTACCATCCTTCAACATTGCCTCAGCTTGGCGGATCACGTGTCCAAAATGCGTATCATCCTGTTTGGAGAACTCTCCAGCGTCAAGTGTCTACGCGGAGGCCCAAACCGACGCTTCAAGGATAAGTTGAAGAAATCCCTGATACAGGCTAGCATAGAACATGATACTTGGAAAATCTTCACTGAAAAACAGCCTTCCTGTCGTATGACCATCGAAAGCGGGGGTGGGACGGAACTTTGGGTGTAACCGTCAACATGAAGTGGACCTGCTATGTGCTACTAAAAGGGCCCTACTCGTCAAGCCCCCACACTGCTCTATGACACCTGCACACGACTCTTCAGAAATAGGCTTAGCCTTAACAGGCATCTCCACCAACGCCACCAGAAAGGAGAGAGGATGACGATCCCGATGCTCACATTCGAGCGCGCGCCGACGCCGACGACGACGACGACGCGGCCCAATGGATTACACTTAGTGTCAGATGAAAATTCCACGATACTTAAGGCTGGTTGTTGTGACCCGCTATCCATGCATTATTAACAGATATTCAGATCTTTTCTGAGGAATATGCTGATAATAATACCGTTGCTACAAATGAGCTTAAATATAGGCATGAAAGTGCAAGGCCATTGATTGCATTGGAATTGCATAACCCTTCATGCCGAAAAATGATATGGACACCAACCACCACGAGTGTTTGAAGGTGAAACGTCTATCGTGCTCTGTGACTTCAACATTAAAATCGACGGCATTTATAAAAGTCAACAGACCAAATATAATAATGTAATACTTGAATAAACATCACTGCCATCTCATAGACATAGTCACCCTTTCGAAGCAAAACTTCTCAGCAGAAGAATTAGATTTAATTTGATGGCGATTCTGTGGGTAGTGAAGTCCCACTGTAATTATGGTAACGATAATGGTCAGATTAACCCTTCCATTATAGGGAAACGTTCGGTATTAACTATACCGAATTTATATTAAAAAAATCTTTTAAAGCTTTGATTTAAGAGATAGGCATTTACCAGCGCGCGCACTACACAACCAGATGGGGCACGAGGTCGTGGTTTTTAATGTGGGTCTGTCGGCATTACCGTGGAAAAAATCCCAAAACCCATCGACACTTCCCCTTTTTGAAGATGCCTTAGGCGCCGGGCAGTAAACTCGGCCCCTCCCGAGGGAAAGCTAATGATTGGGTGATGGCCCTCTGGTGTTTGCGTTTAGTGATAGACACGAGGAAATCTCATAAAAAATATTTACCAGTGCCCACCAAGCAAGCAGATGTGAAACAATGTCTTGGTTTTTAAAGTAGGTTTATCGGCAGTACCATAGGAAATTTCCCAACCCCCCTCGACACTTCCTCTTTTGGGGACATCTCAGGCGCCGAGCTGTTATTTAAGAAGATGTTGATTGATTGATTCGGTTTCTACTTTTTATTAAACATTTGCAAGTTATTTAAAGCAAGAAAATATTTTTAGAACGTAAGAATTTTTATTTAATTGTGTTGAGTTATACAAATCATACTAATTAACTCATAGCTAGGAGGTGGTGGGGATTCATAATTTTCTCAGTGGTGACTATAAGGAACCCAAGAGGAATTGGTTCTAGGCCCTCCAGTTAAAGATTCCGAGTCATTATCCATGACACCACCCGCACGTCCATGCCTAGAGCACCTGGTATTCCCAAACGGTCACTCATAGAGGTACTGGCCAGTTTCGATGTTGATTAACTTCTGCGATCGTAAGAGAATCTGTGTTTCAACGTAAAATTTTGAGAAGATAGATTTATGAAGTCCGCTAACTGTTATATATCTTTCTTGTATTGATGGTAGTTTCCTTGTAAAGCATTTGTTTAAAATGTTGTGTTAAGTCATTATTTTCTCTTTTAGTAAAAACTTAGTCGTTGCTATTTATATCTTCAAGTGATGTTTTTTGTTGTTTGGTAAATTTCTGTGTTATTTAGTAAGGCCAGTCAGCGTGATCTAATGAAGAGTTACTTTCTTCGAGATATGCAGGTTTCATTTACTTAAAGCCATATGTAATAATGTGTCTGATAAAGCGTTTAGGTTAACCATTTCTAAAAGGGTTGAACGACTTGAATGATGGCCACATACTAGTATAAATCTAACGCGGGTTTGTGAGAAAATGGCTCGAGATTTTAGTTTAATATTTTGGATTTGTAGCATCTTTGTATGAAAAAAAAACGACCCCTCATGCAGGCTATACTCAGTTCAATTTGATGATCTGCTACACTAGACATACCGATCCATACAACGAGGTACTGGAAACATTATTCATTATATACTGAGTCTATATTTTTGAATATTTAAAATGGATTAAGAATGTGCGACATCACTGCTCTTATTCTAGCTCCAGAACATAGTATCTGCTTTGAAAAGGTTTCTCTTGAGAACTAGTTCTTGGACTCATCGAATCATTTCGCTTCAAGGAGTCGACAAGCCGCTAATGAGTAGAAAGGTTAATAAAGATAAGAAAACCAACAAAATGTTACTAAGGAGAAAGGAGATGAAAACGATAACATAATTTAAGGCGAAAGAAGGTAAAGATAGACGTTGTATTTACTTTTTTGTAGATTGTAGTTGTCAGGAAAATACAAAGTTGAAAAAGAGGCGAGACAAGAAACAATTGAAATATAACTACTGTTATATTTACAAATTTCAACCCTTATTTGTTGATACCTAACTGCATTGGCAAAAATGTTGCATTTTCTTTTAGCTAAGATCATTTTATCAGAACTATGAATACCTATGTCATCAGCATATTCATCATCAACACACTAGCCTCGGGTGGAAAGACAGGGGAGCTGGAGATGTAAACATGCGGAGCATATTCTAGAAAGTGATTAAATAGACGGGTGCTTTCGTTTCCTCCCTGCGATACTCCTGATGAAGTCAGAAACGATTCGCCTTTTGGGTCTTCACTCTAAATAGTAAATTAATTGAATGGCCGGGGTTAGTTGAGTTACCGAAAATCTATACTTGTTACCAAAGCCTTATATATAAACTGAACTGAATGGTGACATTGAAAGCAAATTAAAATCAACTAAAAAAGATTTCACGCACACACAAGCGCGCGCTCGCACACACACACACAAATACCAGGAGAAAAAAAACACGCTGTTGTAATCATTCTCCTCAAACCAGGTTTTCAAATGTTGACTTCCAGTGTTTAGAAACAAATCATCGTTTAACGAAGGACAGCTTTTTTTTTCTTTGAAATTCTCAAAAATTCAATACAAAATATTAACACTCTTAGATTTTCTATTTTCTTCGTTTATTTCGAGGCAGTTGATTTTTTGTCAAGTGTAACTTCATTTTCCTAGTCATCACTCTGCCTATGCATTCGTATTTATTTTCCTTCATTTTATTCGAAGCGAACGTTCAGCTCCATTTATATGCAAATTAGGCGCATGCAAATGGCGGGAAAATGACACTCTCCCTATCTCAAGTTCTCCGTTGTTTCCATTTCAACTTTATACCAACTGAAATTACTTTTGCAGTAAGTCTTCAGAATTCATTTTTTCTGTATGGGATTCAGAAGCAAAACAGTAAGATTCCATCATGTTTCATATTTTAACGAATCGCACATATATAAGCTGCCCGCACATATAAGAACGTATACGTTAATTTATATTAAGGTATATCTATTTTGACAATGTTCATACGTAAGTAATTAGCTTCAAAGAAGTTAATTACTAGTTTAATAACCGTCCTACAGCCACGTAAAACCTAACTGCAATAGAAATGCTCTTAACTCTAAAACATATTTCCGTACAAACGATATTTTCAACCAGACATCTATTTTTTAAATTTCCTTTTTTTTTCATTAAGTATGTTTGAATTTTCTGCTCGGAAAATAGCTGCATAGAGTCGCCCATCTGAGAAACGTCATAAAATACTAGTGTTTGTCCCGCCCTTCCTTAGTTCTTTAGTTTGCACGACCCTGCCAATACCTCATAAATAATGGATTATTCCGTATTGATCACGTGGAAAGACGTTTCAAACGCTCTACTTGGTTTCAGTGAGAAAAGAAGAGTAAGAAAGAACGAAAGACAGTTAGAAGTGTCTAACGTCTCCTGCTAATACCCCATAGACTCTTCCGTTTTGATCGAGTAAGAAAACAAAAGACATTAAAGACATTACTTAGTTTCAAACAGAAAATTAACGAAAGATATGAAGATAGAAGTGTTTAACGTCTGATTCAGTCATATAGAAAATGTTTTCAATTTCAAATATTTTCCATTTGTACCCCGTACTTCTTAAAATAACGGCTAGCATTCATATTTATGATTGTTATTACAATATTTTGTTAAAGTTGTTAACCTCAAATATTTAACGATGCGATAGTAGAATTTCTACGGATATTGTTTTAGAATAAGTCATGTGCTTATTCAATCATTAAATGAAGAATTAAGATTCATCAGAAGTTTCAACTAGGAATTTTTCACTGGGTAAAACTAGTATGGCTAATTTTATTAAATTTATATAAAAAATAATGAAATATTTACACAATCACTTACTACTCTCATTTGTTTAAATAATTCTGTACCGGTTTTAGAAAATCAAATTAAATAAATTTGACTTATAACGTTAAATATCAGTTTGACAGCAGTCATTACAAAGAACGCTGAAGGAATTACAATCATAACTGGAATTGCCGAGCCTAAAATTCTATAAACCTATTTAAACTTATTTACCATGTCCTTTCGGGCAATGCGCTAGAATGAATGTTCATATATATGTTTCTCTAAAAAAAAAACTCTTTAATGAATCATATTCTTAAACAGATTCGTCAGGTCTTGACTCCTCTATGGATGTTATGAATAACTTCTAGCTCATCTGGAAATGTCTAAACTATCATGAGTATATAGCCCTTTTATCAAAACAATGATTTAAAATGGCTTCTAACGAATGAAACTGTTAGATCCTTTAATAAGACAATCCGTCATCGGATACAATAATTTGGCGATGCAAAAAGACAAAAAGCGTTCTTAAAGAACACTAGATCGATGTAGACAAAAAAGAGAATAAATATCTCGAAGGGAAGATAATGATATAAATATGTTAGCTTTCCACATTTCCTTAATCAAAAACATTGACGGAAGCTCTCATCAGTACGTGAGTGCGCAATGACAGTTAGTGGACATGTATTTAAGCAATCTCTTCTGTCAATGAATGTCGAATGTGTAACGGATAATTTTCTCATTACCGTTAATTATTTAATCTTATTCTTTTAAAATCGTTTCTATCAGTTTGTCGGTTCACAGGCTGTGTTAGCGTTTGAAACTATTATAATTACAGACATTAGTGAATTTCATGCAAACGATCCCGTTAGATTTTATATAAAATGCAACCGGATAGTGTGTCCTGTACTTTCAAGTTTATGGCTCTCAACATCACTTTGTCTAATGTAGCACTAAGTACGACTGGGTTGTTTACCATTCCTCGTTGAACCTATTCTACTATCCGTTTATTCGAAGGGTTAATTAGTTTTACTCTTTGATTCACTTGTTTTTATTGACTTCCGTATACATATTGTAAGTGTAAAAATGTCTAATTGCTCATTAGCTGTATACATCATAGGAAGGTCAAATGTCTCTTTCTTATTGCAAGTACCGTAATTCCCCATGCATAATACGCATTTTTTCTATGTATATATGGATTGGCTAAATCATTTGCCCATTCTTTCGAAGAAAAAAAATTTTGCCCTGTGCGCACCAGTTTATACTTGCAAGGCTGTCCATCTTTCAACATGACAACAATCCGAAAAATACTTAGAAAACTAATTTAAATACAATGAAGATATCATAATAGAATTAACTTTCTATCACACGACGCAAATCTAATAGAATATTTGGGCCACGAATAGAAAATTGCTGTTTGTAAATGGAGGCCATTGAAACCACAGTAGAACGGCCTAGCGTGTTAATAACCGTGGTCATAGAATTCACGGTGTAATCTGGGGACTTGAGTGACTGAGAAAGTACATAGAAGAATGGTTGATAAAAAAAAATAGTCGGCAAAATCAGAAGCCTTCCGGTGGCTTCTGAAAACGTTTTTACGTAATGATCAGTGACAAAAGAAACCCAAGTTCATAGGGTCAAATATTTATGAATTAAAATAATAATAAGTATGGAGATAACTTAAGTATATTAATTATTTTCTACATATTTTTTTACTTATATAGTTACTGTATAATAATGTTATGCTGGCGACTGGCAAATGAATGGCTTATAATTAAACAGAACATGATTATGAAAACAATGAATTAAACTGTCTATGGATCCGAGTAAACGCGCGTATAAAGTTCTATATGAATCAAATTCCCGGAAACATTTCGCTATTAGAGAGGCCTTGTAGAGAAAACAACACGCTTCCACTATCAACCTCGCCTTATTTAACAGAAAATGGTTTGTTGGAAGTTTTTTTTTTATTATTTATTAGAATGACACTCACTCGAATTCCAGGCGCGGTCAACACGCGAAGCTCGGAATAAACATTCCTCCTAATATTCAAAAGAAAACAAAAAATAAATCTTAAACAATCAAACATGTAGAGACATTAACAACATCTAAAACAAAATCCCTTTGAAAATGACTAAAGAAGTGTCCGAACGCGATTCAGACAATGCTGACATTTCCGTCTCTTACTGCCACCAAACGGTACAATATAAGAAAGTTAGTAAAAACTAAATAAAAAATCAATTAAATTTTTCTTCTCAGTCATATTCGAAGAAACACGTTTAAAAAAAAACAGAAAGAGAGAGAGAGAGATATGTGTATGATAAAAAAACATACATACACACACGAAACGAAATTTTACGTACGTCCAAATATATTTCTTCAACAGGTGTTATAAATACAGTAATGCGTAATGTTATGAGACAGAGCTATAAGTATATATTAGTGAGTATACATAATATCTAACGTCGGTAGCACAATTCGGAGTTTCACCTGAAAATTGCAGTAACTACATGAAACATGTTTTGTTAAATAATATCGACAACTTATGTCGCAAAATTTCTTATATTGAAACTTTCAAATTTCCGAACAAGTTTTTTCTTTTGACGGAAAATTTGCAAAAATTCATATTAACTTTTATTTTATAGTATTTTGTTCCTGAGTATTAAAAAACAAAATTTAAAAACAAATTAATTTTGACTGTTTGAAATTGGTTCCATCAAACGTGAGAACACTGGAATCAAAAAAAAAAATTGAAAATCCTTAAAAACGAATGTCGTAATATTCGAAAGTACACGGAAAAATTATATAAAATAAAACTTAATATGAATTATGTAAAATTTTCCGATAACACAAAACAACTTATTCGTAGATTTGAAAGATGTAATAAAAAATCTGACAGACAGAACATATAATTTAACAAAACATGTTTGAAAATTCTTGTTGCCAAAATACATCTTATATATATACATATATATATATATATATATATATATATATATATATATATATATATATATATATATATATATATATATATATATATATATAATTATTATAAATATTTATGGATAAATCGCATATGAAATAGACGCCACATTTTTATTTTTTTATTATCTAACATTGTGTATTAAGGCTATCAGGAAGCGCATTCGATATGAGCTTAGAAAATCAAATGCGTTTCCAGAGAATGATCGAACCTGCGTCTCCCTTTCTATGGGAATAAAATATTTAATCCAGTGTTCATTACGGCTCCCTGCCGTAGAACGCATTTCCTATATTAATATTTCTGGAATATCAAACATATTTTTTAATGAAAATAAATAAAATAAAAATGATGGTTTAATTCAAATACGAATATGCACTATAATAACGTTTGAATTAATAATGAAAGAAAAAAAAAAAACAAAAGCAATTCGCCAAAAATTGAAGGAAGTTTTTTCAATATCAAATGCAGGAATTGCCAGAAGGAATACATTGGAGAAACCTCAAGAAATGTAAACAAAAGACTATATGAACACAAAAGGGACATTTTAAAGAACAACGCAAAACGCATTGGTTGTTCACCGTAACAAAACGGACCACAATTTTGACATAGAGAATGCTATTTTGTTTAAAACAGAAAATAATCCACTGAGACGAACATGTCAGGAAAATGCCTTGGACACGAGTTCTAGCACGGTAAATTTGCGTCAAGGGTCTTACAGTTTATCACCATTCTTGGTAGATATTATATTATCACAGTGTGGGATAGTCAAGGAAAAGGGTGATGGAGAGAATTAGAAAAAGAATACAGATGATTTTGACTAGGTTGAAAACAAAAATATTCTTTCAAACATTTTGAAACTACCTTCGTCTCTCGTTTCGTGCGGACGTTGCAACATCAACAAAGCCCAGTCGATGAAAAAAAAACGGATTAAACACCTCACAAAAAATTTCCACTTTGGCATATATATATATATATATATATTTTTTTTTTTTTTTTCTAACGAAATAATGTTTTTACATTTATTAATCCGACGTATCTTTATTACTTAAACATTATTTTTAGTAGATAAAATTTCATTTCATGCTCCATTTATTTTACTTCTTATTTTATATCTCCCTGCCTAAATATTCGAGGAAGCTTATTAAAGAAAATTGGACACGTTAATAGTAACACAGACACACAGACACACAGACACACACACACACACACACATATATATATATATATATATATATATATATATATATATATATATATATATATATATATATATATTTATCTTCCTCCACTACACTTTGTTTCCACTTCTACTCTTCCAGTCAGTGATGTTTCTGTTTTTCTGATGCATCTTTTTCAACATCATTTCCATTATCTATCTATCTATCTATCTATCTATCTATCTATCTATCTATCTATCTATCTATCTATCTCAGTCCTTTCATTATATATCTATCAGTATTGACACACACACACACACACACACATATATATATATATTTAAAGACATTTATATTATGTTTAACGTTCTTTTTATAGATACATGTATTTAAGCAAATGCTCTGTTTTATAATAAACAGTATTAAATAACATTTACCGGCCTGAATGTCCGAGAAATTTTCATAGAAAATTTTCGCTCTCCGACATTTCTATGAAAATTTCTCGGACATTCAGGCCGGTAAATGTTATTTAATACTGTTTATTATAAAACAGAGCATTTGCTTAAATACATGTATCTATAAAAAAAACGTTACACATAATATAAATGTCTTTAAATAAATTGTCGGGCTATGTCCAATTCTAAAATATATATATATATATATATATATATATATATATATATATATATATATATATATATATATATATATATATATATATATATATACATACATATATACACACACACATATATATATATATATGTATATATATATACACACACAAGTATAGGATTGGTGTATACGGAATAAATTCCAATAAGCAAAAAATACTATTTTTAATAGAGTCCTCAATGCAGTTGATTCAACACCATCTCTTGATAAGGCACCAGCATTGAAACAAAATGGCTATTTTTGTAGTGATTTTATAAGATATTTTTGTCATAATTTTCGAATAAATTATATATATATATATATATATATATATATATATATAATACCATCTTGGTCGATTTTTCATGGTGCTGATTCTTTATAGTCTATCTCAGTATGCGACACCACTGGGAATGATAAATAGCTTGTATTGAATTTTTCCTTCCATTTCCTTTTCTTTACGTTTCCTTAGGACGGTGTCTTGAAATTCCCATAGAGGAATTTTTCTTCCCATTTTTGGCTTCTCCTTTGTCATTTGTAATTTACTAAGTTTTACTTGAATCTCTCTTTATATAATCGTTTGTTACTTTTGCCCGGTTTATCTCTGAAATTCTTTGTGTAGACGTGCCAAGACAATTAGCAATGAAGACAAAATACTATATTCTCCAACTTCCCTCTATCATATGGTTTGCTATCAGTGTGTTTTCAAAAGTACTATTGTTCTGTTCGGAAATATGTTTTAGCAACAACCATAAAAAATCAAATATGTATTAAATTTATTTAAATATTTTAAATAACATTCGTGTTATTTGGTATAGTTTTTTATGTTTCACGGTATACAAATTCATTGGGTTATTTAATGCCGAAAGTTAACTTTCTTGGTTAACATTAGCAATTTTAAAAAAAATATATATTGTTGGTAATACACTTTTATTTCAGAAATTTTACTTCTGGTAATTCTTATTATTATGAAAATGTATTACTGGTATTTTTATTATAATATTTTATACATTCATAATGTTTTGGCACCAGTTTGGGGTTTAAATATTTGCCCATAACTGGAACACCAACAGGTGCTAACGCCCCGGTCATGGTGTACCTGGAAACAACAGCAATAACGAAGTGGTTCCAGGATCTTCAAACCTACTGATCAGATATATTTTTTTGATGTAGTTTATCTCCATACCCAGGACGTTTAAATAAGAGAACCTTTTGATTCCATTTTTAAAATTCTAGTGTTTTCATATGGAAAATGTTTTGCAGATTCTTTTCAACTTCTATATTTCGGTATATTCTACAATTTATTAATTTTACTTTTGATGGAACTAAATGAAAACCTGCAGGTACTCAAAAAAGATGAGTACGGAGGATATGGAAGAACATCATATCCTAAATATCTTTTTTTTTCTAATGTTTGTTTTCAGTGTACTTTTAAAACATTTTCACTTTATCAAAACAGGGTACTTTCAAAGTAATGTTTCGTTCAGTCGATGGGAATACCGACAATAAAAATCTACACTTCCGGTCCTGCGATTGTCTAATAGCTCGCAATGAACGCTAGTATTCATATTAAACAAAGCAACTCATTTTCTTACATTCACTGTCTTTATTCATTTTCTGACATGCTAACCGTATTTTTCGTCACCTGTAAAATGTGATGTATAATTAAATTGGAAAGTTGGCATTCCTGGTTAAACGAATTTCAGGTGGTGAAAAGGAACGTTGTGTTCGATTCTCTTGCGAAAACACATATGGAACAGAAACTACGTCATTGCAAGTTTCCCAATTCGCTTGGGAGGCCTGTGGACAGTTGGACATGCCACATTAAGGTTAGCGCCAAATCTCGAGTGCTTTGTCATGGATTCAATTCCGATATGGCTTTCAAAATGTCTTCGTTCAGTGTGGGTCTCCTTCCACAGCGAGGTTTTTCGGATTTGTCACAATCGACATTTTAATACTTTTAAGCCGTAGCTACTGACATGCACATGCATTTACTGCATCGGTATACAGAACTCACATCACATAATTCCCTCAGTGACATTATTACCTTCCCAGAATTCACAGAGTAAGAATTGAGAACATATGTGTTTTTTAAAAGTTATACACCATGGTGTTTATCTCTAGAATGTACTGCAAATGTCAGATAGAAGCGATGATAAACTAAATCCAGACGTTGTTTTCTACCATTAAAACAATGTTCTGCCTTGGTTGGTCAACACGTAATTCATGGCGGTGAAATAGTTATTAGTTTCCGAACACCTTAATATCATAATTCATATAAATACAGAATCATATTTCGAAAGTCCTGAAAGAAATGATGACAAACCTATTCTAGACGCTGTTTTTTTTAAAACTTTTGCACCTAGGTTCTGCTTTGTTTGGTTAACTTATAATTCATAACTAAGAGATATGTTATCACTTTTCAAGCACTAATATAATATCGAACACTACTTGCATGATCGATATTGGAGAAATAAATAATTATATTTTGTGCATCCTAAAGAAAAGTAGAAGAAATAATAAATTATCGTATTTGATGGCATATAAGATGCACGGGCGTATAAGACGCACCCAATTTCAGCAGAGAAAATCAAGAAAAAATTAGTAATTAGTAAAATTAGTAAAATTATTTGTAAATGGTACGACTCACGCTATATTTGTGAGGTATGTTTTTGGTTAAACAAGGCATGATTATAAGTAAACGAAAAATAATACGAAAAAAAAAGAACACGGCCCTATAAAAACTTTATTATATCCAAAGGTAAGAAAACAAAATAAAAATCAAGCAATTATTACAATTGAGCAAAACAGTACAGTTACCATTAAAATTTTAATTCATCTTCAAATCCATAAAATTCTCCATCTTCGTTATCAAAACTCTGATACTCATTTTTAATACTAACATCGTCGTTTCATTGAGAGAATTGCTAATGTTACACTTTTTAAAAGATTTCACAACAATTTCTGGTCTAATATTATCCCAAGCTTACTTCACCCATTCGCAGACTTGTGCGACGCTGGGTCTTTTTATTCTTCCTGTAAGAGTAACGTCGTGATCAGGCATTGCCATCCACGCGTTCCATTGCTCCTTCATATTTAAGTCTAAGCTAATAGGAGTTACCAGGTAGCTAATTTCGGCCGACTCTCGCGAATTTTAAACTTATAACATATAAGACGCAGGGGAATTTTGAAAGATATTTTTATTAAAATAGAGTGCGCCATATATGCCGTCAAATACGGTAATTCAAAACGCACTTTCTTAATATTCACACTTGGTTCAGGTTATATAGGTTGTATGTAATTTATAAAGGTGAAATACGTAATTTTGTTCGAATGAAATAACATGATAATCAAGTGATGATGATTTGGATGAAGAAAATTCAGAATCTGGTAATGAAAGAACATGTTTCTTCTAGTTGTAAAGACACCCAAGTAAAACAAAATACGAATTGAACATAGAATTATACGACTTTTCAAAAGGTTTCCCTTCAGTAAAATTTAGGTGGACGCCTAAAATTAAATGAAACAAAACAAAATGCAAAATGAATAAACAGCAATACATAACAAAAATAAAATGTGGCCAAAAACTGAGTCACAGATCATGGCGCTATACCGCGCGTTGTGACTTTTAACATTGCAAGATAAAAGGCATATCAAGCGATGGCATTCAAAGCACGAATGCATCGAAGATGAAACCAGTTGAAAGGATTCGCTCTCTTTTATACTTGCAATCGTGATTTTCTGCATGTATCCTTAAACATTAAAGCTTTGGTTAAATCAGTCGATATACAGAACACCAGATTTTCATAGGTGGGGAATTTTGCACTATGCTAGAAGTGAAGTTAGTGAAAATATAGAAATGCTATAGTGTCAAATAATCGTCTTAATTCATATATATATATATATATATATATATATATATATATATATATATATATATATATATATATATATAATATAGAAAAAACAACAGAAAAGTTGAAAATTAAAAAAACTTGAATGTTTATTTTTCTGAAAGTATTTATTTATATTTTATATATATTTGATATTTCAGATCGGCCCCGATCTTTCGTCAGAAATGACTGTTTTCAGAAATTTGTTTACATTAAGTAGCGTCTATCCCGAGACGAGGATGTCACGTGATATGGAATGCAACTGTGTCTGAATATTTCTAACGTAAATCTAACTGTAGTAATATTTTAGATGTTGTTTAAAAATTTTTTTTAACTATATCTAACAAAAATCTTTTGTTTAACTATTGAAATATTTATAAAGATTTAAAATACCCAAGTCTTTATTTAACCATAGTTTATATTGGGACAGGTGAGGCGAGGAGGGTTTATATTGATATTGGTGTTGGGTACAGAAAATACACTATCGATTGTTAAGTGTTTTCTATACCCAAAACCAATATCAAGATAAACCCTCCTCGCCTCACCTGTGATAGCCATAACATAATCTACTATTTATTCTGCACAATATGTCCCAATAGTGGATATATTGGTGAATCTGGAAATAATTTTAGATTTCGCTTCAACAACCATAAACTAACCATACGTCAAAAAAATCCGTATTCCCCCATAGCTGAACATTTTAATCAACCAGGATACTCATTAGAAAACTGTAAATGTGTATTGATAGATTCTGATTTCAGTTCCACATACACACGCAGAAAAAAAAGAAAAATGCTGGATTTTAAAATTAAATACATATAAACTAGGATTAAATAAAGACTTGGGTATTTTAAATCTTTATAAATATTTCAATAGTTAAACAAACATTTTTTGTTAGATATAGTTAATTTTTTTTTAAACAACACCTAAAATATTATTACAGTTAGATTTACGTTAGAAATATTCAAACACAGTTGCATTCCATATCACGTGACGTCCGCGTCTCGCGACAGACGCTACTTAATGTAAACAAACTTCTGAAAATAGTCATTTCTGACGAAAGATCGGGGCCGATCTGAAATATCAATTATATATAAATAAAAATAATATATATATATATATAAATGAATACTTTCACAAAAAAAACATTCAATTTTTTTAAATTTGCAACTTTTCAGTTGTTTTTTCTATATTATATACATATTAAGAAAGTATACGTGGCTTCTCATTATGCTATATATATATATATATATAGATAGATAGATAGATAGATAAATAGAGAGAGAGAGAGAGAGAGAGAGAGAGAGAGAGAGAGACTGAATTTTTTCTTAAGATTTATCAACCTATTCCAGGTTATTTAAAGCTAGAAAATATTTTTAGATTGTAAGAATTGGGGAGGGGGATAATGATTTACTGATACAAGTCCATAGCAAAGTTATTTGCCCCTAAGTGAATTATGAAGAACCCGAATACAAAATTAGAACTCGACTCTCTTATTTTCAGTGTTGAGACATCTGGTATTGCCAAACGGTCCGCCATCACGTACGGCTCGACACTGCGTTCCTTGTTCTTCATCAATGATCTTACTGACGTCATTCTCAATTCAGCATCTCCGCAGACGACAATAATACTTACTCCTATTTCAATAGCAGATCTCTGACAAAGTTCACCTCGCCATTGGTCTCGAAAACGAAATACAATCCTGGTTGACTGGGGCAGGAAATGGCTTGTGAATTTTAATGCATCCAAAACCAAACTGCTGTCATTTACTCACCATAGAGGTGAGACAAAGAAAGCGCACTGAGGCGCTCTCATGGAGTTGAGCATCAACCATGCTGATCATAGTTGATGCTCAACTCCATGAGAGCGCCTCAGTGCGCTTTCTTTGTCTCACTTTTTCCACTGACCTGAGGTGGAACAACTACAGTGACTCAATTGTTGCATATACTCCAAGGAAAGCTGGTTCCCTGTGTCGCACCAGAAGGTTTGACTCGTTTGAGTCCATCCTTCGCGCCTCCAAATCTACCATGCGTCCATGAATTGAATATTGTTGCTATATATGGTCTTGAGCCCTCGCTGTCCATCTCGAGGTTCTCGAAAAACATCCAAAGATGGATATGCAATATGATTGGTCCTCACTTATTAGCACGACTCTAATCACTTCCTCATCGACCTAATGTGGCTTCCCTCTGTCTTTTCGATAAATATTTTATGGCATCTGCTCTGAAGAGCTATTTTCACTGGTGCCACGACGGTATGAATTGAAGCGTGTTACTAGGTTAGCATCTCGCTCTCACCCTTCTACTCCAACAGCTTCTTCTCTCGCACTTCCCGATAGTGGAACTCCTTTTCTCTTATTTGCTTCCCTGATAAGTATAATCTTCAAAAATTTAAATGTAATGTCAATCGGCATCATATGTTGCCTTGATGCCCGTTCTTCATTTAATTCGCCTCCACCATTCATTTTAAAATATCGTCAGCCACTATCAGTTATGTACCACGCATGATACACGCTTAGACGATCATGAATCTTTCGATACATGACTGACGAGGCAGATTTTTTCCGCCTTAAGTTGCCATTTCTTTCTATGGTAGACCAGTTGCCATCCAAGGCTATAGAACTCAGTCTGTCATGTTATTTACTCATAAGAAGAAGAGACAATGGAAGCAAAAATGGGGAGAGAAGAAGCGGATTCAGATTAGCACGTAAATGAATGTAATGGATTTGAGTTTAATTCGAACTCGGCTCTCTGATTCCTCAATCCGAGCCGCTATCCATTACTCCACCGTGCATCCTCATACCCTACACCCAGTCTTTTCCCCACTTACACTATCTGTAGCCCTATGCGTACTAGTGTCACCCCATTGCTTTGGGTGAATTGCTTAAAGAAATATCGCGCAGTGACCATGTTCACTTTAGAATTTCTATACACTATATAACTGATATTAAATATTTCCCCAATAAATATAGCATTCGTAAAACTATATTTTTATCATATCAGTATAAATATGATTGCAATTCATTTATACATTTATTATAGATTCAACCGACAGGATACATCTTACTTTTCATTTATTTTATATTAGGCCGTCTCATTCATTAAGAATTGGATATTATCAGCAAGGTAAACAAGATGGCTACTTCCTTACATAGGTGAAACGCTACATTTCAAAGAGACGTCTTCTTTTATGTGCCGTCTCCCTTAAGGACGTAGTCGATCATGTCGCTCCACGTATTCCTGTCGATTGTAGCTCTTAATAATTTTTGCCCTTTTGATATTTCTCACAAACCCTGTTCTACCATTCATTTACACAAAGCCATGTTACGCGCTGCTCCCCTCTCTACCTCTTTTCCTCAATCTGTGATGTGAGTATAAGATTTTCCAAGCCCTTCTTTTTCATTAGGTGCTCTAGAATTTTCATCTGCCTGTTGAGTATAGTTTCCTTTTTGCTTCCATTGTCTACAAAACTTCTTTGTATGCTAAAAATGAGATCATGCGTAGAACGGTATTGCATAGCTTGTAACCGTTAAAAAAGGGTGTATCAAATACTTTTTACCTATTATTACTATTGAGTAGTATCATCTTGCCAGAGATTGGTTATTTGCTTAATACCAAGTCTCTTACGCTATGAGTAAAAAAGGCACTGTAAGAGAATTATCTCTGCACATTTGGGATTTTTCATTTGACGGAGAGGCTTTTGCAGATGATATGTGCAGTTCCGTATAGAACAATATTTTCTTGCTATGAGATTCTGGTATGTCCAGGAATTTTACTAACATGGTTTCCGGTTCCATTTTTATCCCCAATGCCCGTATCACAATAGAGATAATCGTAGTTTTAAGCTTCTACACTTTTGTTACTTCGATTTGCAGGCCCTTATATTTCGAGAGTTTTGGAAATTCCTTTTTAGAAACATTGAAATCCTGTGGGCAATTGTTGTTCGTACCAATTCCTTGCCGATTCCTTCTCATAAAAGTTGCAGAATTCCTAGTGCTGATATTGGTCCACAATTACATGGCGAGTTTCATCATCATCATCATCATCATCATCATCATCATCATCATCATCTTCTTCTTCTTCTTCTTCTTCTTCTTCTTCTTCTTCTTCTTTCAATTTCTGCTTTCTATAATTCCAGGCGCACCTACTATGACTGATACTATTCTTGTTTCAATTTCCACGTGTTTTCGATTTCGATTTCCAGGTCTTTATACTTCGAAAGTTTTCCAAATTCCTTTATACAGTTCGCTGGACAAGCCATATCAATTAGTAAGATTTTTTCTTTTCGGTTTTGACAATTATGTCTGGCCTATTTGATTTAATCTTCCTGTTTGTAAAGATGGTGTAATCCCATAGAATTATAATGTCATCTGTTCCTGTATTTGCCTGAAAATTCCTAGTGAAAATACACTGGCCTTACGCTGCAAGATAAAAGCCTTCCGTTTCAGCCTTTCACCCAGATGATAGTAATCACTGTTGAATGTTGTTATTATTATTTTTATTATTATTATTATTATTATTATTATTATTATTATTATTATTATTATTATTATTATTATTATTATTATTATATACGTAACCATCATCCACATCATCATCATTATTATTATATAAAATATCAACATTTCCAAAGTGTCTTATACACACACAAACACACAAACACACCAACATACACACACACACGCGCACACACACACACACACACACACACACACACACACATATATATATATAGATATATATATATATATATATATATATGTATATATATTAGTGGTGAGTATTTTTCATTAACTTACTTAAGATTTGTCGATATAAGATCAATATGTCTGTACCCTGAATCCTATTATTAGGTGAATTTTGAACTTAAAATGTCACTAGACAATTCGATCCATGTCATTAATATTCAAAACTGAATTAAGTGCATTGACAAGGAAGGATTTTTTTAAATGTATTTTTTATAAAAAAAAGCTCTTTTTCATTAGTAACCTACGGCTATATTGATGTGGCTACGCATGCCTATGTCTGCCAGTGTCGGCCAAGATAGCGTTCATTTATTTCAACGTCAACGTATATTTTTCACTGGGAATCATCACATCCTGATGAATAGGATTTCAATAGCGAATACATGTACCATTGTTCCTGTCAATAATGTTCCTCATTTGTACACAGAACACAGGCAGAAAGAAATAAGATAAAAATAAAGTAGGTAAGGAGAGTGCACTTTTTTGTACATTATTCAACAAGTAAGTGCAAACCTCACTGGCGTTCGCTCTTTTCTTTTTGTTATTTTTATCCTTCTTGACATTTTCAGCTGTCGATTTCCATCTAATGTAAGTTAGTATAACCTCAATAATTCATGACAAAACATAAAATGACTCAGTTATCTTGTTTACTTTTCTTACATCTAACAGTGTATTTTTTCAATATCGATTAAAAAAAAACATCTATATACGAAAAACCGAGTCACTAGAAATCAAAAAATGTGCGGATGGTGTATAGGTTAGCGTCAGTGAATGAGAAATCGAAAAGCGAGTTCCAATTGCTGTCGAGATAGTTACATTCACTTATGCGATAAATACCAGTGGGAACGCCATGAAGCTATCTCCCAGCTATGGATTAAATAGCAGAGTAATCGTTTGCTTTTGTTTAACGGTATATCACCTTTTATGAATTATTTGATGCCGAAATCTAAATATTTAGTCCATTTATTTTATTCTTTTACATAATAATGATTTAGTGATATAAGTTTTACTAATTAACCCATAACCAGTGGGGAGAGGTGGATTCAGACGTTAGGGTACTTACGCGTAAGTGAATAAAACGAACTCAACAGGAATTGGAAGTCAGCTATTTGATTAACAATTCCGAGCCATACACCACCTTACATTACCATATCTGGTATTGCCAAGCGGTCACCCATCTAGGCACTGGCCAAGCTCGACTTAACTTTGCTAATCATACGGGAACCGATGTTTCGACGTGATGTGGCTTCGTTGGTAACCCGTCTAGGAGTTAAACAAATCGTAATTCAAAATCTGAAGAGAGTTCTTTTGGAGACCTTGTGCC
>OZ038493.1:101450928-101510928 GCA_964036315.1 Acanthosepion esculentum | reverse complement strand
AATATTCCATGCAAAGGCGAATGGTTAATTTGTAGATTTGAAGGATGGACTCGGGAAAGAAAAAAAAATTATGGCGCTGCACAGGGCCAGAAAGATTTTCACGCCTGAAAAAAAGTTTTCACCATGTTTCTATCTTTCGTTCTTTAACAACGTTATTTGCTGATACAAATACTTTTAACAAAATATTATACCTGAATTCAATTTTTTTCTTTTATAAAGTGATATAGAGAAAAAGAAAGGCGGTTTAATATAAAAGTTACTTTACATAAAAAAGCAGCAAAATTGTTCATGATTCTTATATGCTGAAACATGAATGATAAATAAAATTTCACTTTCGGATTTTGAGACGGGGGAATATCATTTAATAGTTCGAATCATTATTATTATTATTATTATTATTATTATTATTGCATGTTTACTAAATAATTTTATCTTCACATTGATTCTCTTGACAGTCAAGATACTCGGGTTTCGATGTGGTTCATCCAGTCTCCCTTAATTTTTATATCCATTAACTTTCTACACCAAAAGGTTTGCATGGCAGGCCGTTTCATTTTTATTGTCCAGATTCTCGTTTTCCGATGCGGTTCCTCCAGTCTACCTTAATTGTTTTATCCATTAACTTTCTACACCAAACTGGTTTGAATGTCAGGTCGTTTCATTATTTGCAAGTCTGGCACTCAATTTTGAATCTAAACTTTTTCCTTTTTTTAAACTAGTGGCCAACCAAAAATAATGCACCTATTTGCCTTGCTATTGAACTTATTTTTGAGTTGAGGAAAGACTTTGCCAAATGTATTCATGCAAGAATGAACGCATTGGCCGTATGCTGAAATTTGAACTTCGCCACTTTGCGGACACTTATCAGCTAATCTATGTGCACATCCGCCTTTCTGTTTATTAAATTAAATTTTAAATAACGAAAAAACGCAATTAATAATTTCACAGTAAATTGCCATCCTAAATATTATAATCGATATAACGCTATTCATTAGTCGTTAGTCTGGCATAAGGCCAATGAATTAACTAAGATCAAACATGCCACATGTTCTTCAAAACGAGACCGTTAACCATTATTGCCCGATGAATAATTATTGACCAGGAGAACGTTATCACACATTCGACATAACTAAAATTTCAATTTCCAATTTTGAGACAGGAATATAATTGTAACCTATAGATTGGAAGCACAATGTCTTATTACTAACATTCGCATGCTTACTAATTCATTTTATCCTCACTTTGACCAGCTAAAGCGTCCAGTAACTCGGGTGCCAATGTGATTCCTCTGGTCTGTTTTAGCCATTAAATTTATAAAACCGGGTGGTTTGTTGTACGGGCCGTTCCGTCATTTCCAATGCTGTTAGTTGTTTTTTGTTAATTCAACTTTGTCCTACTAAACTAAGTGCCTACCAAGGTTAATAATCTTAGTTTACTTGCTATTTAATCCATGGCTGAGGCGAGAACAGACTTTCCTAAATGTATTTGAGGAAATATGAACACACTGAAAATGAAAGCATTTGGCACCCAGTTAGGATCGAACTCATTATTCAATCGTAAGTGAACACTTCGACCTTGTCCAAAATTTGATTAACTTCTATGTGCACAACCATCAATCTGTTTATTGTAGTGGCATTTTTTTTTAAAACACAAAGAGTAGTTTTACTTTAGAATTACCATCCGAGAAATTGGAAGGTATTATAAATTTAATCTGGCGTATGGTCACGACATTCAACGAAGTTCAAACATAGCAGTTTAATAACTGAATTATTAAGTGTAGCTTAGATGTGGCACAAGGCCAGAAGTTTGTAGCATCTAGTGAGGAACGAACTCACTACTAAAGCCCGAAAACAATTACACTGACAAAGTGCCCTCTGCTTGTTGCTATAACCACCATCTCGTTATGCTTGTCTACATATAATCAGCTTAGATATTATTACCAGTAAAAATGTATCCCTGTATTACCACAGGCTATATGTAACTTGTAACATGTATATTACCACTGATCTTTTTCGTTAAAATTACAAAAAAAAAACAAACAATGTAATAATAAAAAAACTTTAATTTAAATTTTAATTGCAAAGAAATTATATAAATGTATTTTTTAGGAATAAAAAAAAATAATATTTTTCGCACATGGAATAATTTAAAATAGATTTTAATTTAATAATTCATCGTTTTAAAAAAATGTAACAATTGAAAATAGATTTTAATTTGATAATTCATTTAAAAAAGAAAAACAATTTCTAAATCGACCCGAACGTTACACCATACGGATGACATGTCAACACCTGTCAAAGATAATATAATTACAAATCTAAGGAAAAATAGCTGGCCCAGAAAAAAAATATCCCAAAGAAAATTAGCTAATTGAACTATTGTTCTATAGGTTGCTATCAATATATTACTATCAGTTTACTTAAAATATACTAAAACACACACACACACACACACACACACACACACACACACACACACACACACATATATATATATATATATATATATATATATATATATATATATATATATATATATATATATATATATATATATATATACCGGGTGTCCGTTAAATCTCTTTACAATTGAAAAAATATATTATGAAGGCAACTGACGTGATATTTTAATCAGATTTGTTCTATGTACCTAGTAGTTATTAAAGTTTAATCACATTGCATTTGCGTATTTCGGGTATCCAGTTGATGAAAGTGGTACTCTTAAATGAACCCTTAATATTTCGAAACCGGTAGATTGGAAGGGACACATTCCAAAAGCTGGGCAAAGTATTGCCAGACAGGAGGATTTCTTTGGTAAAAAAGACAAGAATACTGAGCTGTTACGTGACGTCTGTCCTTCTTTACAGTAGCGAATGTTGGACGATTTCCTCAATGATGAAGAAGAGACTCGATGCGACAGAGATGTAGCTCTACAAAAGGATTCTAATTGTATTTCAGATTATATATTTTCGTGGATGGGTATATGGTTACTTTCTGTGTTTGGCACTTAGATCCAAAAATAACTATATTATTATTGTAATTAAAGATTTCCCAGGACAAATTGGTCTGTCGAAACTTGATAATCTGTTCGAATGTCTGTTCGAAAATTGCTAATCATGAACCGAGCGTGTGAGCAACGATGGAGTCTTAGAGAGGTTACAAACAAGCAGGAGATTTATACTTAACATTAGGAAGAGGGAGCAGAGGCTTCTGGGACACATAATGAGGAAGGAGGGCGTGGAGATACATATGGGTCGAATGGAGGGAAAGAAAGATAAGGGAAAGCAGAGCATGATATACCTGGCGAGCTTGACAAGGTGGAAGACAGAACGTGGTGTGGGGGAGGAAGCAGATGGAAGGAACTTGGTGAGAGATGTAAGGGATAAAGGGAGGTGGAGAGCCATGATCGCCTACGTCCTGAAAGGGCATGGCACATAAAAAGAAAGAAGATTGGAAGGGGTGACAATTCCCAGTCCACCACGTTTACCGTGGACTTTTTCTATAGGGTTATGTTAAAGATAACGTATATCGAAAAAAATAAGGGACATCAGTGATCTAAAGCAAAAGATGCTATTGATATGATTGATGAATTGTCAAGGTGTCATCGGCAGATAAACAAGATTTTATACCATTTTTAAATGCTCCTTCAGAACTTATTTGAGCTAGGACTTCCCCAGTTTTATTTTCTTTATTATTTGTGGATTGATATGCATTCTTGGGGAATATATTGATACAGTGAACACGACAAGAAATCGAGTACCGTCTTGCTGTGCTTCGTGCAACTAATAGTGCACATACAGAGTTTATCTTAAATTAGTTACAAAAACTTCACTATCCTCATTTTTAAACAATTACCGCATATTTGTCTGTTCATTTGCTTTTGTAATACATTTTTCAAATTGCGAAGAGACTTTCTGGACACTGTATATTTCTTTGCTTCAGGTGCCTGAAACTGTCATCACATTAAGATAAAAAATTTAGAAAAAAAGAAGAAGAAAGAAATGCTTAAATTCAAGCGTGAATTTGTATGGATGATCAAATGTGAAAAGCAATGAAAATGTCAAGGTGTCATCGGCAGATAAACAAGATTTTATACCATTTTTAAATGCTCCTTCAGAACTTATTTGAGCTAGGACTTCCCCAGTTTTATTTTCTTTATTATTTGAGGATTGATATGCATTCTTGGGGAATATATTGGAGTAGATCCCTGGTGCCAGTTTCTTTAATAATTTAACCTCCAGTAAATCCAAAAAGACACAAAGACGCAAGTTGTTACTATGTTTGAGAGAAGTTGAGAAAAAGAAGAAAAAAAAAGCATTATTAAAGGGAGATAATAATAAAATATCAGGAATTAAATATTGACATTGCATTTAAATTTGAAAAGATCAAATTTGACTGCAAAATGAGGATCGCCTATAAATGTTAAGCTAACTACACACACAAACACACACACACACACACACACACACACACACACGCACGCACACAAGGCAGGGACTGGATTTATTTTAATATCATAGTGCGATTGGTTCCTAAATTTTAGGCCTGCTACAGTGTTACATTCTCTGTTGCAAGCAGGATGTGCAAGTGGTGTAAAGAATAGAGGATGAGAATAAGAAATAGAGGGCGGAGATTGAATTCCAATCCATACACACTGGGACTTACAGAAATGCCGTATAATATGTAGTTAAGGACATATCGCTGCATTTTTTAAGGCTGTCCTATTTAGATGCGGCTACACCGACAGGGTGCGATGGAAACATTGTCGCCTAAATTAAACAAAAAATGAAAATCTCTGGTATCTCATTTTAACAGATATACCGAGCGCGATGGATAAATTGTCATCTAAACCACTCAAAAATGGAGATCACTGTGACATCTCATTTTAACAGATATACAGAGTGCGATGGATAAATTTACATCTAAACCACTCAAAAGTGAAAATAACACTGACATCTCATTTTAACAGATATATTTACGAAAATTACCCAAAGATATCTTGAAATGCTAAAGAGTAAATGTATACAATAACATCTCCATTGGCTTCAACCACGGCTTCCAGACGACTTTGGAATCTCCTGCAACTATTCAGGACAGTGGTGAATGCTGCCATAATCCTTGCCATCAGTTCCTCTTTTGTGTTAAAAGGAGCTTTGTGCATATCTCGCTCAACTGCTCTCTACACATAAGAATCAAGGGGGTTGCAGTCTGAGGAGTTAGGTTGCCAAATCTAAGTGTTGATGTGGCCGCAGAAATTGTCTTACAACCATTAGTTAGTTCCCCTGCTTTTGTGACATGGTTCAGAATCCTGTTGCCAGACAGGTTCTCCCAGCAGCCACCGTCTTGACCCAGGTCAGCACTAGCTCCTCAAGTCACTTGATGTAGGCCTCTGTGTTGAGCGAGACCCTGTTGGAAGTTGAAGGGAGGCATGACGTCGCCATCACTATTAATCACTGCAAACGCGTTCGTAATCACCATTAGACTCATCCAACTCTTTGCAAATTCTCAGCAGTGTCCCCAGATTGACACCAAAAATACTCTGATACATTCGTATTGGAGTTTCAGGCGCGAATGCCAAGCAGTACAGCAGACTGTTTCCAAATTTCTGTCGGATTAAATTTCCTCATGGTGCTCATTTTCCACACACACACACACACTATATATCATTTGCATAATGGAAAGTGAGGAATATGTTATTTACCTCAACAGATAGCCGAAAGTCAAAGCTGCTAATCCAGAATATTTAGGTGTAATTGACATTTCTTAAAAATCAAAAAAGCAGTAGAAAGTTTGAATTATATTTCTTACATTTTCCACGAATGTAATCTAATTTTCACCAGCTTTTTTGTCATTGTTTACATTATAAAATGTGTTTTATTGCTTTCACTTTCACACAAGTACCAATGGGAAAGACTTGAATGCATCTATTCTCTCCTCATCTGCCTGTTAAATAGCTAGCCAGGAAAAAGAATTAGATTAATGCGAAAATGTATGCAAAATGCATTCCTTTCGGAATCTTCTACTGCAAATTGATATCCAGCATCATGCCAAATATATCTTTCTCTAAAAGAACTTTCTGTTACAATGTGGGTTATTTTAAGATAAAAAAATTAAGAAAGAACCGATAGAAAACTGAATTAAATCGATCTGGATAAGCTGAAAAGATCAAACTTCAAATGGAACGCCTCTGTGCCTTCAGCATTTTCCGATGCAATAATTTTAACCGTAGGTTGCTGTATATGTTTCCCCTACATTGATTCCAACATAGAAAAATGTATTAGTCTGAAGAAATCATTTTAAAGAACGAATCATCTAAAAGTGTAGAGGCCGTCATCGTCGACTTACGACATCTGCTACTTACGATTGTGTAGCGAACAAAAAGAAAAAAAGTGACGAGAGGGGGGTTACAGAGTGCAATGCGCCGTTCGCCGGCAGACCAGCTGTTCTAGTTTCGTGGTCGGTCACCTCGAGGAAATGGATTGGGAGTCTCCCTTTCTCGGCCGTTACACCGGGCAGTCGTAAAACAGACACCAACTCAGACGCGGCTACTTCAAATTCCTCTTCGTCCGCCAGTCAATTCGCACGTCCAACTCTGTTGCACGAAGTCCACCGAATGACTCGACAATATTTATTGCTGAAAAATACAACAAATGTAGCACAAGGCCAATAGAGGGGGTGGGGGAAAATGGCGGTCATCATTTGTCTTAATTTTAAACTTAGCTAGCCACAACCACTGACCCAATGAAACCAAACAATATTCCTACCACCAAAACAACACATTCATACTTACCTTTCTTACAACAGCCACCACAATACGTCACTGTCTCAATGAAAATCCTAATTAACTCCATATGTACAAATAATGTCTGTGGGGGGAGGGGAATAAAAACAACAAGTTTAAACGAAACGCCAATGATTATATACAATATGACATAAAATTATTTACAAGAAAATAAACACAATCATGTTAGTAATAAAACCCCCCACAAACCATAAATGTGGCAGAAAAATCAGTTACCTAGACGAAATCGATGCGGGACTTTTTAAAAAATAGAGAAAACATTCATCCATCCCAAACACTCACACAGACATGCACTCATTCAGACGCAACAACAAATACGAAAACACGCACGCGAAACGAAAGGCGCCTCGCATCCACCAGAAAACTGAAAAAACTGACCACCTAACGAGGGAGGGGATGGGGAATTAAACTAAATGAAAAAAGGGGGGAGAGAAATAAAAGGGGCCAATGAGCAAACACACCCTAGCTAAATTTACTGGAAAAGCAAAGAAAAACTAAACAATGAAAAACCTACTCTAGCCTAAATCCAGGGATGGGTTGCCCAAGTTCAACCCAGGAAAACAATATCCTGATCCCTAACCGGCATCAAAATGCCACTCCATGTCAGCCCCTTTTACTCGACACATAGGTGTAAGATTCACCCACCTTTTGCCAAATTCTGATGAGGTGAGCCGCCGCCTTTCCGTCCTAATCTTGACTTTAAGCTGATGCTTAAAGGACAAGATCAGTTGGGAAGAAGTGAAATTCACGCCCACATAGAATTCCTTCTGACGCGTCGTCCAAATCACGACTCTCGTAACACCTAGTAAGCAACAGAACACATAATGTTCAGCCTTCGTCATCTGCGGCACCACATTGCTACAAACAGAACTGACCTCAAGGACACAGAACTTTCCCTGCAGCATGCGAACCATGAGGCCTTCAACAAACTTGCCCAACGGCACTACCGCCTTGCAATGAAAGAAGGCGTGACCAATGGTCTCGACCTCTCCAGTACAGCGACGGCAGTTTGGATATTTCTCAAAGCCTGCTGAACAAAGTCTCTTGGCGACCCAGAGGGCCCCACGAATCACCAGCCAGGTGAGTGATGCCTCATCATTATGCGGATTTGTCTCTCCACAAGAGAGAGAACAAGATACTTACTAATAAAATTAGTCTGGTAGACGGGTGTGGATGTACAGAGAGTCATTAAAGGAGAATCGGATAGATGTGTGAAACACATACTTCTGCACTCTCCTTCCAGGAAAGCCTTCTCCGAGACCACAGATTAACTGCGATCACAGCCTTCCCTTGTACCTCCGACTAATTCATTTCCAACTGGAGATCAGGACCGAACCAGACGCCGAGTATCTTGATCGGCCCACCCGTCCAGAGGAAAGGTCCGGGAAGAGAAACCGCAAGCCAACAGACTTATCGCGGTTGAACTTGGCCCCTGTCACCATCTCATACCGACTGATTTCTTTGCTGACTTCGTCAATCTCGGCTTTGCTCGACACAAGAACCGAAACGTCGTCAGCATAGCCAGAATACCTGGCTGAGGCAGTAGCCCCAGGCAAGGAAATTCCGCGTAGGACCGGATTTGCCTTTAACTTGTGAAGGAAAGGTTCCAACACAAGAACGTAAAGCAAAGGCGAAAGCGGACAACCTTGGCGAATGGAGCGAGACAATACGAAAGGATTCGATCTTACGCCATTCACCTTCACCAGCGCACCGGGGGTCGCATACAAAAGTCGGATCCAGGAGCGAAAGTCGGCTCCGAAACCGGCCGCTGAAAGGACAGCCTCCACAAAGCGATGGTCAACCCTATCGAAGACCTTGGACTGATCTAAATTGATCAGCGCGGCTCCACTGTCGACTTGTTCTAAAATCAAGCGTACCATTTGCAGGTTATCCTGAATAGTCCTGCCCTTCACAGCACAAATCTTTTCGGAGCCAATCAGACTAGACAGGACAAGCTGCAAACGGTCGATCTTCGTTAAAATCTTTAACTCTGTGTTTAACATAGTCAAAGGGCGAAAGTTATTTATCCCATCCCCACCGTTCTTGTCCTTACGCAGCAACTTGATCACACCCCTGGTGAATCGTTGGGGTATAGACCCCTGCTTCATCCAGTTGTTGAAGATCAGTTCCAGAGGAACAAAAACCGGCGACTGCCTCAAGGAAACTTCGTAGGGAAGACCATCTAGTCCCGGAGATTTATCCAGGCAAACCTTCTTCAGCGCTTCCCAGATTTCCAACTCTCTGATGGGACCCTCGCACCCAGCCGCTTCAACTGCCTCGAGGCAGGGAAAGTCGGCCAAATAGGCGTCGAACCGAGCAGGGCTCAGACGGGGTCCCTGGTGAAAAGATCCTGAAAGTAATCTCGAAAAGCCTCGCATATGCCCGCGTTTGTAGTCACGGTCCGATTATCCGGCAAAGTGACACAAGCGATATGTCGCCTAGGAGCGCTCCGATTTTCCTCTGCACGCAATTCAGCGGCCATATTCGTCGACTCAGAGGACATTCTTTTTAACCTAGCCCTAACTACCAGAGCTTGATCCTTCTTGATAAGCAAGGAGGACAACTCTGCCTTAGCTAATGCTATTTTCCCACTATTACGGGATTTCACTGCCCGATCAACTTTTTCTTCTAAAGCCGTTTGCGCCGCTAATCTATCTAGATTGAGTCGACGACTAAAATCGGCAGCAAACGTTCTAATTTTGGATTTTAATTTATCCCACCATGCATTCCCTAAAATTGCCCCTGTCAATTCCCTCTGTATCATTAGTAGCAGCTGGCCCCGGAAATCCAGCTCACCAAATAGTGAGCAGTTTAATTTCCAGTACCCAGCCAACCTAACCTTGGGCTTATCTAAGTTTACACGGACCCAAACAAGCCTATGATCCGTATAAACTATATAATGGGAGCTTGGACACGCTAAGAGCCCTACATCGACTCTCCTAACTAAAACTCGGTCGAGGTAGCTCGCAAGCGTCCCAGAAGCCGAGTTGCCACTTTTTGTCCAAGTCCATGCTACCTCCCGAAGGTGCTCATTCCGGTAATTATTGTCAAGATCAAACCCACCGATAAAGTCCCGAAATGGTTTCACATCAGGATTGTTTGTACCCTTGTTTGCCCTATACGATCTGTATCGGGGTCAACGACGGCATTCCAATCTCCCGCTAAAACTACCCGACGAGATGTCGAGTACGGCTCGATCTGCCGAAACAAAGCAGGTCGCCCAGAATGGTTATTGGCGTATAAACCCCAATGAGTCGTAGATCCTTATCCTTTATGGTAAAATCCAGCACGCAAAGCCTGCCTGCCGGATCTGCGAAGACAAGAGTACATGCAGCCTTCAAATACTAGCTCACTAGCCAAGAGATACCCTTCGAACGACCATCAAAACATGCTGAATAAAGGGAGAACCCCTTAGACAGTATGTCCTCACGGTCATGAGAAGAAAACCGGGTCTCTTGCACATAACAAACATCCACCCCGAGGCGCTGAAGGTCACGAGGGAGCCTCGCCCTGCGAGACTCGGACCTCAGGACCCGCACATTTATACTAGCTAACCAGAGTGCCATGATGAAATTTGATTAGGGTTGTGTTACGGGTTTAAACATAGCCGGGGTAAGTATACCAACAGCCTCTCCCATAGACCCATGGCCCATCTCAGTCTTGATGGTACCGTCTTGGGAGATTCCGCCGATATCCCAGGGGAAAGTCAGTTGGAGTGCTCTATACAGGGAGGGGTGAACTGAAACTGGGTCTCTCCCTGCACAAAATTGTTTTAATGATTTCAGTTGCTGATTTTGTACAATCGCAATGGGCACGACCATCTTGTTGGACATGATGGCCTCGTCCAACATTGCCCAAATTTGTTTGGCTCCAGAGCCGGTTCTAATCACTGTGAGAACCCTTTGGGCCAGAGAGAAATTTTGTGGTACTTCCACATCAAGGTGCGCGAACTGCTTAATTGCCAGGAGATATCTTAAGTCCTTTATCTGGTTGCCATAGTCTCTTGCCCTTTCCGCCTGAGCCGGAGAGATGCGGCAAACATCTCCCAAATTGTATATTTGTTTTTTTAAATTTTTTTTTTTTGAGGGGAGGACCGGGTAGAGGATGTTGAGGGAATAGGGTTTAGTTGCTTTTTCTGAGTGGCTAATTTCATTTTAAGTTGTTTGATTTTTTCCGTTTTCTTATAGCCGGAATTGTATTTCTGTTGTTGTTCCTTTAGAGTCAGTTGAGAGGCCGGGGCATCGCGGGCGAAGGCTCATTGGGGAATGTGGTCTTTTGGCCAACTAAAGGATTATCCCTACCGGTCCCAGATGCTGGCATGCCCATTACAGGCGAAGCGGTAGGTAAAGACGCGGTCAAAGGTGGGTTTTGGTCAACAGGAGATTGAATTCCAGAGGCCTTCTTGTCTGGGCAGGAAGAGGAGAGGTGACCAGACTTTCCACACTTCCAGCATACCGATTTACGGCCGGTCACGTTGAACGGCAATTTCAACTTCCATACAACCAGACAGTTGGGGATGGAGCGGAAGGCCTGTTCATCGCAGGAAGCTCCCAGTATTTCGCCGCACTGGGACAGGTAGGCCGCGAGATGTTCCCCGAGAACCAGAGAAGGGAGCTCATATATTGATACTAGGTCCTTCTACGGCCTTCATATTCAGTGCGTAATATCAGATCTTTCGTGATAAGGTCTCGCAATCTTCCGCTGTGGGTAACAATACGTCCCACATGAAACACTTTTGTCCTTTAACAACTCTAAGGGGTTTGAACCCCAAGGACTGCAGTGATTTTATCACTGTTTTTCGTCGAGCGACACATTTTGCGCGTACGTTCGTCGATGACGAAAACTGACACAATACGTTTCTCAATTTTTCTGAGTTCCTGGGCGTCTACTAAGAGTCCACCTTCTACCACAAAGTGTGCGTAACTCTTAGCTGGCATCAAGAATTCCGCCACATTGATTATACAATTAGGGGGGACTTCCAACAAGAGGGCGATTCCCCAGCCTCTGAATTTTTCCCATTCTTGTCATTATGTGAGGCACTATTGGCTTACATTCTTTTATTTGGGCCATTATTGGCCTCCATAATTTCAGAAATTTGGCCCTTATTCGCCTCCATATTATTAGAAACTTGGCCATTATTGGCCTTAGTATATTTTGGGGGAGTATTTTCCACGTCTGTACTTGCAGAAGTGGCTGGTAACACAGGATACTCATCCATATCGTCTTTGTCGGGAGGCTTTTTCTTAATAGCAAATAAATGCATTTTAACTGACCGTTTTAGGTCAGGGATAACTGTTTTTTTCTTTTTAATAAGAAATGACGAAGTACATTTTTTCTTCTCCATTTTTTAAAAAGGAAAACAAAGGGAATTGGAGGGGATTGAAGGGGAGGCAAGGAGGAAGGGGACGTGTGGTTAAAAAAAAATTCCGCCTCTAGACGGTGTGTGCGATGGGGAAACTAAACAATTATGGTTCGCTTAGTAGCGAAAAATAAAACTAGTAAAAGAAATAGGGAAATAAATTCAAACAAAAAATAAAAAAGGTTTTACAATCAAATAATAATGACAAAGGACAAACAATTAAAACAAGGTATACCTAAAAGCAAGACAAAAAATTACAGACTAATGAATAAAAGCACAAATTTTGCCTAAAGGCGAAAACAAATGTATTTAAAACACTAAAAACGAAATAGACAATAAAACGCTAGACAAAAGGTAAACAAAAAAAAATACGAAACTTTCAAAAATAGCCAGAGCTATTAACAAAACCAAAATGGCTGACGCTAAGAAATTAAAGGAAATTAAATGCACAATTTAGACTATAACAAGGGATAATACAAAGATTAGAACAACATTCGGCACGGAAAAAAAATTAAAGACAGTACACAAGAAAAACTAACGGATATTAACAGGAAGAATTTAAAGAAATAACGAGAAACTAATTGTTAGTCACAAACGAAAAATACAGACAGTAGTTACAACAATAATGAGAACGAAGATAAATTAAAATAGAAAATTTAAAAGAGAAAATAAAGAGAAAGAAAAATCAAAAAGGAAAAACTAGAATAAAAGAGAAAGAGCAAAAAAAAATTAAGGAGGCAAAAACAAAATTAAAAAAGGGGAGGGTACAAACAGAAAAGAAAAATCAAAAGTTTTTTTCAAAACAGTCGTAAAATGCAGTAAATAGTAAAAACGAACTCAACCAAAATTAATGTTCAATACACCGTTCCAAAAAGAAGACAGACAGGCAGGCAGCAATCAAAATTGATGTTCAAAACACAAAAGAATAGATTCCAAAAAACTGTCAAGCAGCAGTTTGAAAATGTAAAAACGAATGTCAAAACGGGCGCCGAATGACTCGACCTGATTCGTGCCGCTGGCACCTCGCTTTTGTGCCAACCCCCACACGGCCGAAATTTGCATGTTTTCAGATATCGTCTAAATTGTGTCTTCGATAGCGGTCATATTTCTTTTCGGGAGTACTCTGCAGGCAAGACATGTTCGCACTCCGAGGTAAGTCATGTCTGTCGTCACAAATTGTTCGACGTAACGATCATGACCGCTAAATGATATGTCTGGTTACGACTGTTCCGCGTCTAACTTACTGTACAACAAAGGTAACCCCAGCTCCACATAGCTCTAGCATTCCCTCGCGCGCCTCGGTCTTAGGGCAGCCTCGTTACAACAAACTTTCCCACCAAGTCAGTTTGTGTTTTTTAAAGTTTTCTTTAGAAAACGGCAACGAAATATCTACCAAGAAGAAATACTCTTTGTCTATTCCTCGACATACCAATAAAGAAAGAAAGACCATTTATCTCGACACAAAAATGGTGGTGGTTAAACAGTACTGTATTATGAGATGTTTGTTTTAAACAAGAAGAACGTAAAAATAAGAAAGAAATCAATGAGTAGAAATATGATGCAAATGGTATCAAAAGTAAAGAAAGCTTTAAAATGTTAAAAAGTACAATAATGCCTAAAACAATATAAACATATTGTAAAATCAATTATAGGCCACTGGTCGTAAACAATCGTGGTCGTAAGTCGATGACGACCTCAGTTCTTTCCATATTATCATTCATTTACCCCACCGTTTGTGTCTTTGTATTTGTTCTTTAAAAAAACTTGAAATATACTGTAATGTCCAATCCTATGCAACTGACTCTTGTCACGCCATACAGACCCAATCACTTCACATTAATAATTTTCTATATCTTACGCTGAAACTAAATATTTAACCAGTTTATTTGTAATTATAGATACGAGATGAATTGCTCTTGGCTAGTCTTTTAAAATTAGAGAACGTCTCAACATGTCTTTCATACTGGCATTTGTATATAAGTTCTTACACATATTCGTTTATTGTTTCTTATGTTCTGCAAATTATCTAGAAAATTCTTCTTCTTTCGTGGTATAACCAGAGTTATTAAGAAGAAAAAAATGTTATGAAAGATTATTCTCCTAGATTATTCGCAGAACATAAAAAAACACATTAAAGCTATATCTCTTTTCCGTTAAGTTTCTTCTTCCTGTCAAAGTAAACAGTATTAGTAAAACTATATTTTGGAGTTAGTATTAAAGTTTGAGAAAATTGCAGTCTTGGAGTTTGAGAAATGCTGGAAAAAAATCTCAGAAACATTAATAATGCCAGAAAGGAAGAGTGAAGACAATGAATTTCTTGGAAATTAGAGAGGTTTCAAGAAAAAAAAAAGAAATAGAATTCATCAAATCACTTCCTTCACAGCCCAACAAAATAATTTCACCTGAAAGGAATAGAAAATAAAGAATTGAAAATAAACGAAGCAGAAATATATTCCGTCCGTGGGAAAAAAATGGAGCGGAATCATTTTTAAAATACTGAAAATCTAACCAAGCAAAACAAATTGCGTTTAATAGAATTAGAAAGAAAATATGAGTTTGGAATTGAGTAAATGATTGGAATTAACAATTACAAGATAACAAATAAGTCATTGCGATCGATTATTAAGACTGGTGGAAAACAAACGTTTCCTAGGGTAACAGAATCAGATATTGATAGATGAAAACAATAAGGAATAAATGAAATTCAACACACATACACACAGAGAAAAAAATGAATACAAGAATAAAGTCTGAGATAATTTAATGCGCAAAAAAAAAAAATCCGAGCATATGATGCGATAACTAAACTAAGAATACTGGAATATTTGAATGAATCCTAAAGAAATAGCGGCAATAAATTCAAAACCGATAATCGGTTGAGAATTTGGTGTTTAAGCAGCTTATTAAATAAAGGATTTATAGTGTAAAGGAGGCTGTTCTAGATTTACTCATGATATATTCATATCTGATCAATGACTGTCTCGTCCTCGGGCTGTGGACAGAGTACGCCGTTCTTTCGTTATCTTTCCTCGCAAATCTTTCTCTGCATAAACACATAACTGCTTGGTCTATCTCTAATGAGCTCTTTCACGTACATACGCATGCTATCCAAATGTTCGAGACATCTGAACAGGTGGCTCGAATTTTATAAACAATTTTTCCTTGTTTCAGCGAATATTTCATTCAATTCTAAAAATGATTCCACTGAGAAATAATAATAATATCTCACCCCAGAACAAACATGAATAGTATTTATGTGTGTGAGAAAAAAGCTACATGACAGTGTAAGTGATTTGGATTTTTTACGACTTATCCATCTTTCACAGGTTATTTAAAGCGAGAAAATGTTTTGGATTGAAAGAATTTTTTGAGATAAAAACGATTTACTGATTACTAATTAACACATAGTATTATAGTGTTGTGGTGTGATCTCTCTAATGAGGCAATTGTGGATTCTTCCACTTACTATAAATTAGTAGGACTGTAAGCCTCGGGGGGAACAGTCGTTACTGTCGAACTCTCTGCCTTGAGCAGAGAGGAACCTGGACGAGGCTTTGCTGAAGAGCAAAGTTTCGTCCGGGGAGGTAGACAGACCCTAAACCCATTTATGCGGGTTCTAAGGGAATATTTTTGGCCGAACCTACGGGCTCGGTAACCCACGGTAAACTCGGCCTTGTGCCACATACATACCTCATGGTGGAGCTGTTAAATATTAACTGTGATATAGCCTGTTCTACCGAGCCTGTAACTGTTCGCAGCTCCTGTCGAACTCTCTGCTTTCGGCAGAGAGGAACCCGGACGAGGCTGTGCCGAAGAGCAGAATCTCGTGCGAGTAGATAGACAGACCCGAACCCGTTTATACGAGTTCTAGGGGATTTTTTGACAGAGCCTATGGGCTCGGAAGACCCACGTTAAACTCGGCCTTGCGTCACATGTACCCTCGTAGAGAGGGGAGGCTGCGAAATATAACAGTGATGTAGACTGAACGCTGGTCTACCGATACACACTGCCAAGTTGTGTAAGACACTTCTGTTGTATTTAATGTTCAATACACTATTTATCTCCAACCTATTGTTTTGTTATTTCTTAACCAATTAATTAGTCACAACAAATAGGTAAACACTCGGAACTGGAAATCTGAGAGATGAGTTCCATTATACGTTGGGTTCCTTATATTCACACGCGCAAATATCCTTGGGATAATGCATGATTTCACCACTTCTCCCCACCCAGCTGTGGATTAATTAGCAAGGCTTGTATCAATAAACCATTATTACCTCCAGCCCAATATTAAAATCGAAAAATATTTTCTGGGTTTAAACAACATGCAGAGTGTTGTTTAAACCGTAAAAAACGAATCGACAACTAATTACTAACCCTATATATATATATATATATATATATATATATATATATATATATATATATATATATATATGGGGAAGAGAGGTGATGAGAGATAAAGAGAGTTGGAGGGCAGAGACATGTTGAATGCATGTGAATCACACATGCCGCACCTTTAAATCGGGTAGATGGAACTGTTTAGCCTAGGAGGTGTAATCATTATAGATGGAAAACGCTTCCTTCACACTTCAGCTGCCTTTCCGTCATATGAAATCATGGGAAAAGTTCCGGGTGTAAAGTGAGGAAAAATCGGTTTCTTGCCGAAGGCAACTTCTGCGAACAAAACAGCTGCCATGTAATTTCGACATATGTCCTTCGCTTGGACAATATCCGGGACATGGTGATCGAAATTGTGCTGCATAGCCTACTGTCGATCTTCCATAAAGCTCAGCCTCGGCAAAAACTATGCCTAAGACTAGCGGCAAAATACCCCCCCACGAAATCTATGTATTTATATTATAGGTTTGCATTCCATTGGTCTTTAATGGCTGAATTATGGTATTGTTTTTCGATACAGACCTTCAAGATCGAACACATAGTAATATTTGTCTATATATTCAACTATCTAGATGGATTAAAACAATACAACTTTTAGCCAATACATCCAAAGAGGAAGAATGCAAAATAAACATAAAAAATATTGACTTTAAATTTGCTGCATGTTTGGTACTTTTTAAAACTTTCTTTTGACATTGCTTATATTTGCCATTTTCTTCAAAATTTTCTAATCCGAATTACAGACATTAAATGTTTTATAAGCCAAGCACTTCGACACCAGATGCTGACAGTTGAGGTGGTTGCATTTTTTTAATTTATTTTGTTTATCAACTAAAGTGCTACTAATTATCTGAAATAAACAAGCAATTTGTCCAATGCTTCCATGAACTCATTTAAAGCAATCAGAATAAAAATTATTTCAACGCCATTGGTCCAAGACATACAAATTACCCCAAGAAAATTTTTTGATTTCATTACATATCCTGTGTCTTTAATAGCATCATACTAAAATCGACAGACCAATTTGTTCTGGGAAATCTTTAATTACAATAATAATATAGTTATTTTTGGATCTAAGTGCCAAATACAGAAAGTAACCAGATACCCATCCACGAAAATATATAAACTGAAATATGCTGTGATTATTCACACACACACACACACACACACACACACACACACACACACACACACACACACATATATATATATATATACATATATATCAATTATGTGGTGCGGGTTCAATTTATATTACGCGAATAATTCATACGAACAGCAGATAATCTGCTTTTCGTATGAATGATTCGCGTAATATATATATATATATATATATATATATATATATATATATATATATATATATATATCATGGATTTATTTTCAAAATGTCTCGTGCTTAATTTTCTCAAAAAAAAAGTTTTCTCTTAAAACAGGTTCCCAATATGTTTCACCAAAGAGAGAAGTTAAAGAAGAAATAGAAAAAAAAATGTTTTTCCGTTTGCTGGGAGTAAGGCGGTACAGGAATTTTCCATAATGTTCGTTATCCCAAACGTTTTCGGCCACTTCTTTTGCCACCAAGCGGGAAAAAAAACATAAGAACAATGGAAGAACTAAATAAAAAAAAATAAAAATAATAAAATTTTCCTTGTCTGCCATATTTAGCGGAAGATGTTTAAAACAAAGATTGCTGCCCAAATACACATTAATTAAACAAATATATATATATATATATATATATATATATATATATATATATATATATATATATATATATATATATATATATATATATATATATATATATATATATATATATGCCTAAAAAGAATTCAGATAGATCTGTAAACGGGCAATAGGATTAAAGACAAAAGAAAACTTATCATAATCGACGCATTTCTTCCTCTGATAGAACTTATCAAGGCCAAAATATGTTGGGGTAAGTAAATTTGCCCTGATAAAGTCCGTCAGAGTATGAAACACGTCGGCTAAGACAATTTTTCCTTTTGTCATTATTTATTTTTATGTATGTATACTGTGTATGCACTGTATGTATTAACTCACGCATACACTCATACCTACACGAACTCACTAGAACAAAATAAATATTAATACCTCATTCTCGAATCCCCCCCTCCATAAAAATTAAATTGCCCCACCGTACAGCGGGCGCAGCGCTTTGGGAACCACGGTTTCAGATTAACGCACGCACACACACACACACACACACACACACACACACACACAGATATATATATATATATATATTTATATATATATATATATATATATATAAATATATATATATATATATATATATATATATATATATATATTTATATATATATATATATATTCGTGTGTATGTGTATGTGTGCCTCTGTGGGAAGGATGTCATGTGCACCTGTCAAGAAATACGTGAGTGTACAGATTAATTGATTGAGTCTTTCGATGTTAAATTTGTTATGGTGAATTGCCTTACCAAGTGCGACGGAAGTATCCTCTGCCTTCCTTGGAAGAAGAATTGACTCCTGCCTTTGGGGGTTGCTCTAGTGGCTGATACACCGGCGCTTGCGCAAACAGCGTTAATGTGAAGAGTGTTTTATTAGTCCAAACTTTCCGACTTGGCTGATACGTAAGAAATGCGTCAGGTCAATATGACCTTTAGGTAATCTTCTTTCGACCTTTTGCGGATGGCAGCACGAGTGGTAACATCGCCACAACTACAAGGCCACTTGAGGCAGCAGGGACTTCGCACTCAAGAAAATCAACAGAGTAAATGTAACAGAAAATAAATTTGACAACTTGAAATCCTGCGCAAATTTATTGATCCGTTGAGCATTTCGCTATCAAGTCAAATAATTGCAACCGTGGACTGCATGTGTCCTGAACGCAGGCATAAACACACACACACACACGCGCACACACACACACACACACACACACACACACACACACACACACACTCTCTTTCTCTCTCTCTCTCTCTCTCACACACACACACAACTATACGCATATATATATATATATATATATATATATATATATATATATATATATATATATATATATGTACATTATTCACTTTTTCAATAATCAAATTTATATAGAATAGCATTTCCTGTTATATATTTTAGATATACAAATATATAACTATAACAATATTGTTTAAAAATAAATATACTATATTTTGGGAGGAGGGAGCTAACTACCGGAAAGTGTTTGTAGATATAGAGGGTGTGGACATGAGAATCAACACTGCATTGTTACTCTCAGATTATCAATTGTCGCAGTCTTATATATAGAAATTTTGAACAGTTTTTAAACACTTTACATCCATCCAGTCGATTTCTTGCACGAATGCAAGAAAAATTGATTCATACTTTTTAATAAATATATATTATATTAATAATATATGGCGCAATCTCGACGTATGGGAATCCAGTAGCTTAAACGTAGTACCTTGTAAGTCGTTTATAATAAAACTTGTATAAAAGAGATTGTTACCAACATACATACACACACAAACATGCACACACACACACATATGCTTTAGAGACGTATGAACGCGCTATGTTATAATTAATTCAAAAATTAACTGTTAAAGATATTATTTTGTCCATGTTTTATATAATTGTAATTTTCTATAATTATAATTGAAGCATTTTAAGAAACATTGCCATTATAGGTTTTTTAAAACATTGTCGCTATAATCATAGCTAACCTTATTTAATTTTAGTTGTATGTCTCTTATATAAAGGGCTTCAATAATTTGAAGTCGTATACATGTATTATCAATTAATATTTTCTAAATATTGAATGTGGATGTGAATGTTTCTTTAAATGTTATGCGATAGAGCTTGTATGCGATATATAGAGTAAGTCTACATGACAATGTTATTGTCGTGAAACCAGTATATATATTTTCTTTTTTGTTAGAGTTAAAAATTCCCAAACGACATTTAAATTGACATATAATGTTGGGCTTTTGCAAAACACTAGTTGACGATGAAATGTTATTGTTGATGATGAAGTTGGTTATATTAAATTGAGTATAGTATAAAATTAGTTTTATTTTTTTACTGGGATCAGTGGAGGATATATTGGTACTTGCGTGTTTTTAGAACAACAAGACAACAACATTATCAAGGAGATTTACACTATGTCGAAAAGAAGATCTATCGCACAACATTTAAAGAGACATTCCTGCCCACATTCAAAATTTAGAAAAATATTAATTGACAATACAAGTATATTCCAAAATGAAAATAAAAAGAAAAAATCAAATTCTTGAAGCCCTCTAAATAAGGGACATAGAGCAAAAACTAAATAAGGTTAGTTATGATTATAGTAACATTGTTTTAAAATGCATATAATAGCAATGTTTTTAAAATGCTTAAATCTTCCCCGGCACAGACGGCAACAAGCACCACGAACTCCTCTAGTTCTTAACAGCCGACCAAGCTGGACTCACACATGGATCTCTGCCATACGTCCCTCTGCACCTCCAGACAAAATCGGCAAACCCGGCGCTAACTCCACGGCTTCCTAACCCAAAGGACGAAGCATGATTGCAAAATCTTACGTTCGAAACCCGGGTTGGCAGTTTAGACTTTTCTGACACACACACACACACACACACACACACACACACACACACACACACACACACACATTTACACATACACATATATGCGTATATAAATAAGTAATAATAATTACGTAATTTGTTTAATCTGTACTAAGAGTTTATTGGCATATATTCGTAGAAAAGCTTGTCGAATTGCTATCTGATATCAAACCTCTTGTATGGCAGAAAACAGAAAATAGTTTCTTTAAAGAAGAAATAGAATCTGGCGATCACAGGAATGTGATTCAACTGAAGAATACTGAGATGAATAGGAACGGATCGTATGATCAATGAGGAAAACAAAAATTGACACTTATACTCAAAAGTAGAACACAAATTTCGTGAATAAACTGCAAGGATAGAAAATTTTGAAAATGTGACACTCACAGGTCATATAAAAGGGAAACATCACGTAGGCTATCTAATAAGGTTCTGTGAATAGATTGCAGAAAAAGGAGTGTGTGTCATATAAAAAAAAATTGATAAGCTCTATAAGGGATAAGATGTGTGAAGCCTTCGTCTCCCTCGACCTAAAGAGTCAAGGCACACAGAATATATATATATATATATATATATATATATATATATATATATATATATATATATATATATATATCAGTTATTATTTTTGTTTCGATTGTATATTTTGTATGCCTTTCTTCTTGCGTTGTGGATGAAATGATATGGGTACTGTAGGTTATTGATTGGGGTGGGGGGGCTGCAGATTCTTAATGCCCTCGGGTAGAAACCTATAATAATTCCAGATTTAATTTTCGAATAGTGGTTTGAGTAGGAACTAATGAGGTCATTTTTGTTTGTCGCCTTTCTGTAAGCGTCACAATTGTCGTCGTCGTTGTTTCTGTGTAACATGATATCTAGCAAAGGAAGAGTGTAGTTGGTTTCAGTTTCAACGTTAAGTCTATTATAGGTTAAAAGTTGTTAAGTTGGTTGAGAGGAACTGTTAAATTAGTATTTTGTGGATATGTTAAAAGAGCGTCGCCTCTCCCCCCCCTCTCTCTCTCTCTCTATATATATATATATATATATATATATGTATATATATACATTATATATATATACAGTGTAACCCGGATATAAGAGACCCGGATATAAGATAAACCCGGATATAAGATAGATTTTATCTGTTCCCAAATTAGAGCCATACTTACCTAAACAAAATAGACTAAACCCGGATATAAGAGAAACCAGGATATAAGAGACTTCTTCTCCGGTCCCGACAACTCTCTTATATCCGGGTTACACTGTATATATGTGTGTGTGTCTGTCTGTCTGTCTGTGTGTGTATCAGTAGTTATCATTGAATACACTTTATTTTTTAACTGGACAAAATTTCAAATATATTGACTCTAGTTAATTCTTTCTCGCTAGTGTAATTCTCTTCAGGTTTTCGACATTCAAATCAACTTCAAAAATGTAAATGCGATTTCAATCGTAATCTTTTGTCTTCTTAATTCATATTCTTTTACCGAATATTCTCCTCTTAATTTTTTTTCTCAGATTCTCATGCACTCAGTTACTCCTTGGGTCTTAAAGACTTTATCGACATTTTTTGTGGTAAAATGATTTTTAAAAAAACACATAGATGAATATATAAGGATGGATGTATGTGTGTGCAGGGGAGAGAGATCGCCTGTGTGTATTTGAGTGTGAGCGTTTGTTTTCACATACATATTTTTGTTCATATATATATATATATATATATATATGCGTGTATCTGTGTGTGTGTATGCTTGAAGGTGGGTCAATAAACCTTTGCTTTACAAAAAGTCAATCAATATTTATTTACTGTTCAACTTCGCTAGATTTTTTTATTTTCTATATTTTTCATCATTTCCTTCTTCGGAAATTGCAAATCAGACTTACAGGCCTTAAACGTTTTGTAAGACAACCACTTCGACATCAGCAATTGACAGACGAAGTATAATGACGAAAGATTTTCATTTTTTATTTTATCGACTCAAGTGCTTCTAATTATACTAAATAAACAACATTTTGGAGAGTACTGGACGCTATTTTATCAACTTATTAATATATAATATCCTTAGCTGAAATTAGATCTGTCTTTAAAGATAAATACAGTTTTGATAAACCAGGGGTGTTTCATTATTAAGATAATTTACATTATCTATCTATCTATCTATCTATCTATCTATCTATCTATCTATCTATCTATCTATCTATATATATAATGAAATGCATTAAGTCCGTCAACTACTTAACATATTTTCTGCTTATGCATTATTTTTATACATACAAATTTTATCTATAAAATAACGTATAAACAGAATATAGATATAAATATATATATATATATATTATACATTAATAGATTTAAAATATGGTTTTACCGCTACACAGTGATAACCATGTTTCAGAAATGGAAGCTAAAGCCCTTGAATTTAAACCAAAGACATTAGTTCCATTTCCTCATCAAAGCAAAATTCGCTTGATGAGGAAATGGAACTAATGTCTTTGGTTTAATAACAAAATTAAATTCAAGGGCTTTAGCTTCCATTTCTGAAACATGGTTATCACTGTGTAGCGGTAAAACCATATTTTAAATCTATTAATTTATAATATTAATGCTCTGTAAATTTAAATTTACATTGAGCACTATTGTGTAAAAATAAAAATATCTATAAGAACACCGGATTTTATCTTACTGTTCTTTCCTTTTTATTTATATATACATACATACATATATACATATATATATATATATATATATATATATATATATATATATATATATATATATGTAATATATTTTCTGATATAATATATAAATAGATAAAATATCGTATATATATATATATATATATATATATTTATATATATAATATGTAATTTTGTATAATTTTATATATCAACAAACACTTTCGAGAAAAATATCACAAACTTGTGGCGCAGTTCACCCATTAAGATTTCATCTGCCTAGACTTTGTTGACGGTGCCACGTCTACACATGCGCACGGAATGAGAGACGCAGGTTGTTTCAGAAATATCATTTCTAAAAAGTTTTCTTGTGTCACGTTTCGTTCTCTAGGTCTTCAGCGAAATAGAATTTGTTATATTGATGCGACTACACATAAGCACGAACGAGGGATGCTGGAAATGTAATCCTATGAAGTCCTGATGGATGAAAGAACTCAGAATTTTGATCAATTTACTTTCGACCAGATACCATTTCGAAAAGTATAAATCCATCACTTCTGCCTCAAGTCCGAGTTAAGTAGCAGACATGCAACCAGTCTAGAACCCTTACTATAATTTCAAAACCTGAAGAATGTTGCTCGCAGAAATGATGGCACTGTGTGCACCATTTCTCTTTTTCAATTCTCTCGAAAATGTCAAGATTCAAATTCCTGTTGAGTATTCCATCTCAAACACTGACCGCTAACGACAATGTGACTTACGCACCAACACAAGCATGATGACCCGCGCGTATCTCTATATTTATATTTGATTAGTCTGGTATAGGGACAATAATTTTGCCAGTCCGGTCATGAGTTCCCTGTTGAAGGGGCCGGAAATACTCTTATGACACCAGATACAGAGTTGCAATATACCAGTAGATCGGGCAACGTACCAAGGAAAAAATTACAAACTTCTAGCGAAATATCCATTTTCCTTAACCGGTCACTAATTTGCTCCTAAAGCACAATGTGACCACAGCCACACGTTGTCGTTCTGACAACCTTTCTGAGTTGACCCGTCCTGGGTATGACAATAAACTAAATCCGCGTCCTTGGTAAGACGATAAACTACGTCCAACGGCAAGGACTCTGTTCCGGAGGTTTTGAGGAACGTCGAACCACCTCTTAATTGCTGGTATCCCCAAGTCCGTCCTGACCCGGGGTAGTAGCACATGTTAGGGTCCCAGCTATGGGCAAATAGTTAACACCCAAACTTGGATCAAAATACTATGAAAGTGTCAAAATAGGTTTTAATACCAAAAATACTTTATAAAAAAAATATTTCCAGCAATATATTTTTGAAAAAAGATATTACCAGGAATAAAAATTTTGTCGGCATTAAATAACCCTTTGAGGTTGATATGCCGTAAAACAAACCAAACCAAACTGACTTGACGTTGTGTTGAAATATTCTCGGAGAGGTACCGTGATGAAGTTATCACTAACACCATTGTTATAGGATCAGACGAATGGATTTAGAAGTCTTTGGATGAAACGATATCTGACAAATTCGGTTTGGTCAGACGTCGGTGTTGGTGGTAACTTTTGTCAAACCGATCAAGGAAATCTACTTGGTAACAAATTTAAAGAAAGATATTGCAATATGATTACAAATCCCATTTACATCATTATAGTCACCTGAAGGCTTTGAAGCGATTTCTGTACGATCTGGATCACTTAGCGTTGAGCAATTTAATTTGCTTATATTTGTAAGGCAGCCAATTAGTTGCACCAACAGTTTTGGATTTTTGTTATATACATATGTATAAATTTCAGATAGAGTATATATGTAAATGGATATTATGAATAAAGATAAAAAAAAACGAACTATGTTAGCCGACGCTTTATCAATGTCCACAGAGGACGAAACGCATGGGTTAAAATAAGTTTTCCTTTATATATAAATTTTATAGTAATTCGTCGACAGAATGCAGTAGACGACAGTTTCATCCTATCTGGGACTCACCAGCAGTGCGCATCCACTACCGAGAAGCGAACCCAGATCGTTTCGATACATCGCGAACGTCATACCAACTGTACCACGGGACGAAGTAGACATAAACTAAACTCGATATAGCGCCGCTACTCATTAGTCCCGTTCACCGAATACCCATCCAAGTATACAGAGTTATCCAGAGTCCCCGAATAACCTGTGCCCCAAGTGCCACGACTACTATTTTGACCCTTAGCCGCTCTATCACAGAGCTTAGCTGGATCTAGCAAGATATACAATTAATTGATTTAGGGACTTAGGCTAATTTTATAGTAATTCGTCGAGCTTAGTATCCTCAACAGAATGCATTCTGTTGAGGATTCTAAGCTCGTCGAATTACCTATATATATATATATATATATATATATATATATATATATATATATATATATATATATATATATATATATATATATATAAAACTGTGCTGAACAATCTGAGTTTGGGAAGATATCGTTGACGGCGATCGATCCAATTTCTTCAGGAAAAAGTGGTATCGATAGTTTACATGAGTTTAGTCGGCACTGAACTCAGTGCTCGCGACAAATGCGCACATCCGCTATAGTAGCCGGCTTAATAAATCCCCCCCACTCTTGTCAGTCCTCCGCTCGGATTCTTTTTATGGAAGAGAGACCGTTTTATTCAGGCGTATTTTGATTGGTCAGTAAGGACTTAAAATTGTTCCACTGGCCAATAAAAATACAGTCCACTGAATAAGGATGTCACATGCGAGATGTATTCATAAGAGTGCAGAGAACTGCAGCTGTCCATTCTTGTTTAATGGTTGTCTTCTGTCAACTCAGGAAGAACCGAGTTTTCATGTTTAGACACTTTTCCAAGTTGTTCAAATGACAAAGTACTGTTGAAGGATTTGACGGCTTATTTTACAACCGTAACTGCACTATTTCTCTCAATTTCACAGAAAAGTAAATTATAGTTAGGCTCAACTGGACACCTTGTCTGTTACCTATATCTCAAGCTGATATCTCCATTTCTAAATCATTCAAACTTTTTCCAGTGATAAATTGCTTGAAAAAAACAACATTTCCCATAATACCTTGACTCTTTTGGGTTGTTCCTGCAATATTATGTCTTATGGTAATCGTTACGATGGACTCTTCGTTATGGTAGCTAGGCTTTTTGAATTTAGGTGCAGTATTAGACTAGCGATATTTCATCACTTTTCAGTGGAGCTGGCTAGATATAGCTGTAAATTCTATGCTGACAGTTTCTTTTCTCAGACTTCTCGCGCACTGAATTCTCTTCAAGCCTTCCAGCAAAATTTAAACTTTAAAAATTTAAATGAAATGTGAATCGCTATCTACACTACTCCTGTTTACCCTTTTCGCTTCACGCTCACATGTAATGTTTCTGTTCCTAATTCTTCTACACCCAATAACCCCTTGTGTCTTAGTGGCTTTACTGCCTTGCTGGGGTTGAAATCGATAATAAAAGCAAAAAAAAAGAAACAAAAAAACAAAAAAAAAGAAACAAAACCTCATAGATCATCACATATACAAACTGTTCCGTAGACATGTCTATCTTGAGAATGGGACAAGTTAGTAATAGAGTTAGAGTTGTCGTAGTGAAGTTAAAATAGTGTTAGAGGTAGCGTAGTGAAATTAGTAGCAGATTTAGAGTTATCGTAGTGAAGTTAGTATTGTTGTTAGAGGTATCGTAATGTAGTCAGTAATAGAGTTAGTGGTATCGTAGTGAAGTCAGTAATAGATTTAGAGATATCGTAGAGAGATACGCTAGGGGTTTGCGCCTGAACCTAGCGTATCTCTCTATGATTCAGGCGATTTCGAAAAGCAAAATTTTCATTCAGTTAATCGCTATGACATTTTCGATAATACTTGTTTAATTACCGGAGAGCATGTATCGTTATCATGTAAACATTTGAGAATAGCGGAAACTTAAAAAAAAAAACTCTTGCTACCAGATTTCGGATATAAGTTATATGTTGACGTCATATTTCTAACTAAAGTACATATGAATATATGTAGAAGTTCTCATATTTGTACTTCTCAGTGATGCCATTTAGATGTTGTATGAAGATACTACATTCAAATATTTTTCTTTTCTTTGCAGATAATTGTTAGTAACTTAAAATTTCTCAACCCATAATATCTCGAACAGAAGAAACTTCAACTGGAATAAAAAGGAAAAGAAATTATTTCACGTTACATCAGAAATTAAAGATTATTGAAAAATAGACGAAGATCCTAATTCTTTTTTAATTTGCAAATTAACAAACAAGGATTGCAGATTCTGAACTAAACCCTAAAACATACGCTTGAAGATGACCCACTGAATAATCTCGCTTCAGATGACTTAAAATAATGGATAAATGAAGACTCTAATGAATTACAAATAAATGCAACGGTAGAATCGCTTCAAAATGATTTGGACTGTCAGGAAATAGAGAGAGAATCAAATTCTTCCTATAATGGTGAAAATATGAAGGATAATGAAGAAGACAAGGACTCAGTGGAGAAATCTATTGAAGACGTCGACAAATTCAGGGACGAAAAAAGAATTTTTGTTTAGTAATACAGAATGTACAAATGCACGTCATTTGCAGAAATGCCTTATTTAAAAATGAAAATAAAAAAATAACTAGAACAGTGAAAAGTAATCGAAATGAGAAAATAAATAAGGAAGTTAATTGAAAACAAAGCTTATTGGGCATTAAGCATTACGAATTAATATTTACTTTCGTGAGACACTTCATTTTTCATATATTTTTTTGTTTTGTCAAGTTATATTAATATTACACATGTCACATTATATCCGAAGTTTGGATATGAGGACTTCTGTATATTAATTTTTGGTAAGCGTAATGAGCGGCTAAGAAATATTTGGTCTTAATTGACCGAACGCAATTAAAATAGCATTTTGTAAATCTTTTAAAGATATCGGAAATCGAAGTTCTCATATCTTGCTGGATTCCATGGATTAATTGATTTTTTTTGTTTTTATATAACTTATCTGCCCGTTGTGAGGTATGTAAATCGTTAACATGTTTTGGATGAGAATAATTCCTTCTTTATTAGGAGTGAATATTGCATTAAAAATTTGTGGAGAATATCAATGATTTTTCCAGACGAAATCCTACGGTTTAATCCCTACCTGGTGGGCGGGGATGAGTTCATACCTTTTCCAATGTATTTGTGTGTAAGTGAATGTAATGATATTATTCTTAATTCGGACCCTAGCCGAAAGTTTCGATTAAGCACACTAAATGTTTACCATGATGCGAAAGTTCAAAATATCCATGGCTCACACAGTTCAAAATATCCATGGCACAAAATATACATGGCTCACTCGAAATGAGAATAGAACAATAGATTTGAGCTTACTAATCGTTGAGACATATTAAACACAAGTTAATTTAGTAGAATAAATTAAAGTGATAAAAATTAATACTCTAAATAATTGGCTTATACGACGTTCTTACTGAAAATGGCGACTTTGGTAAACAAAAAATCATTGTTCTGTAATTAAATAGTAAGAATCAAAATTATTACACTAACGAATTAGTCTGTTCACTGACCATGCTAAACATTACGAACTGTCAACCAGAAGATCATTGTAGTAAAAAATAAAACACAAATCATCTGTTTATTTCTGAGATGAGGTATTGTAAGTATTTACACTATTTACATTGTTCTAACTGTTGTCCTCACCCTTATTGCTATATTCATGACATTTCTACTGTTGTAAGCTCCGGCCTTTCTCCTTTATTTAATAGACAAGGGTAAATTGTTCTAATTTCCCGCGCCATGCGTTACTTGAATATCTCAGTTTCAGTTAATTCCCTTTAGTAACACATTTTTACAAGTTTTTTAGTTATATTTAATTCATTTGAGTAACACAACTCTCCAAGTTTTTCCCCTTGATGTGGCCAGGTATTGAACTCACAACGCTTTCGATTAAATCAAGTTTTGGGTCGATCAACCAAAATACTTTATCCACTGAGCCATCGCATGAAGATGAAGATTATTACACTGAAGTATAGTTCGGCGCGATAGGTTTGCTCGTCATAACGGTACGGTAGAAGATTTTAATACTTTTACTAAGTATTGAGGGGTATCCCCTTTTCGCACAAATGGACTCACCCAAGGTATACATATACTACTACCAGTGAATATCCGAACGGTCAAGTAGGAGTCGAGACGGAACGACAGAAGTAGAGTTCAGTAGTAGTAGAGTAAGTCACACACAGAGACGGCGGCAAGCGTCACAGTTAGCGAGCACGTAGACTCAGTAAGGAGTCATACCGCGATACTTCAATACCAAGACTGTATATATATATATATTAGTGCTACTAACCCGCATTCCTGGATCTACTAACCCGGATTTCCAGTTTGTATTATTACGTTAATACATTTATTTTCCTTATCCATTCCTGGCGTTTGTTATTTTTTTTATATCGGATTCATCCTGGAATCCAGAACACTAAGTTTATTCATCATGTACGTTTTTCGGGTAAAGGGTCGGTGTTACAACTATAAATTTCTGATTGTAAATATCAGTTATCTTGCAGTTCCACTTTTGTTTCAAACTTCAACATCGCTTACATATTCCGTCCACGTTAGTGTTAGTATTCCTCAAGCGAACCATGTTTTGTCGTTAACGCAACTTAACTTTGATCTACGTTCATCAAATACGAGATGCTTCCCAGATCGTTACAATGTTAAACTCTTCAGTTCTAGGAATAATCGTTGTCATTCATTATTCCTTATTTTTCATGTTTGGCTCTTCTTTCTTACTCCATTTACATTTATGCAACTGCATTATTGAATAACCATCTACCTTGAGTGGCTCTTGAGGATTGTATTTAGAGAAAAATTAATGAAAGAAAATGATAGGTTGATAGACACGTATACAGATAGATAAAGAGATGATTCTCTTTGATTTAAACGTTATATTCTGGTGGATAGACGTATTTGAGTAGACACATTTTTAAACAGTATGAATTCGAGAGAAAGAAAATGTGCATGAAGAAACAGTTTGTAAACAAACACACGCACACGCACGCACGCACACACACACACACACACACACACACACACACACACACACACATATATATATATATATATATATATATATATATATATATATATATATATGCATATTATCATTCACTAGTAGCAGAACTCGGTGTTTCATGCACACCTCAGTCACCAGGTATCAGTGTAGACTGCCTTTTACGTAATTTAAATCTTAATAAAAATACCTGGTTAATCCAATGTCGGCTCAGTCGATATATTATACTAGAATTAAGTTTTTTGTTTTTTTAAAAAAGATATTTTGCATTTGGAGTAAAAAGGCTTCATATATATATATATATATATATAATATATTTATAATAGGTTTTATTTAAAGTTGTGGATATCAATTTTATATTAAGCATAAGGGACATTACTGTGTTGTTTTTTTTTTAATAAAAATTAAAAATATGCATAAAGAGAGAGATGAGTTGATTGTTAAGAAAGATCAGTTAACACAGTTGTTGGAGGATAAGAATGTTCTGGAAATAAATTTTAAAAAACTTCGATACTGGAGAACGAAACAAACAGAAAGATTGAGAAAGAAAGAAAGAGAAAAGGAAATAAAGAAAAAAGAAGGAAAGAAAGATATTTGAGAAAAGGGAAATTAAATTATTGACAATAAAGAAAGAAAATTATTGCATTATTGAAAGCAAATCGGAAGTGGAAAAGATCAAAAAATAAGAAATAAGCGAGAAAGAAAATATTATATTATTGGCAAAAAAGAAATAAGGAATAAAAGAAAACTTAGAAATAATAACCGTTGCAATATTTCAGTTGATTTTCCCTCTGACATCAATTTGCTAAATGTTTCACTAATATATAACACATTTTATAGTTATTTACTAAGTTAAGACTTGCACAAGATAATAATTTGTTATCAAAGAGGTAGTATTAAACCTGTCTCCAATATGAGCTTTTGAAACACTGTATTGTGGTAGACATTAATTAATGAATTTAACTAAATATAACGCATATTATATCTTAACTGCCAGTATTTTGGATATAGAGTAATTGTATAGGCATAGTTGTAAATTGAAATTATCCGAATAAATAATAATACAGCTAACGATTACGCAAAACTATACATTATTTATAAACTAATTGTTGTCTACCGATACAAACGTCTTTAATTAGTTCAGCATAACACGTGTTCAGGGTCGAATCATTCTGATTCCATTTTTATAACATTTGAAAGAAGTTAGACAGCGTCATTCCGCAAAGCATTACTTTGTAGAAAAGATTGCCAAGAAGAGGACGATTGCCAGATTAGTGCAATCCTAATCTCTCCAGGTCTATGGTTAACCATTATCTAACCTATATATCCTCATAATCTGCACTATTTACTCCCGCCTCTTACAATCGTACAACAATCTCAGTTTGGCTTACGGCCACATCACATTGAAACATCGGCTCTTGAACGATCATCGAAGTTAAAACAACATCGAGTCGGATCATTAACTGGATCCGTGACCGCTTGGGAATAACAGATGCTGTAAGCTTCGATGTGTGCGTGGAGTAATGTATAACGGCTCGCAATAGGAAGTTCCAGTTCCAGTCGGGTTCGTTATATTCAATTACACGTAAATATCCTTGGGAAAGGCATGAACCCTCTCTTCTCCCATTTTAGTATCTCTTGTATAAGTAAAATGCTTATTATCTCCCAAAATCATACAATCGAAAAACAATTTTTGGTTTTAAATAAGATTAGTAACCCATAAAAAAAATCAAAGAAAACAACACCATTTAGTCGCACATTACAATGGGTGGCTCTTGGTTCAATGAATTGGTTGAACATCTATATATAAAATTCTGTGACTTTCGTTAGTTCGTTCGTCATACCCTATAAAATAGACACACATTGACCGATCGAAACTAAATTTTGGTTATAAGTGCAAACAGACACGGCGGTAGAAAATACAGTTGGTTTTACTAGGGTGCGTATCTTAGTTCAATAAATTTTCCTTCATTTTTGGGGGCGAAAATGAAAAGTTTTATTATTTAACATACAAGATATTTCTACTATTTTAAAAACATTTTAATGATTAAAATAATAAAAACTTATTTGATATAAATGTAATATTGATTTTTTGCATGTCTTTTTTCAAGTTTTTTTTATATATACAAGAATCCAGTTTTCAGTTCGCCCTGCGTTTGCGAGAACTATAAACGCTTCAAAAAGATGAAATTTGGCCTCAGAAAGAAATATTTACGCATGACCAATTGTATGTTGCATACTCAAGAGTAAGAAATTCTAAGAATTTATTCTTCGCTATTAAAAAGGAAAAACAAGTTTCTTAAAATGTATTCTTTATTATGAAGTCCTATAAAATTAAATTAAATTAAAGAAATTATTAAACCGCAAAGTAGGGTGTTTGTTAATGTATTTTTTCAAAGAAATCAGGTTATTCAAATTACATCCAGTATTTTAACACGCTGAAGCATGTTGCCAAAAAATTCTAGTTTTTTTCCAAAACGTTCCAAAAATTACGGCGCCATTTAAAAGAAACAGTGCAGAATCGAAAATGAAAATAGTTTCAGACAAATGGAACTCATAACTTGGGAGATGTTTTCGTCCCGATTGTTGATTTGAAAGTTTAGCCACTGCATGGTCGATGTTCCTACAATCATTCCGTAGCTTCTTCTTTGTATATTCTTTTTTGTTTTGCTAGACAGTAAAATTAGTTTCATTTTTGATATTTTTAGAAGAAGATTCCTCCCCTGTTATTTTTATCTAGTTTTATTATATTATATTAGTATTTCTCTTTACAACACCAGTAATGTTTTCATCCACTGGAACAAACAGTGATATTCAAAATAAAGATATCGTTTAGTGCTTCTAAATATATTGGCAAATTTGTATGACGCCGCCTAAAGCAAGTAGCTCTAATTTTTAAAGGAGGTTTCTTTATTGTTATAAGTCAGTTTTTGACAGGCTTGAATATCAGTATGTAGGTAATTGCTGCCAATATTTTGAATTTCTTTATAAACATTTATATGTCTAGAGTTTTTAATTTGGAAAGTAAATGCTAAGCGTAGACAGTGGGATGTGTGAAAGGGTTGCCAGAAGCCAAAACGTCTTCAACTTTGAATTTGACACAACTTTATAAAAAATATTTTAAATAAGTAATGTTTTCGCTAATTGAAATTCACAAATATGTTATCTTCTTGACAGCGAATATGGATTGGAATATCAAAATTATCTAGCAATCTCGTACTTCCTTTATATTTTCCCTTCTTTCTATATTTCTCAATAATTTAAACTTCTATGTTTTTTCTTTCTTTATTAGCTATAAACTTGTTTCTTTCATCAAAAATCATTTCTTTTCGTCCTTTTATTGTTAGTCATTTCCTTTCTTTTGAATTATTTTTCTTTTTTAATCACCTTTTCTTTTCTTCTTTCTTTCTCAATGATTCATTATTTTTCCTCGGCCATAATTTCATACGTCTGTTTTTTCTTTGTTTGTTTGTTTGTTTCTTTCTTTCTTTCTTTCTTTCTTTCTTAATACTGTGATATTTTATTGTCATTCAATTATTCTTTCCTTAAACATTATTTTTTTGTTTGTTTGTTTCTTTTTTTACTTTCTTTCTTTCTTTCTTTCTTTTTTCCTTCCTTTTACATTCATTCTTTACTTTAATATTTTATTCTGTCATATAATTGTTATTTCCTTCTTTATCTAATTAATTCATTCTTTCTTTCCTTCCTTCTCAATACTTTAATATTTTAATCTATCTATCTATCTATCTATCTATCTATCTATCTATCTATTGTCATAATTTTTATTCTTTCTTTCTTTCTCAACATTTTAATATTTTATTTTTGTCATGCAAATGTTCTTTCTTTAATTCATCCTCAATACTTTATTCTAATCTATCTATCTATCTATCTATCTATCTATCTATCTATCTATCTATCTATCTATCTATCTATCTATCTAGTAAGGTAGCTAGCTAGCTCGGCAATCGGTATTGTGGGCAGACCATAGTACACGTTTATAAAGATGATGAATTTTTGCCATTTGATATTTTGTGCTGTTCTAAGCATTTTTGTATATGCCCCAACTAGTTTCGTGTTGATGATAACACTAAGAATCCATCAACCTAATCCTCATCCAAAACTGTCTATATTTGTTCTAGATTTCCTTTTGCAGTGCTGACTTTCAAAGTATTCATCATTTTAAGTACAGCGCCTGGTTTCACAATCCTGATTCCAATGTCCTTATCGAGGGCAGATTTATTGATGATTAAATAATACTATTATTTTTACTAAAATTGTTAATTACATAAATAATAATATTCACAATTTTTCTTGTTTTATTTGGCAAATCCTTTCATAATTTTTTACCACCCCGTTTCGTGTTTGTCCTGTTACCCATTCACACAAACCGGTTAAATAGGCTACCCGCTGTTTTCCGTTATTTCTCTTGTCTCCATTATGTCTCGTGAGTGTTACATTCTCTAAGCCCTCTTCCTCATTATGTGTCCCAGAATTTCAATCATTATCTCCTTTAAGGTGATTAATAGTAGTTCCTATTTCCCTTAAATCTTCCTCGATACCATTATCTCTGTATTTTATTTTCGGCATTCGTCGGTAGTATAATATCTTCGACTTTCCAAATCTTTTCTTCATCTGCCATATTGAATATTAGATATTATTTCGCAGGTCAGCACTCATTCTTTTGTTTCTGATAATATATTGTCATGTCTGTCTGATTTGATTTAGTTCCTGTAAGACAAAGTTCGGTATTTTGATACAGCTTAGAATTTTACTAGTATTTTACAGCAGTCTATTACTACACACTTCATAGTACTACATTCCCCTAGCATCGTTATAATATAGACAAAATGAAACCGTAAGTAACACAATATACGATCATGTATAATAATGAACAGTATGTATATTCTTACCTTTCTTTGTTTTTAAAATAGTCACGCTAAAGCAAACAGGTATATATCATTAAGTGAACCTTGCTTGTATCTGAACGTCCGACCTTGGAGTAAGCAAGTAAATGATATACCCAATACTTCAGAATTGTGATACTCGGACAAATTGGCAAAAGTAATTAGTAAAATTCGCAATTAAGAAATATTATAGAAGCTAATGAGAGGGTCGGGGTGTTTGAATAGGATCGTAGTTAGTGCGTAAAATTTCCCTTAAATTATATTATTTCCCTTAATTTATAACTGGATAAAGCGATCATTTTAAACGCATACTATAATAAAATACATGAAAATGAAGGCAGGAAAAAATCCAAGAAAAAGATAGCAAAAATCGTAAACAGCCGAGAAGAAGAAATCGATGGCAAAAAATTGGATAAGAAAAGGAAGAATCACTGAAATGAGATGGCAGCAAAAGAAGAGTAAACGTAGAAGAAGAAGAAAGAAAGAAAGAAAGAAAGAACGTCGAAAGAGAGTAGATGGAGACGCTGAAAGGAAGCGCATGTAATATAGAAAATATGGTGTAAACAGAACAAGAATTATGAAAAGTAAGAAGGCACGTAAGATGGAGAGAAGGAAACTGGAAACTTGTAAAGAAATTAAATGAAAAGAAAGAAGTAAAGTTAGAAGGAGTGTAAAAAGTAGAGTAAGCAGTTACAAAGAAAAATGAAGTTAGAAAATAAGAAGAAAAGTAGAAACGATAGAAAGAAAGATGGGAAGTGAGAAGACGGTAAAGGAAAACGAAAACATTTAAGAAAACGATAAGGAATTTTACGAAATATATGCAAAGAACGAAAATAGAAAATAAGTAAGAATATAGGAAGATAGAAAGCAAGCATAAATTGAAGAGAGAAAACAACACACACGGTGTGAATATCCCGCTGAATAATAAAAAAAATCCTTTGCAGATAAAGACTAAAGTGAAAAGGTATAATCATTCTTTTGAGAAATAGGAATTTGTAGTCATAAATCAGATGAATCAAGTCCACAAAGTCGCGTATATAATTATGTTATACAAGATTATCTTGCCATCAACAGAAAAAATACTGTGTAATTACCTCTATTTTCCCTGTCATATCACTTATCATTGACCCCGATGTAAGAATAACATGGGTTGAAAATGAACTCATCTATAGAAAACAAGCAAAATATAATCATACTATGCTAATCTTTATATCTGGAATCAACAATAATGTAGAAATGCTTTTATATGAAGGCACTGAACAATCTCGAATTGATAAAAATGGCAAATATCTCGATCACAATGCTGTAAAATAATTTAGATAAAGAAGGAACAATGGACTCATCATCGATTGTATGAAGACAGAATATGTTTTTCGGTAAGAAAGAAAGCCCAGGACCAAAAGCAAAATCGAAAAATTCAAATACCTAGGAACTGTTTCACAAGACGGAAAAATATGCCACCGAAATGCGAAAACTCAATGAAAGTGTAAAATGATGTTTCCAAATGCAAAGCAAAATATTAAGGAAGAGTAACATTTCATTTAGAGAGAAGCCACGTTGGAGTAATGGATAACGGCTCGGATTGAAGAATAAGAGAACCGAGTTCGTATTCCAGTCGAATCCATTATATTCACTTACGTGCTAATACCCCTGAGAAAGGAATGAATCCTCTTCTTATCCCCAGCTATGGGTAAATAGCAGGGCAGACCGGGCTCTATAGCCTTGGATGGCAATTGGTCTACCGCAGATGAAAATATCAATTAACATACCTAACATGCTTTTGTAAATGGAAGACAGAACCAGAATGATGAGAGATAGTAAAAAGACAAACATTGCTGATAGCTCTGTTCCAACAATTCAGACATTTGTACCAAAGCCCCGCCTTAACACGTACACAGGGTGAAATCATTATCATTCTCTTTGCATTAGATTAGTAAGAAGGAAGTTCCACACATAGAATTTCTTCCTGAGAATCGCTTCTTTGTGGAGCAATCTCCTGATGCTTTACCCAATTAAGACAATCAAAAGGTCTTCAAGTTCAGTTCCACACGTCATTTCTCTGCCATAATTTTCATAATTATATATTTATTTTCTCCTCTTGCCTCGATACAACAACATCAGCCAGAAATGTTCTACCTTGAGTGGCTCTTGGACTTTGCATTGTGAACTTTTAGTAAAGAAATGAGCTGATTTGTGGTACAATATAAAGAATGTGAGATTTAACAAAATGCATAGTCGAATTGAAATCACTCATTTCTACTTGTCAAGGTTGGCCGCTGCATGGGAAAGAGATTAATTTTCTTAATTATTACTGAATAATCCATTAACCGTCATAACATGCCCAAATCGGTAATTTCCTTCCGTGAAGGGACTGAGGTTTCATGATTTTCTGAAGGTTATTAATCACGTAAAATGAACATAAACATCCACTGGCACGGCAAGTCAATTCTACTTTCCCTTGACTATGAAACGATAGTCGAATCATGAAATAACATATACGTAAATGTGCTTCAAGCTATTATTTTGATTAAAATTTAATCTTTCTACTGTAGACACTAAAATATCTACATCTAATCTGATGGAATAATCAGATTGTGTTAGAAGGAGATGAAACCATTGCTCATGTAATATGCGAATGCCCCGAGACAAGAAAGAAGAAAACGTAGGTATGAATGGCTCGGTAGAATGAGCCATTGTTATCGGTATAAACAACAAGGAATTGACCATACAAATGTATGAACAAAAAATAGACACAGAAGCAACAGAATTCAGCACTCAAATGATACAGCTAATATTCTCAGTTTATTTTATTCGCCGTGTCCGATTAGGGCATTAGCGATGAACGCTCTCCACAAGTTTCTGTTCTTTGTAGGTATTAATACATTTTGTCATATTTATTATCTCTCCTAAACCCTGTTTCGCCATCCATTTACATAAACTCTGTTTCCTTCAATCCGTCCTGTGAGTATCAAATTTTCCAAGCTAGATAGGTACTATCAGAAATATAAGGCTCTTTTGCCATCTTCCTCATGCGTCTTCGTGGATTTCTCTTTACTCACTTCTTTAATGTCTTTCGTCGTACGAACTGGTGCATTTTATAATCCTGATCGTCTATTTTTTTTTACTTCCATATGACGTGTTCCGCCATGACGTTGGCGATGATGAATTTCCACAATTCATTGTCTGTTGTAGGTCTTAATAAATTTATTCTTTTTGTTATATCTCCTAAGCCATGTTCTGCCATCCATTTACACAAGCGATCTAGGTAAGTCATACGTTGTTTAGATCTGTCCCTCTTGCCTTTTATCTGTCCTGTGAGTATCTAATTTTCTAGGCCCTAAATATCAGGGATTATCCACTTCTTTTGCCATCTTCACTACGCGATTTCGTGGATTTCTCTTTGGCCCCTTCTTGTCGAATTCAATGACTGGTGGTAAGAACAGCATAGTTTCTTCCATAGAATTCTATTTAGTGAGTTTTTCTCCACATGTGTTTTTTTTTCAAACATTAAAAACATTTTCAATGCAACAAATTGATCACAATTGTTTGAGTTTAATTAAATTTAAATAAGACAAAAGAAGGATAAGAAGGCTTATTCCAATTTAGAAAGCATTTTTGTACGAATTGGACTGCTTCGATTTATCTTTAGATAATTGGTGAATTTTTATGTTTAAAGAATGGTTCAATATTTGTACTTTGATTTCTTTCATTTATTATGTTAATTTACTTATCACATGCTAAAGTAATATAAAATAGTTAATGAGGCATATTTAATAAATTTGCATTCAATATTATGTATAAAATCATCTCAACTGCTTTATACGACATAATATTTGCTATTTATTCATATAAATTCAATAAAAATACAGCGTAATTTACGGAATATGTTTCTGTGAATGGATGGCGGAACAGAAAAAGAGGGGCGATAAAGGCAAAGAGAACAAGAAAGGATACGAACTTATGGATAATTATCTACCAACATACTTAGAGTATGAAAATAGAAATTAAATACATTTAATATTATTGTTCAAATTTCAGCTCTAAAAAAGGAAATAATGTGTAAAACCTGTACATACATTTGAATAAATGCTTTATTAAAGTTTATGCTTATTTATATTTTTAAAATTACTATTTTAAAAAGTCTTCAGTGAGAGAACGGTCGTTTTATTGTCAGCAATAAGACTGCAGCAAAAATATGTTTTCGTCATTTTAAAGTTTCATTTCCTCATTGAAAGTCCCCAGTCCAAAACCACAAGTATATCTTATATATCAATATCTCCTATACCTAAGAGCAATTTGCTTAAAAAAAGACTTTACTGAAGTGACAAGTTCAAGGGAAAATTATTGATATCAGATGTAGTAATCGATTATATCAAACGTACAATTTTCACCGAATCATGGCAAGAACACCAAATCATATTATCACAAATATGAGGAAGAATCTGAATTAGTTCATTTCTATCTAGCAACAGATCGCAGAGAAAAACTGAAAGGAATTAACCAACATATCTGGTAATAGACAGAAATCCCGGTAGACATATACCAGTGAACAAGTCCCAGTGGACAAATCCCAATGGACAAAATTCCGGTGGACAAAATCTCAGCTTCTTATCCTAAACGGGGACGAAATCCAAGTTTCTTAAATATAAGTCTTATATATAAAAATAAACAAATTTAACATTGACAATTAGATAAACTATTAATTGAAACTTTAATGCCAAATTCAAATAATAATAATAATAATAATAATAATAATAATAATAATAATAATAAGAAGAAGAAGAAGAAGAAGAAGAAAAGAGAAGAAACTTTATTCAGTAATAAAGGAAACCAACAAATTTAAAAGGGACTTCCAAGTAGGTGAAGAAGTGCAAATAAACCAAAGTACATCTACTGCAGCAGTAAAGAACTGAAAATAGAAAGCAAATGCAATGTAATAAATGCAGAAACGATTGCAAAATTACCTCTTCATCGTCTATACTCTTCCCGTAACAAACAACACTATTTTGACACATCTGTAGACATCGTTGTTTACGTAGTGCAGGGTGAACGCTGAAACAAAAAATGTTATCCTTGCTGCACCTAACAAATGCTTACAAACTAGAAATCACCAAACAGACATACTGAAAAAAATTGATGGCCCCAAATGCATATTCTGTGATAAGCATCCAGAAAACAATTGACACTTTTACATCAGGTGGCACTGTGTTTACACTAGCTGAATATAAAACTCGGTATGTTAGAGTGGAGCAATATCTGCACTGGAAAATATGCAATTTTTACGGGAGGGAAAGTACGAGAAACTAGTATGAACTTAAGCCAGACCCGGTTACAGAGATAGGGTCTGTAACAACTTTACGGAACTTTACACATAGACAGAACAATCAAAGTTAATCGATCAGACATTGGGATCAAAGAGCACAAGAACAGAATGGACTTATTTATTGGCATGGCAGTCTCAGCGTATTTTAATGTATTTTAAAACAAAACTATCAAAATACAAGGATTTCGAAGTGGAAATCTCAAATATGTGGCACATGAATACATAAATAATTCCAGTTTAGTGGGAGCCCTCAGATGGGTTGTAAAATGGTTCGATACACTCATTGAAGGGATTCATGTTAGTCCAGGAATTAAAGGAATACCAGAAATTCTATTCAAAAATACAGTTCAACATTACGAACAGCTTTATGTATGTAAAATGTGTGTGGTCTGTGTTTTTTGTTTTACAAAAATGATCATTGGAAATGTCATGAAGCCATTTCTGATTTTAGGTCTCTGGTTGGGACCCGGTAGGAAACAACAGAAATCAAAGGAAATAATAATAATATCCCAATATATACACACCAATGTTAACTTGAAACAAATACATTATCCAGTATATAAAATTATTTCACAACCACAAATCTATGCCCCATTCTGTTTAAATACTTATTAATGATCACTTGAACCGAATGTATTCTCCAACGCCACGCTCTCAAATGAGGATATGTTATCTTAATATAAAATGATAATAAGCGAATGGCCTTTGTACTTAGTGTTATTAATTAATCTCATATGAGACTGGAATTTTGTTCACTTTTGGGATAACAGATTGGGATTTTGTCCGCTGGGAATTTGTCCATAGGGATTTTATCCACTGAGTTTTTGTCATGGATTCGTGATAAATCACTTCACAAACTGATTGAAAGGATGAGAATCCGAGGCTAAATTAAAATCACCCAGACGAAATCACTGCGAAAACAACTGAGAAAAATGAGAGACTTGTTTTAACACAATCTCCAGGGATAACTGCGAGACACCAAATGAAAACATGTAAATACATGAAAAAACATTTTTTTTAAAAAAATACTCTGACCAATTCTTTTCTAAGACCCGAAGAAGCTTTTGTTTTAAAAAAATGTTTCAAATTGACAAAAAATGTCTATACTGTTTTGGATTCTTTTTCCGGGCCGACGTATATCAAGTACGTTAAAAGTAACTGGAAACACAGAAACCATAGAAGAGTTCATATAAATAATCTTTATATTAATAATAAATGACATTCAGAAAGTCCGTTGATTTTTATTCCTCCTTGTTATTCCTAATTTACTTTTGTTTAAGCATTCTTCGATCTTTACTGCAAAAAATATATTCGATTTCAATGCAGTGGCGCTTTCCAGAACATTATATAACACAAGTTGTTCAGAAGGCTTCATTAGAAAAACTAGTCCAGGTAACTAAGCAAGTACGCGAACATGATTGGCAAATTACAGATGAGTTATGATCGCCCATGTTCTGAGGGATTTAGCATATGAAATTAGTAAGTAAACACATTTGATATCGTTTTAATAATTTGAGCTATAAAGCAAAATTATTAATTAAAAGCCTGTCCATATGGTTAATTGTAATTGATGTTTATTTTTATTTTAAAAATTTATATTTGAAAGAGATATTACTGAGATGTAGCACCCAAGAAAATAAAATTAAAAAAAAACGATTTCGTCATTTTCAGGTTTGGTTTTAGAAGATAAAATCTGACATGCAAAACAGCACAAGTGTCTCTAGATTTACATTATAATTAAAAGAGTTTTGGTCCTACCAAAACTTATGCTAAGTAAGTAATTGGTTTAAAATGAATCTATCGATATCAGGTTAAGTAATCGAAGATAAAGTCAACATGCATTACTTGATATATACATATTTTTGCTGGCAACAGAAATTAAAGACAATTGATAAAATAATATGAAAACGACTGTCATTTCTTCTCTTGCAGAGGGAAAACGGTTTAACCCTAATTTAAATGGTCTCGAGAATTCTCAAATGGAAATCAGAATGTGCCTTTCTGATTATGGTGGAAAATTGCCTGGAGAAAGCCGAGACAGAGATCGTATTATTGTGCGCATACTTTGTCCCCGAATGGCTCTGAAGTGCGAGTATCAAGTTATTTCTTTTTTTTGTAGGTATATTTTTCGATCTACCAATTTATTTATATAATTTTTTTCTTATTCTTGCTGCTCCCGTACTTTTCAATATATATATATATATATATATATATATATATATATATATATATATATATATACTAGAAGGATGGCTTGGCGTTGCCTGTGCTTCATTCAAAAATCGTACGACTCATACAGCAATCGTTATCAATTGACTTAATATATTTTTGCCGTTCCTTGCCTTTAAAGGAGTGCCCTTTGCAGTGCTAATGTTGCTACATACCTTACTTCTTGCCTATCTCACACTGCGAATTTTTTCTAAGTTCTATACTAAACATTGAATCTGTTACGAAAAAAGAACTAAACAAAATGAACACAAAATATCAGCTTTAAAAAAGGACTCGTAACTGGAAAAACCGAATGAAAAAAGAATGTTAACAACAAATATCTTTTCACACCCAACCCAGTTCTGCGGAATCAGAATTAACGTTGAGTTTAAGCAAGCGAATGAGCCAATTGGAGTAAAGTGACATGCAGATTAAAATTTTTCGCACTCATGACGAATGCGGGTATCGATTTTTTTTGCATGCTAGCATGCTAGTTAACATTCGTGTCAGTCAGCTGTTGGCTCTCACGCTGGCCAATAAAATCTTCCTGCCTATTCGTGGCAACCAGCTATAGGCTCTCACTCTGGCCAGTAGAAAATGGCCGCAGACTACATGAAAATTACCGTAGAAGCATTAAAAAATCGATTATTTTCACTATCGATGGGAGTTAGGAAATGAAAAGTCGGTCTTGGCCTTCTACTAAGATGGAGCATGTGCATGTAAATTTCGGTGCAAATCTGTCGAAAATTGCGGCCGTGCATTCGTTACACACACACACACACACACACACATATCCTGCCTTTTATATATATATATATATATATATATATATATATATATATATATATATATATATATATGTATGTATGTATGTATGTATGTATGTATGTATATTTATATATACTTTGGAAACATGTTTGACACACTTTTCATACAATGTATTTTCTTGAAATGTTGAAGATAAAAAAATAAAGTAAAATCTATAAATGATTTTTTTAAATCAAATACGAGCAGGAATCTGAAATATTTTCTTCCTGATTTTTTATTTTTTATTTTTCGTGAGGGGCATTTCAGCAAAAAAAAAACAAAAACAAAAAAAAAAAAACACTATTAATGTATGTGGACCATCGCGACGGGAATATTATACTCATAATAAAATAATAGTATATCTATATAATTCCGCTATTAATAATAATTAATTATAATAAATACAATATCATCAACAGAACGATACTTTCTGCTCATGTGTTCTCATCACCACGCAAAGATGGCTGACTCTCATGTGCATGCGCATGCATAGTTTTTCAAACTGCTAAATATTTGTAGGCGTTTGTTTGAAACATATGGAGTTGAAAGCGTACTCCTAATTTCTTTAAAATTAAATTCTCGAAAACTTCGTAAGGTTTCGCTCTTCAGAGATCTGCCGTTTTTTTCTTCACGTTTCTTCTCCACTTCCTCTTGACCCACCCGTGTCGATTTCCAGTAATGGCGGAAACGCCCTTCTTTGATTCAATACCTTTCTTTGACGTGATGTTGTTAGGACGGAAGTAAAGTTGGAGGTTTTCTGTCCTTTAAAATTTCTGAATTAGCCGATATCATCGAAAAAAAAAAACAGAGAAAAATAGATAGGATTACCGAAGACATTATTTATATTTGTATCATTTTTTTTATTAAATTCTTTTTAATATATGCTTGTAGACGCTTACTTCTAATATTTTCATTGCCATCAGATAACCGCTTGAAGAATAATTACATTCTTAGACACTATTTAGACCGTATAACATCAAAACATCGGTTCTCTTTATATTAATGGTCAAGCTAAGAACTTACTCATATATTTAGCAAGTGCCTATGCATATGACGCATCAGTATATTGGTGCACTTTCACGTTTCTAGGTGACTATAGCCAAACAGCTGATCTTTCTTCTGACCAAGCTGTAACAGCTCAATGGGGGTGGAGAAATCCTTGTAATATTCAATACATAAAAAAAATCAAACCAATACTGTTTCATTATCATCGGGCCGAAGACTGGATTTCGCCTATAATGATGAATGACTATTCTCTCAAAGAGGCTCCTTAGTGCCAATGCCTATTGAGACACGCCAGACGTCAAGTGGAACTCATATATAAGAACCGTCGGTAAAGATGCTAGACACTGTTAGGTTCCTTTACATTTCTGGAGAGTACCTGATCACTTCTGCTTTGATCTAAATTTACACGAGCCAACTTAGTCAAATAAATCCTCACATTTTTTAAAATCATTTCACCCCAAGCAAGGCAATAATTCCATTAAGATGCAAGAGGTTACAGTGAGTGAAAAAGAATAAGGAAACTTTATTGCAGAGAAAAGACTATTAGAGAACACGATTCAGGAAAAACAGAAAATGAAGTTGCATTAATATTTTGTAGAACATAAGTGGCCGGGAAGGAAGAAACTGAAAGAGAGATCAACAGGCGGGAAATCCGAGAAAAGTATATATTCGATTAGAACTGACACTTACATCTATCTCGTTCAATATTAAACTGATGAGACATAGTAACCAATCTAACAGTACGCTTAAATTGATTCAGCCGACGTATCAAGGAGGAGGTCTCTTTAAAACACTTGTCAGAAAAATACTTATAGAAAAAACAGAATCACCATGGCAATTCAAAAGGCTTTACACACGGCCTTGTCGATGATGGATCATTTTCGATGCTACAACCCCTTTCCCGGAGTCAAAAATGGCAAATAAAGCGTTATTCTATTGCAAATGTACAAAGGAGCTTCATTTGTTAGTTCGACTAGCTCCGAGCGTAAGATCAAGCACACAACATGCCGTGCACATTGTTAGGAACCCTTTTTTATTCCCTCCGTATTCAATAAGAATAGTTTGTGCAACAGCCTAACGTGTGGATACTTCCAAGATCACTGCAATCATCACTTGTCCAAGTATAGGAAACTTCCTTGACCGCCATCATCATGGCTGATCTTCAACTCCAGGATTGCTTTACACTGTGCCTTCTTGGCCTCACGTTTTCAATTGACTCGAAGTCGAACAACTACAATACAAATCAGTAGCTCCAACTACTGCAATGAAAGTTGGTTCATTGTGTTGTGCCAGAAGGTTATTCTCGCCAGAATCCATCTTTCACATTTACAAATCTAAAATTCGTCCGTGCTTTGAATACTGTTGGCCTATCTGGTCCGGTTCCCCTTTTGTTCATCTCTAGGTTATTAAAAAATTCCAAAGAAGAATCTCCAATGTAATTGATCCTCACTTGGCATCTCGATTTCAGTCACTTTCTCACCGACGTGATGTGGCTTCCCTCTGACTTTTCTACGAATATTTTAATGGGAACTGCTCTGACGAGATTTTTCCCTGGTGCATCGACGATATGAATTTAAGCGTGCTACTAGATTTGTATATCGATTCCAACCATTTCCTCTTGAAATAGTTAAATATAACTACCACTTCTACTCCAACAGCTTATGACCATATCACGTTGAATCATTGGTTCTCGTCTGATTCACGAAGTTAAGCATAAAGCTTGGTCAGAACCTAGATGAGTAAACTCTTAGGAATACCAGCAGCTGTAAGTTTGGGTCTGTTGGCTGTGTAATGGATAATGGCTCGGAATTGTTAATTCTAGTCGTGTTCCTTACATTCAATTACGGGAAAATACCCTCGTATTAATCTACACTCTTCTCCTCCAGTTATGGGGTAACTAGTAGGTATTATATATGGAAATCATTCTTATCTCCACAAATTGTTAACACAATATTCACTCGCCAAAAAATCTTACTATCGAAAATATATTTAGGTTTTAATAATCTGCAAGTGGTTGATAAACCGTAAATAAACCCAATCAATAAATACAAAAACAAACTAGATAATAGAAAATGAAGAGAATCAAATTCTCCTTATATGTCCAACGGTCGAAATTTCATGCTTTATTCGTTCGATGTTATTAGAGGCATTTCCTTTTAAATCAACCATCCATCCATCCTCCTATCTGTGGAACTCCCTTCCCCTTACTTGCTTTCCCGATGACTACAATCTTCAAATATTCAAGTGTAATGTCAATCGACATCTGAGATCTTGAGCTTGTTCCCCATCCTTCTCTGTATCATCATTCTCAAACGCGCCTCTACCCCTTGCGTGCTAGTGGCACACTCGCCTTGCTTGGGGTGAACTGCCTTCAGAAAAAAAAATCCCTAAATTCATTCAATGAATTTGGAATGTGATGAAACATGTCAGTGTGAAGATACTTATAAATTAACTATATTAGTATATATCTGTTTAAATTATTATAGAAGATGGATTAAACAAGCAAGATTTTAGCCACACAGTGCTTTATATCTAAAGAAAGCTATTTATGTGAGTAGATGAATCGGCAATCCCTGTTCAAATTCCGACCATGGATTTTGAATCCGGATTCACTTCCGAATTAAAGCACGAATCCATTTTTCACAACCAGTTATGCTTTCCCCCTGAAGCGCTGTTAAAATCATTTGACCTCAATCAAGGAGGGGATTCCATTAGTATGCAGGGAGTTACAGGAAGTGAAAATGAGAGAAAATACTAAGTCTGGGGAGGATTGAAGAAAAGGATAAAAAATGAACGGGAATAAAAAAAACAAAAAACAATAACGATTGAAGTTGCATTTAATTTTTTGAAGCAAGGAAACGGAAACGAATTCTACAGGAAGGAAATGCGAGAAAAGAAAATGTTGGAGTTGAAGGGCGGTTCCCTTAAACGCTGTCAATATTAAATGGGGGTGGGCAACTACAGGATTTGGACGAAATAATTGAAACACTTGTTAAATTCAAAGAAAATTTATTTAATATGGAATTGGATCTCCTTTACCCTCACAGACAGCTTTAATACGTCTAGAAATGGAATCATACAGCTTCCTGACTTCATCCAGAGGAATATTCAGTCATTCTTCCATTAAAACCTTCTCCAGCTCTTTACGACACGACGATGGAGGATAGCGGCTCCTAACTTGCTGCTCAAAAATGCACCACAAATGTTCAATAATATTGCTAGCTGGGGATTGGGGAGGGCACTCTATGTGTTCTAGCACACTTTAATGCTCTTCATGCCAATTCTTAACTACTCGAGCGGTATGTATTGGAGCATTATCGTCTTGGAAGATGCAGTCACCATCAGGGAATAAAGTCTTGGTCATTGGATGAACATGATCCCCCAAAAGGTTCAGGTAATCTTGCTGTTGAATCTACCATGCAGGGCAACTATTGGACTGAAACATTTCCATGCTATGGTGGCCCAAACTATCACTGATCCACCTCCATGCTTCACTGTTGGAAGAAGGCAGTCAAGTTTGTAAGCTTCTTTGCGCTGCCTCCACACATAATCTCGCCCTGAATTTGGGAAAAGAGAAAAACTGGACTTGTTTGAGAATATGACTTGCTTCCATTTGTCTGCAGACCAGGCATTGTGATCGCTGCACCACTTCTTTTTGAATGTTGCGAGTGGAGAGAAGAGGTTTCCTCACGGAGGCTCTTCCGTGATATGCAGCTTATGGAGCTCACAGCGAACAGTTTTAGTAGAAACTGAACTATTCAGATGATTGTTCAACTCAACAGTCACGTTGGCCGCATTTTTCCGATGATTTTTTTGCCACATTGCGTTTCAATGCACGTCAGTCCCTGTCAGTAAGTTTTCAAATCCGGCCCAAATTGCTACGGTTGCTAGGGGTTTTGCCCTGTTTCTCGAATTGCATCATAGTTCTTTATATGGTAGCACTTGAAGAACCCAACAGTTTAGCAACCTTAGTGATCGAGGCTCCTGCCATGCGAGCTCCAACAATTTGCCTTTTTTCGAACTCGGTGTGGTCACGCATTTAGCTTACATTTTACTAAATTCTATATATACTGTAATTACGAAATTTTAGTTAAAATACTTAATATACTAGGTCTTTGAAATATAGGAGTGGAATTTGCAACTGTCCCAACTATTTTGTCCAACCCCTGTATATGTTAGTCTAGTAGCATGATTGAATGCATGTAGCCAATGCACCAGAGAAAAAAATTATTCAGAGCAGTTGCCATGACAATATTTTTAGAAACAACAGTGGGAAGCCACGCCTTGTTGGTGAGAAAGAGACTGAAGTCGAGATGCCAGATCAGGATCAATTACATTGCTGGTCCTTCTTTAGATTTTAGCACGAACCTCGAGATGAATAGCAAGAGCACCAGCAGTTGACTGGACTTTTAAACCTTGGGTATCAGCCAGTCTAAAAGAAGAACTGCTTCATTCCATACCGTCAAGAAGGCAACGGGAACGCACTTCACAATATTTCCCAAAACGTCATGTCATTTATTCATAATTAGAGTTATACTCGCCTTTGTGCCTTGGGAATGGCAGGTATCAATTTCACTAATCCCAGATATAGGTTAAATAGCAGGTTAGATTTCTTTCTCTAGCCTTGACTGAACTCGAAACCGTCTAGAAACAGCAGGAACCCACTCGACTCTATTTCATAAGAAGACATAAATTTTTAAGATAAATAAAATAAATCTGAAGAGAACCGTAATGATTTAAATTCTGAAAATACATGGTGTAAAAATCTATATATTTTTTCGGCAAACAGTTTAACACATTGACTGCAAACCATATGAGACAGTTAATACCAGGTTTTATTATGACGCCGACTACGTTATCACGTGTTTGTTTTTTCCTGATACGTTTTCATCTGCGGGTGCCGATAACATATTTATTCGTTTATTTGGCGTGGAAACAATGTTAAGTAATCGGTTGAAGGGATAAATTAACTAATAATTATTATTTTTTTAATTTATTGGTGAAGTTGGCTCTTACAACGTTGGCGTTAGAATTCCGTATTCATAATTGACCTCTGACACTCAACGTGTTAAAAAGGACAAAATAAAAGAAATCACTAATCTGTGTGTGGGTAGTATAACGGTTATCTGCAAGTAAAGCGGAATCATCAAGCCTTGTTTAATTTCTAGCCAAGTCTGCCACATTCACTTCGCCATCTAAAAAGAAGCGAATTTATTCTAGACACCGATATAGATTAAATTGCAGGGTAGACTGGATTACCTAGCCTTAATCGTAATCAACTCCAGGAGAAAGACGAGTCTGAATTGAAAACCGTGAAGAAAGCAACGGTAAAACACTCTAACATCTTTCCTTGAACTTACGGCAACTGGTTGTCGTCACTCGCATGTATCCGAGCATGGAGATCGTCATTATCTCACTGCACCATTTTAACCTCTTTTGAATGTTGCGAGTGAATATGCAGCCTTATGGAGCTCACAGGGAATAGCTTTAGTAGAAAACTTTTCCCCGCCCACCTTTGATGGCGGTGGAGGAGATGGTTTTGAAGGCCCAGCCTACCCCAGAAGAGTCGTAAGAAGGAGCCACAGAGGTGTGTGGGCTAATCGTTCCCGCCTGACAGCACGTACCAGATTCTCTTCATGTTGATGTTTGGACTCGAAGGTCCCTACTTCGGATGATCCTTCACCAGGAAAACCGATCTGCAGCAAAGGTTTCCCATGTCGCAGTGTCCATATTGGCGTGTGTCAGGGATGTCTTCAACGGATCCTTGAGTCGTCATTTTGGCTCTCCAAGTAGCCACTTGCCTCTGGCTAGTTCTCCAAACAGGATGATACGTGGGTATCGAGTCGGGCGCATTCTGGACACGTTGCCCACCCAGTGGAGGCGATGTTGAAAAATGCTTGTCTCGATAATGAGGAGAGACGTCCGAGACAGGATATTCGTTGTTGCTGATGTGGTGCTTCCAACTGATGCGAAGAATTCTTCGTAGTTCCGTTTTTCTGGAACCGCTCCAGATGTTTGATGTTCGGACGATATGGCCTCACCATAAAACCAAAATCAGGGTCTTCTGGGCCGCGTTCCTCACCACTATTTTCCACGCTTGCGAGACCTCACGTTTCGCAATAGGTATGGTAATAAAGAGAATTTGCGGAGAGCCATGATCTTAACTTGTTATAGTCGGTAATTAAAGATTTGAAAAATATTCTGTCCTTACGAACTTAAGATTAAAAATAGCGTTCTCTCCGTAGACATTTTTGACCAACTCAAGAACCCATAACACTATGTCTTTAGACAAAATAGAACTACTAACTCAAACTCTTGCCTCTTTAATTTCTACAATAAATACTCCACAGATCGAAAATTGCTGCAATAAAAAAACATTTGCATTCCGAGATCTATTCATCGCCACTTCACACGGATTGTTTCTGAAAGAATTAGATACGATCAAACAGCACTCATTAACTGATTCCTTAATTATATTGTTGTTGAACAAATAATCACTCTAAATAAAATTAAACGAAATGTTAATCCACCCAATAATCATACAAAATTTTAATACAATTAATTTATTTTATCATTACACCTGCACCTTAATTATAGACAAGACGGCTTATCATACATAGGATTATTTCCGCCAAACTAAATAATTACTTCCTATAGACAATTAAAATTATCGAATCTTTATCGTCTCTAATAACATCGGCCCTACAAAATTCTCACTATACAAAACCTATGTAATAAAATATTACATAATTTAAACAAGAGATTTCAACTCTAAACAGAATACTTTTTTATGTTGGTTATATTGCCACAACACTCACAGAAATTAACTTGCGACTTATCCAACGAAACTACAATAAGATCACATCCTAATATATCATTACTTTTCATCAATATAATATTCATAATAATAGTCGATAATATTTTTAAATTATGGAAACAATGATCTGAAATTGGAATGAAAGCATATATTGCCCATGTCTTGAAAACATCATAAAAGATATGGAATTCGTAAATACGAAACACTTCAAATATCTCACTGTATGGATAAGTGATACTAATTCTAGTATAGGAAATAAGGAAATTTAAAAATTAATGTGCGTGTATGTGTGTGTGCGTTTGTGTGTGTGCGTATGTGTGTGTAAAATTTCAGATATAACAAAAATACATCTTTAAAATTACAATATGAATACTGAGAAAAGGAAAGCTTAAAGACCATCAAAGATAAATATTCCTTTTATCTTTATTCAAACACACACACACACTTAGAAACAAACACATACTTATAAATATATGCATATATAAATGAGTTTATATATATATATATATATATATATATATATATATATATATATATATATATATATATATATATATAAAAGTGAACATAGAAGTCAACACTTAGAGGCGACAGTCTGTTTCATGCTAGATGCAATCATCAGGCAACGATTGCATCTAGCATGAAACAGACTGTCGCCTCTAAGTGTTGACTTCTATGTTCACTTTTATATTTACACACGCTCTATCTCTGATATTGAGCACTTTATCCCATAAATATACAGCACTTTAAGACTATATTTCTTCATATATATATATACACACACACACACACATTTATTTATATACATATATATGTGTGTGCGTGTATATATATATATATATATATATATATATATATATATATATATATATATATATATTGTGTGTATATGTATATTGTGTATTTGACAATAAAGATATGGTTGAGTATAAATTGCCTGAAGGTCAAAGAAACAATTTATTTCTAAAATGAATAAATTTTAATAGTAATTATTACGAATTAACTCATGAAGTTGACAATATATACAACAAATATTAATAAGAATTGCGATGAAATTTGGAGTTTATTTTTCTATTCTGTTAAGTTTAAACCTTTAAATGATCTCTATTTGTGCAAAGAAATGAACGCACCAAAAACATAATAATTAAAATAAGATCGTTCTCTGAATAAACGCTTTGCGTACTTGAAATTAATTACTTACCATTGAGATATGACTACAGTACAAAAATCATATCTCATAGCGATTTTCCAAGCGTAGCTTAGATGTGGTACAAGGCCTAAAATATGGGCCACCCAGTGAGGATCGAACTCACTACTCATTCGTAATTGCTTTAGAGAAACAAATTTGCTAACCACTACACCGCCTCAGGTGCCGAAATCATGAATAATAGTGATTCTCTAAGCATAGTTTAGATGCAGTACACAGTGAAGATCGATCACGCTACTCAGTAATAATCTAGCGAGATAGGTTTGCAAACCATTACACCACATCGATGTGACCACAATATATCCGATAGGTTAAAATGCTATACTTGTCGGTCTATGCAGAGAGGACAGAAAACCAGAACTCATATATATATATATATATATATATATATGAAGAAATATAGTCTTAAAGTGTGCTATATTTATGGGATAAAGTGCTCAATATCAGAGCTAGAGAGTGTGTAAATATCAAAATGAACATAGAAGTCAAGACTTAGAGGCGACAGTCTGTTTCATGCTAGATGCAATCATCGAACTCGTGGCCCGTTGATTGCATCTAGCATGAAACAGACTGTCGCCTCTAAGTGTTGACTTCTGTGTTCACTTTTATATATATATATATATATATATATATATATATATATATATATATATATATATATATATATATAATTTATATTTTATGTTTTCTTATCGTTGGTCTTAAATAAAAGCGCGCAAGCAGGCACGCCCATATATATATATATATATATATATATATGGGCGTGCCTGCTTGCGCGCTTTTATTTAAGACCAACGATAAGAAAACATAAAATATAAATTCTGGCTGACGCAACAACATCGGACCCGTTACGATCGCCTGGTAAGTACCTTGATGATTAGCAACTTTGGAATAGAGGTGCTGTAAGCTTGAATGTGCGGTTAGTGTAATGGATGATGAACCGAAATTGTTAATCAGAGACCCGAGTTCCAACTGCCGTTGGGTTCGTTATATTCGCTTAGACACAACTACTCTTGGGAAAGGCATGAATACACCTTTACTCTGCCAGCTATGTGTTAATTAGTAAAACTTGTGTCATTAAATCATTATTATCTCCCAACCCAAACAATACATCTTACAATGTAAAAATATAATCTGGTTTTAAATCCCTTGCAAATGGTTACAAATATATATATATATATATATATATATATATATATATATATATATATATATATATATGTATAGGCAGCATCTTTAGACAAGTTGTGTCTACTATTGAATAAATTGAACAAGTTTTGGATACTAAGAAGCTTGTTCGTGAATAAGAGAGGATCATATTTAAAATAAGTAGACAAAAAAACTGGATAAGAAGATTGCTGTTTTAATCGGCAAATATTCGTCGAAACATATCCACTACGGTGTTTTTCTAGTGACGAGGGTGGCATGACTTCCACTAGAATTGAAAGAAAAGTACTGGCAATGGTTGGATAAAACTACTTGTAGGGTTAAAAGCTATTTCGCACAAAATTTCCTTCGCTCACTGCATTGTGGATACCCTTATCTTGACTAAATCTAGAGGCGATATCCTTAAAGAAATTAATGTTGCATCTGCGCAAAGTCAGACTCCAACCAGTATATAGTAGCTTTGTACGATGCCGTACAGCTGCTGTTTCTCTAAAGCTTTCCTTGCCATTGGAGGTCATCTGGTCAGAGCTATTCGTGTCGGACTTTCCTCATAGCACTGTAATCTTTATTTTTCTACCAAGGCAATGTACAAATGGAGATGCCATCGTCGAAAACGACGTTATCCCCCTGCTTTAATGACTGATTGCTAAAGTTAGATAAAACCCTTTAATTGATGTAAATCCCATTTCTACTTATAATTACAGCAAAGAAACTGATCTCGTCACTCTTTCTGTAAACTGTTTCTAACTGACTTGCGAGGTACTTGATTCTAATTTTTCCCCATTCGACAAGCGAGTATATTCAATAATCCTATATAGTGCCTACGCTTCAATAGATGAATAATGGCAGTTAAACATAATTTTTATCTGGAATACCACAGAATTGTCAGAATGCAGCCTTTATTTCTTCGCCTACTTCACGAGTAAAAAACTTGTACAGAATCATTTTGTATGTTTTTAAGTATAACTATTGATGGTAATCTTTCCGTAACCTCAGTCAGTTATGTGCCATACGTGATAAACGCTTGGGCGATCATGTATCTTTGGATACATGACTGACAAGGCAGATTTTTTTCCGGCAGAAGATTGCCATTTCTTTCTGCGGTAGACCAGTTGCCATCCAAGGCTATAGGACCCGGTCTGTCCTGCTATTTACCCATAGCTGGAGGGGGAAGAAGTGGATTCATACCTTTTTCAAGTGTATTAGCATGTAAGTGAATGTAATGGATTCGACTATAATTCGAACTCGGCTCCCCGATTCCCCAATCCGAGCCGCTATCCATTACTCCACCGTGCCTACAAACTGGTTTTTCTAAAGTGCTACCTTTATATGCTTTTAACGTGATGAATGCTCACAGCGTAGCTAAGCGGTCCACACGCTTGCTTGCTTTTAACTTTCCCTTGCCTCGCCATTAATATTCCGTTCCATATCGCTAGGCGCCACTTTCCAAAAATGATGTTTTCTGCTCTTTCAATACATTGCCATAACTATTTGCGTTGATTTCGTCAATTTTTCTTGATTCTTTAGCTAGTGCAAAAACTTTCGAACAAGCGTTGAGTTGACTCAAGCCGTTATTAAGTTTCCGTTGAAAGTTATTCCTCGCATATCTGAACTCAACGATAACAAGTTCCCTATATTTATTGAACACGTCACTCTCGGACCCAATTAGGTCGTCCAGTTGTGGCGAGCACCTCTTAGTCTTAAAGCCATAATTCTCCTTGGTTAGCACACCATTTTCCCCCTTGAGGAAATAATGAACCTTCCAACGCATTCGTTTTAATAAATTTCCCACCTTTTATTCGTGTATGTGCGGTGACGTTATACTCTTAAATTCATATTTAAATTCAAGTTCTACGATGTTTGCGTGCGTTAGTGAATAAATTTAACTGAAAGCGTTCGCGACTCCTAAACCGCAGAAACCTATGTCCAATAAATTGAATAAAAGTTCAATAAATATTATTGATAAGCAGTCTTTCCGTAAAGAGTGGACAGTTTCGATAAGTTGATAGTGCGGTGATAAAACCTGATAAAAAGTACAAATAAATTAATCGTGCAACTCTAGGTTTCACGCTGTGAAGAGACCGTCAGCCAATTGAGTTAAGAAGTCAGGTTCATTATTCATCTATAATAATCCACATGCTTTCAGAAAGAATGGTAATAATCCGACCTTCATGGATGCCTCGTCTAATCAGCCACGTGCCGTTTTTATTAGTTTGCTAGCAGGCTTTTCTGTGAACACCTTCATTTCTAACTAAGAGTCGAATATGTGGTGAAAACAAGTGGCTACCTGATTTGAATAAAAACCAAAATTCCGCAAACGTGAAAAATCCCATATAAGGCGTAATACACCCAGGTTTAAAAATCCGTAGGAAAATGCCAATTTAAAAAAAAAAAGTCCATTTCATAATTTCGTCGCTAATCCTGCAGTATACAATTTTTTTCACGAGACTCCCGGTAAATTCAGTTATAGCTGCTTGGATGCAATTCATCAGTAACTGAAGAAATAGTACAATCATTGAAATGACAAGAAGTAGTGATGGTGATTATAATTTTAATTCCCAATACTTCTATAATTGTAATAAAGAAACTTCCTCTATGGATGGAAATATATTTAGGTATACTTTTGTGAACCACGCAACACTGAAAGCGAATGACGGACGTTAGTGTACATTGGAACCACACAGAGATATTTTACGAGTGTACAATTTTCTTTAACAGGCAAAAAGAACAAGTACAATACTGTGTAGGTAAATATGGGAAAAAACAAGACGGAACTAAACGTGAAGTTTGGTAGAAAGTTATGAAAAGGGCATTGAATTGTATAGATGAGAGAAAATGATGTAAGTTGTGCATGGAAATGGAACTGAATATAATTGCGTTTATTAATCAGAATAAAATAAATGTAAATAGATTTAATATGTGCAATCTACTCGCTGATGGGTTAACGGTATTTTGCAGGTTAATTGTCGATAAACAAAACTGCAAGTTTTATTTCTTCCTTTAATAAGAATACTTAGAATCTCGTCCGTAATTATTATAGGATCCCATTAAAATAAATAAACAAAATTTGTCTAAATTTTATAATGAATAAATAATGCCAAAATATAAGCAATATATATATATATATATATATATATATATATATATATATATATATATATATATATATATATATATATATATATATTATACTAATGGTAATACTCGGTTGGTAAAAACATCGGATATCAAAACTTTTAAGTATATCAAGACAAATTGGTACCCGAGGTAAAAATTGGAAAAAAAAGAAAGGACTAGAAACCTACGAACAGGGCGAAATAAATCGTCCAGGGCTCTAAGTTTTTAGTCCAAAGAAAAGACCCAAGCAAGTAATAAAGCTAAGACGTAGAGTACACAATACGCTAAGTAGAGCTGGGATTACCCTGAAGATCCGTTTAGGTGAAACCTAGGTAGGTTGTTCTTAGCTCTTTAGGATTTATTTTATCTATCTATCTATCTATCTATCTATCTATCTATCTATCTATCTATCTATTTATCTATCTATCTATATATATATATATATATATATATATATATATATATATATATATATATATATATAAATGGTGGTACTCGATTGAAAACACCTTGGATAGTTCGATTTGCAGTAGAACAAATCAGTACACAAGGAAATATGAGAAATAAAACCAGGGCAAGTGCCAACAAGAGTGCGTGGTTTATCAAGTAAAAATATACAGAAAGAAACCGAACAATATTGAACCCTATAGTTTACATATGATCCACCAAGAATAGTTTCAAAAAAAGATACTATAACCACCACATTAGTTTCAATAGCGATACCTACAAACATATTACTACCCTGTCGACATATGTATGGAAGATCAAACAAGAAGGTAATAAGGCCCCAATTTTGAAATGGAAAACATTAAAAAAATGTTACAAATATAAGGCAGGTGATAAGTTTTGTTCCCTATACACGGAGGAAAATCTAGCTATTGCTAGCTATAAAAAACCTAAAAATTTATTGAACTTAAAATCGGAAATTCTTAGTAGGTGTAGGCGTAGGAAAAGCTGGTTATTAGAGTAGGGTTTTTTTTGCCTTTTGTTGTTGAATAAAGTACTTAACCCCCACTCCCCGTTGTTTGAGTTTTTGTTTTTTGTCACGTGGTTTTAGCTGTAAATTCTCTTCTATAATTTTCCTTTTCAGCCGGCATCACGCTGATGATCCGTTTAGGTGAAACCTAGGTAGGTTTGACTGGCTCTTTAGGATTTTCTTATATATAATATATGAATTTTATAAATTCTCTCTCTATATATATATATTTATATTTACACGCTGATTGAAAAGTGACTCCCATTTTATGTAGGAGTGACCAGCCAGAAGTCTTGACTTAACACACTGTAATTTTTTTCTTTGGCGTTGGTTAAAGAATCACGTTTCCTATACAAAACAATGACTTTCAAAAAGCTTGAAGAGCGAATACAAGAAGTTATATCTTCCATGCCACAAGAGCTCCTGTTGAAAAGCTTGTAGCGAAATTGGTCGCCATATTGGATTTCAAATAAGACCTCTTGGAAACCATTCCTATAGCAGAGATGTCTTTCTACCAATTTCGCCACAGGAAACAATTTTGCTAATGCAAAATTCAAATAACCGATCTAAGGAACGCACGACTCTTGTGAGAACCTCTCTCAGAATATATATATATATATATATATATATATATATATATATATATATATATATATATATATATATATATATATATATATATATATATAAAAGCAGTAACAGTTCTCGGATCGACCCACATTCAAAAGTCTGACGGAAGTGCAGTTTTATTTTTTCGAAGCGCTTCCATCGCGTATATATATATTGAAGATTTTTTGGCGTGGTGTCATGATTAGCAAGCTTGTCTCGCTGATGCAGTTACGACTGAATAGTTAGTTCGATCCTCACTGGGTGCCCCATGCTTTCGGTCTTGTACCACAGCTACGCTTCTAAAATCAATATATTGAAGAAATTTTAACAATTGAAATATTCCTGGGCGTTGTGACGAAAAAGTTACTATTTGTCAAGTTCCAGTTTAGTGAATAAATTCCGATAAATTGCAATTTTTTTTTTTTAGAGTGTCTTCAGAAGATATGTTCTTCTCAGGAAATGACATTTGAAGCATGTATACACAGGCAGGCAAAGCCAGGAAATAAATCGATTTCACATAAAAGAGAAACAAGATACGAATTAAAATAGAAATATATTCATATTTTTGCCATCAAAATCAAAAGAATGAAACTAAAATATTGAAACTGTCTTTCGATTCGCAAATCAATAACTGTAATCGGAATTATGTTAGAATCTCCTACCATCTATCGATTCTCATTAAAGGTAGTTTATACTAAAGCAGATAGCACAATAGTGATTTTATGTACAGGTAACGTTTATATGTTATTTCTTGTGGAAAGTTTGCGCTTTTAAACCTTTCCATATGAATTCATAGATGCATGAGCTTTCTCCGTTTTTTAATACTTTCGACAATGTTACGCAACAAAAGAGAGTCACAGCAGGCGTGTATGCAAGACACGTCAAAATTCTTCGTCAACAAAAA